>JALPQD010000022.1:9417471-9427471 GCA_023101885.1 Typhlomys cinereus
GCAGATTCTCACTAAATCAGGGACTACCTTTCCTGGGTAGTCAGCGTTAGGACGAAAACTGAACGTTTCCAGATTCCAAGCAGTGATTCGCAACGGAAAAGAGAACCACTGGTTTTGTAGGGGTCTACATTGCAGGTCATTTGTGCGCGAGCTAACTGATCCACCGATTGAACCCCTTAGAGAAATAGGAACACTCAGAGGAAGACTATAGAATTACCACATCACCCTTAATGCATGTCTTAGAATATTTCTCAAAGAAAAACCTATAATGAGTAAGTACAGTAACATCCAAGTAAAGCTGTAAAACTGAAGTTCATATTCTACCTACGTGACCTGTGTTCCAGTTGTGTCCACATTAGCAAACCAAACTCTACGTGCTCTAATATATTTCCACATGATGAAATGTTGTTAGTAGACAGAATTGTTTCAGCTTATTTTTATACCATTAAAAAATTTACAGCGTTTGGGGTTGGATTATTTCTATCTGCTACATGCCTGGCTTGGAGAGTATTTCTCTTCACTCATCTCATTCTGCTATGCTCATGCTCCAAAGTGTACTGGGTGTAGTACAAAATTCCACTTTTCTCTAG
Organism: Typhlomys cinereus; assembly: GCA_023101885.1. Lineage (NCBI taxonomy): Eukaryota > Metazoa > Chordata > Mammalia > Rodentia > Platacanthomyidae > Typhlomys > Typhlomys cinereus. Next base: position 9,418,062 of record JALPQD010000022.1, read on the forward strand.
CCAGATGGTTACTAGCCACTCAGCTTTCGTGTCATTGTACCGTGTACTGGAAGCGAGGCCCTGCAGCAGGCCAGAGTTTGTAGCAAGGGGCCAAGGCCAGGCCAAGTGAAGCGAAGGGGGGATTCAGGTCCGAGAAAGCAAATACAGCACTCAAGAACAACGCGATTAATAATGACCATAATAATGATAAGATTCATTAGTTAAAAGATATTTTCTCCGTTTTTTTTAAAAATTTTCTTACTTACTTATTCAATTGTGAAAATGCCTGTGTGTGTGCGCGTGTTGTGTGGCCAGATAATGGGACATCATGGCCGCTCCTTCCGATTGCTGGGTTCTGCTCGTATTACGACAGAACGGGGCCACGCTTTCCATGGTATTAATTGTGGGCGTATTCTAGGATCCGACACCCTGTTTGTTCTAGACTCCGAACCCGGGGGATAACCTTCCGCCCCTCTCAAGGCCAGAAGACTTAACGCAGAGCCCACCTCTCCAGCCCTTCTCCAGCGTCTCCCATTACGTAGGTCTGTTAAAAGAACGTGGGTTAAGACTACCTGCGAAAACTCCCCCACAAGTCAGCAGGGGACTAACCCCCTTGCAGCCACCCCAGCCCATACCCAGGATTGGCGGTGGGATTGAAAAGGCAGAGATCCGAACAACGGAAGAATGGCGAGAGGCACGGTTGGCCCTTTCGCATGTTGGGGGGTGGGGGCGGAAAAGAAATGTCGAGAAGACGTCTGAGTCTTTCGGGATGGTGGGAGGTCGGTGGAGGAGGTATTGATAGCTGTAGGTAGGTGTGTCGGGAGGTTGGCATGGTAGCGGGTTATGGTCGCGCGGAGGGAGGTGCGTAGGTAGTGCTTGTTTACTGATAGTGAGGAAGGGAGTTCTTTCCTCTCTTCCTTCCTTCATTTTCTTCCTCTCATTCCTTCAGCTCCTTCCTTCCTTCCTTGCCTTCCTCCTTCTCCTTCCTTTTTTTCTTTTTTTTTTTCTTTCTTTTTTCTTTCTTTCTTTCTTTCTTTCTTTCATTTTTTCTTTTCTTTCTTCTTTCTTTCTTTCTTTCTTTCGTTTTATGCAGTTTTTTTATTTGTTCTTAAGATAAGGCCTCATATATCCAAGGTGCTTGTGGCAGATGTGCACATCACACCCAACTAGCTGCCCCACTTTAGCGGCTCCTCCAGCTTCCTCTGCTCAGTTCTGAGGATGCAGATGAGCTTGCCAATTTGGTGCACTATCACTTAGTCCTTTAAGAAGCAGGAAATACCAGTTATAAATACACGCTCTGATCCATAATTAAACCTTTCCACATAATACAAATTTCAAGACAGGTACCTTGTTCTGACAGACAAAGCTTGTGTAGTCGTGGCCGAGTGGTTAAGGCGATGGACTAGAAATCCATTGGGGTCTCCCTGCGCAGGTTCGAATCCTGCCGACTACGGATGATGATGTTTTTTGGGATGAAAAATCAATTATGACCAAACTGAAACTACACAAAGATGCTATTTAGTGTATCATCTTTACTAAATTTGTGCTGCGTCATGGTATTGTGACTGACTCACATGAGTACTCCCTGCAGCTACACAGGGAAGGACCGGGGGAGCGGGAAGAGGCAGTTTTTTTTACAGTTTACCGTCCCCCCAGTTTTAAACACCTTTTCTTTCCTCTCAAGAAGAGTAGATTTAGTCTCATGTGGCATTGAGACCTCAAACTTGCTTTGCAGCTAGTTGTGACCTTTGACTCCTGGTCTCCTATCTCCACCTCAGAAATCCTAGGATTATAGACATGGCCACCCTGTTCCGATGTGAGATAGGCTGTGTGGCTGCACTTAGTAAGTCTTCTGAAATGACTAAGCTTCACAGGAAAACACTCAGTGTGGTTTTCTGGCTGAGAAGTGTGTAAGAAGATGACTGTGACCAACCGGCCTACCCAGCCTACCTTTGGGGCGGTCTGCAGCCAAACTGATGGGCATCTCTCCAGAGGTGGCCCAAGGAGCTAGCTGTGGGCACACGATGAGACAGACACATTACCAGATCCCAAGGAGAGAGGTTTGGGCTGACTCTGTGGTGTATTCCCAAAGTTGGAGCAGAAGGACAAGAGTTCAAGGTAATCCCAGGCTGCACAATGAGGTCAGGTCCCACTGGACAGTGAGACTCTTCCTTAAAGGGCAGCAAGGAGGGAAGGACGAAAAGGAAGAGCCTCAGAGGGGAAAGGCAGAGGTGGGGAGGGAGCTGGGGCAGGGGGTTTGCTCTGGGAGCTCCTGCTATCAGCCTTAGAATATTTTCATTCTTTACAGTCTGGCTCATGATTTCTGACCTACGGAGGTCGATTCCTACACTTCTGGAGGGCAAGATTGGCAACAGCAGACTATCAGGCAGACAGGAAAAAGTTGAGCCTGAAGAGGACATTTAGCGAGAGAATGCAGACAAAACGGAAAGGAAGGAGCTGAGTTAATTTTGAAATGTTACAGGAAAGGCATCCATTACCCAGCAGCAGAGTGGCACAGTGGAAGTGTGCTGGGCCCATAAACCAGGAGTAAACTGATTGAAACCATCTTCTACTAGTATATCTTTTCTTGCTTCTCTGAGTATAATACAAGGAGTGATTGGTTTTTGTCCTTAGAAAAGTGAGAGGGAAGCCCAGCCCCAGATTGAGAACCAGAGTCTGACTTCTAAGAGGAAACCCCACCAGAGTCTGTCAGGTAGCAAAGTCATGACCCCTGGATGATACCACTGTCCTGAAGACCTCGAAAAGCAGAGAAGGAGACATCTCAAACATTCAGCTACCTCCCTGGGGTGGGGGTGGGGGGATCTGTGCTGCAATCCAAGCAGGGCACATTCCTATAATCTCAGCACCCCAGAGAATCAGTCAGGAAGATGGAAAGTTCCAGGCTAATCTGGGTTATGAAAGAAAACTGCATCTCTAAATAAGAAGAAACTATGCTGACCAGAGAACTGTGTGCTGTGTGACTTAACGGACAGTGGTCACCTGAAGAAAGAAAGAAGGCCTTCTGACAAATAAGGTGTTATTTAAAAAAAAAAAAAAAACTTATTAAACAGAATCGAGTCACCCTAATCAACAATCTCAAAGAGAAAAGAAATAGCCTGTCATGGTTATTGCAGCACAGGAAGAGTGGGGGTTCAAGGTTATCCTCTGATACAGAGCAAGCCCAAGGACAGAAAGAAGGAAAGGAAGGAAGCGAAGGAAGGAAGGAAGGAGGAAGGACGGAAAGGAAAGAAGGAAGGAGGAAGGAAGGAAGGAAGGAAGGGAGGGAGGGACGGGAGGGAAGGGAGGGAGGGGGGGAGAGGGGAGAGGGGTGAGAGGGGGGGAAGAGAGGGGGAGAGGGGGAGAGGGAGGGGGAAGAGGAAGGAGGGGGGAGAGAAGGGAAGGGGGGGGGGGGAAGAGGCAGGAGGAGGAAGGAAATGGCGAAAGAAGGGTAAAGAAGGGGGAGGGGAAAAGGGAAGGGAAAGAGATTGAGGAAAGAAAAAGAGAGAAAGAGAAAAGAAAGAAAGAAAGAAAGAAAGAGAGAGAGATGAAGAGGAGCGAGGATGAGGGGGATAGAAAGAGAAAGAAAGAAGAAAGAAAAAGAAGGAGGGAAGAGAGAAAGAAAGAGGAATAGAGAAAGAGCGAACAGAGCCATGTAGGAAGGAATGAGAAGGAGCAGAGAAGAGAAAGAAAGAGAGAAGAAAAGAAACGAGAAGAAGAAAGAAAGAAAAAAAAAAGAAAAGAAAGAAAGGACGGAACGAGAGAGAAAGAAAAGAAAGAAAGAAAAGAAAGAAAGAAAGAAAGAAAGAAGAAAGAAGAAAAGGAAAAAGAAGAAAGAAAGAAGAAAGAAAAGAAAGAAGAAAAGAAAGGAAGAAGGAAGAAAGAAAAGAAAGGAAAGAAAGAAAGAAGAAAAGGAAAGAAAGAAAAGAAAAGAAAGAAAGAAAGAAAGAAAGAAAGAAAGAAAGGCAATCATAAAAAGTGGAAGGTAACAGGGGCTTCAAATTTTCTTTTCTGTTGAAGAAACAAATGTAACTAGAAAGTTTCAAAGTTATCAAAGTGATTGTTTATGCTCCCAGCCGCTTTGAATCAGTACCTTTGATTCCTAGCCACTTGGCCCCTAACCTCATTAGTATAAGCCAGGAGGCCACAAGCGCAACTTCATGTGTGACATATGTCAAGAGGATTTGTGGGTGTTGAGTCTCCAGGGGGCACTTTGGGGCAGAGAGCCTGTAGATCGCTAAGGGAGTGGAGCCCTTGCAGTTAGAACCACCTGTAGTTCATTTTCGACTCAATGAGAGAACCACGTAGACGATTTCCTCTTTCTCAAGGAGAGAAGAAGCATGGGGAATGAAGGGAAAAGAGGAATGCCTTGTCTCAACTCTCTCTGAGAAGTACAAATTCTATGCAACTAAAGTTTGTTATTTATATATCTATTTATTCATTTATTTAGAGCCAGAGCCTCATATAGGGCCTCATGCTTGCTGGACAGTGGAGAATGGCCTTGAAATTCTCATCCTCGGGACGCCCTCTTAGCGCAATAGGCAGCGCGTCAGTCTCATAATCTGAAATTCACATCCTCTTGCTTTCAGCTCACAAGTGGTGGGTTGCAAGCATGCTTGCCACTCATGTAAGAGCACACAAGGACAGACAGACGAAGAAGACAGAAAGAAAAAGAAAGAAGAGAAGAAAACAGAAAAGAGAAGAACAGAAAGAAGGAGAGGAGAGCGAGAGAGAGAGAGTAGGAGAGAGGGATGAGAGAGAGAGAGAGGAGAGAGAGAGAGAAGAGAGAAGAGAGAAGAAAAGAAGAAAGAAAGAAAGAAAGAAAGAAGAAAGAAGAAAGAAAAAGAAAAGAAGAAAGAACAAAAAGAAAAAAGAAAGAAAGAAAGAAAGAAAGAAAGAAAGAAAGAAAGAAAGAAAGAAAAGAAAAAGCTTCTCCCTGTGCCCTGCTGGTTATAAAGCAAGTTGAATAAGTGCACAAGTATGAGAGAAAAATGTTATTGACTTCCCATAATACATTTACTGGTATAAATTAAAGACTGAAAACTGTGCTTTGTTTGTAATCTAAGAAAAGCATATAGAATTTCTAGAAGATGTTTAAATGGGAATTTTAAATTCTGCTGAAAAGAATGAAGGTGTTTTGCGTATCCAAAGATTTACTGAGATGGACATTTTGACTTAAGTATGTAAATTAAAAGATGTGCATCAGTGCCCAGTGATCTAGTGGAAGAAATTAGCCGTCAATGGGTTTAATGCAAAAACAGCAAAATGAAACGCTGTTCCTGCCTATAGCCCAGCACTGAGGAGCAGGCAGGAGGCTTGAGAGACCAGGAGTGTAAGTAAGGAGTTCAGCCTGGTGCGTGGGATCCCGCTTCAAAACAAAAACCAGCAAAAACATCCTTCTGGTTGCAGCCCAATGGCTTTTCATTTTCAACGTATATATGAAAGCCATAGGTAATAAGTGTGTGACGTTGGGCCCATGGAGGTACTTTTACTGGATCCATAAGGTGTTCCCTCTCTATAGTGAGATGTCACAATAGTAAAAGGAAAGTCCCGTAGTCGGCAGGATTCGAACCTGCGCGGGGAGACCCCAATGGATTTCTAGTCCATCGCCTTAACCACTCGGCCACGACTACACGAGGCACATCTGTCCTTGGGATGAGGAGCTGGGCTGAGCGTCCGCTTGCCAGACGCTTTGCCCGCGGTTTGGTGCGCTGGCCGCTCACAGTGCTTCTGCGGCGCATCGGCTCCGTGCAAATCAAGCGTGCCCTCCGCATCTCTCAAGCCACCCCTCCGGGATGGCCACAGCCTCACGGGACGCTCATCGCTTTCTCTTCCCTCGCCCACCTCGCCGGAAGTTCAATGCCGGCCAAGATTTCCGGTTTAGAGTTTAGCTCTGAGCGACCCCCGTTTCCTTCGGTTGCTTCTTCCGTTGCACTATGTCGTTTTGGAGCGAACTTTGCGCTGCAGACCTCTCGGGGTCCCTGGGAACCTTAGCCGCGAGCATAAAGTTCGCCCCCAGCATCTCCACTCAGGATCTCAGACTACACAGAAGAGGTCTGAGGTTTCTCGGGCCTCGGCTCGGACTCCCTCAAGTTGCTCTCATCACAGCCCTTTGGGCGTGTTGTACGGGAGGTAGTCGTGGCCGAGTGGTTAAGGCGATGGACTTGAAATCCATTGGGGTTTCCCCGCGCAGGTTCGAGTCCTGCCGACTACGGTCTCTTCATTTTAAAAGTACTAGGAACCAGCGCAATTGCGTTTACTGCATCAAATTCTTCAGATCCTCACAAGAGCACTTTCTTAGAAATATGTTGGATGACGGCTTCTAACAGCCTCACCATAGCTACCTACTTCTGTACTGTCATCCTATACATGCTCTTACAGTCACATAAAAATGTTCCTGTGTAATTCATCAACATGTGGTAGACTAAGGTAAGAAGAGTCAATTTGAGCTCCATAATGAGACCCTGTCAAACAAAAAACATACATCTGCTCAATTGGCAAGACATAGCTTAAGCCTTCAGCCCAAATTGCACACTCACTCCTCCTGATACTGAGAATTGGTCTCAAAAGACCAGGCTGAGCTACACCCTCAGCCATACTCTTCATGTGGAGAAAGGCTCTTACTAGGTTGCCCAGGTTAGGCTTGAATTCACAACAGCCTCAAACCTCCCAAGTTGCTAGGCAGAAAGGCCTATAATATTATGCCTAGTTATTATCTCCATTTATTTCGATTTTTAAAAATGTTCTGAACCCCACATGAGATGGTGAAATTTGAGGACATCTAGATAGGGTTGTGAACCAGATTCCATGATTCCACAGAGTGCACACCAAAATTATCAGGTTACCAGACAATTCAGAGTTAGATTTCTATAATTCTCAAAATGCTGGAGAGCCGATCCTGTTTTCCAAGTATTTGCTTATCACAAACCTCAGTTTCAAAGGCTTTCCATAGTCATTTTACCAGACAGCCCTTGATTCAGATTCCCAGGCCTTGGCTCATCATCACTGTTTCAGTCTCTTGTGCAGTGTGGGGCTCCAAGCAGCTACTTGTATTTGAAGCTGGTTCCCTGTCCTGTGCTCCGTGGTGAGGAGCCACGGCGTGGGCTATGGCCGCTGTTTTCTGCTTGTTTTGTTCTGTGTTTTCAGTGTGGGGGAACATTTGTTGCCTGTGAGTTCTTTGGACCTGGCGGTACTTTTACATAGGAAGCATTACTCACCCATTCAATCACCCTGTTTTTAGTGAGATGCCTCCAAATGTTCCTAAAGTCTCCCACACACATTAGACTGCTTCAGCCCCTTAGACATCTGTCACTGCAGTTTGTTGTAACCATCCAGATTTTTTTATTTTTTATTTTATTTTTTTAATACTTTTTTATTATTTCCGCTCATACAAACTTAATAGGTAGACCAGTTCCCTCCCTCCCTCCTCCTCCCCTATCCCCTGCTCCGCCTCCCTCCCTCCCCATCCCCCAGTGCCTCCCCCCCAATTCCCAGAGAGTCCTTTATTGTGTATGCCTAACTCTCCTCTTGGTTCTCCTCTCCGATGATGTACAAGGACCCAGTGGCGTTTCTCTGAACCCTTTCTCGTGTTCCCCTTAAGCAGAGAAACACTACTGTGGCTGTCAGTCCCTTGCCTCCAAGGATCTTGGTGCCTTTAGCTGATGCTAGACTTTGTGAGGTCAATAGTGTGTTGGACATTGCGCAGGGCATGCAAAGTCCTATTATGATTACTTCGGCCCTAACTAGTGTGGAGAATCTTGCAAATCATTGCTCCTCCCATCCTTTTGCTCTTACAATCTTACCGCGCCCTCTTCCGCTCTTACAGTCTTACCGCCCCCTCTTCCACAAATGTCCCTGAGCTTCAGGATGGGGGGAGATTAGGCTGGCCTAGTTCTATGTGGCAACCATCCAGATTTGAGTTCTGAGTCCAAGACAGATGGAAGGAGAGGTAAAAGGAAAGATTATCTTAGCCTGACAGATGGAGAAATTGTAGTTTTGTTGCGCATGCTGAAAAGAAGTGTTCTTAAAAATTAACTCTGAAGACGCCGTGCATGGTGGTTCCTGCCTGTAATCCTCAGAAACATCTGTCCTAGCTACACAGTAAAATCCAGGCCTGCCTAGGGTACTGAATGAGAATTCAGGAAAGGAGAGGAGAGGAAGGAAAGAGAGGAGAGGAGAGGGAGGAGAGAAAAGGAAAAAGAAAGGAAACGAGGAAAAAGGAAGTAAAAAAAAGGAAAAGGGATATAAGAAGACAAGAGAAGAACAGAAGGGGAGGGATGGGAAGTGAAGGGAAAAGAAAGAAAGGTTTGTAAAGAAAGAAATGGCTAATTCATCTTAACTTTGCACTGAGAGAAAGCAGTTCTCTTCATGAGGACCACACAACAGACCTTTTTTTCTTTCTTCTGTACTTCCTGCTTGTTCCATCATGTTCTGGGCACAAGAGTATCTCTGTACTTCACAAATCATTGGAAGAAAATAGCAGCAGCTTCAGCTGTGTAGTTGTTGTGCAGAAGAAAGATGGCACCAGATCTATAGGTGGGCACAACAACAGGAAAGAGATGTAGCTGAAGAGTGCAAGAGAAGAAGAACATGCTGGAATATCTGCGAGGGAGGTGGATATCCATTGGTTACTACTAGAAATTTTCTTGTAACATTATTTGGAACATGCAAGGACGAGAGCTAGTCATGTGATCTCCTTAGCTTCCTAGAGAAAAGGCCCAGTGGATGCAGCGCCCTCCAGTGTTCAGTGCCGCGAAGCAGAAAGAAAGCCCCCAGGAACAGAGTCTGGATTCTGCACTCCTCTGAGGTGAGTTTGTGTCTGAGAAAGCATTGTACAGAAGCACACTTGACTACCTGCCTGAGCCTACAAAAAGACAATGGCTATTTCAGGAGCAGAATCAGATACACAGACAATTGTCATTCATGAAAAACAAAAGTAAGCATTCATTAATATGTTTTATTCCTACTTTGTAGGAAAGAGTGAATGCTATTAAAAAATGTAAACATTAAGCACCTTAAAAATAGACCGTGGAAGAGGTTAAAGTAGTCCATCATGAACAGAAGCATCAGGAGCGAGCTGTGGTGCACATGCCTGCAATCCCAGCACTTGAAAAACGCAAGTATCCGTGAGATTTTGAGGCCAAGCCTCAGCTACACAGTGAATTTGAGGCTAGCTAGGTTTGCATTGTGGAGCAGAGGGGAAGAATGATGATGGTAATGAACCTTGACCTGGGGAACATAAATTCAAATGTCTGCATTTGAACCCTCAACCCAAACTGCACCACATTGAGATGGTGCAGACAGAGTCTGGGGACCTGGCTACAGGTGGCCACAGCAGAAATGACCTGCTCCAGGACCTGGGCTTTGGCTAAATGGCTTGGGGAGGGTGGCAGGAATGGAAGCTGTTCTCTAAGGGAATCTGTCAGAAAGCTGGA
>JALPQD010000022.1:9429971-9496304 GCA_023101885.1 Typhlomys cinereus
CTAAAGTATAGACATCACCTGGTCTATTTCGGGAAGGTCGTTTTCAAGAACAGATGGGTCCATCGATCCTCAAAACTTGCAAAAAATCAAGTCTTAGAAGTTCTTAAGCAGAAGGCGTCACTCCGCTGCAGAAGGCAGAAGTCCGCATTCTGGAATTAACTTGAGGACGAACACGCGAGCGCTCCGGCAAGATGGTTAGAAAGGACTTTACTACAAGAACGCCTCCACCTAGCGGTGAAGAAAAACCTGGAGCGAGGGTTTGTGGTAAGGGTGCGTGAGGGGGGTCAAAGTTTAAAACCTTGGTTAGCCTTTCCTCCCAGAGAGAGGGAGTGGAGTGCATCATAAGCTCCGTGCTTCCAGGCTGTGAACCCAACAGCACGTGGTCGCACCGCCCGGGGCGGGCACCGCTGGGGAGCACTGCCCCGAGCATCACTAGGGACACCCAGCTGGGACTCCTGGGCGCCAGGCGCGCGTTGAACGAGGGTCACTCGGCTTCGAACTTGAGATTGGAGAGACTGGAGTAATGAAACAGCAGCTTTGCCAGTTTCTGGTTGTTGGTTTTCTTTTGGAGCAGGGTCTCTCTGGCCGGGACAGCCCTTCTGTCTCAGCCTCCCGAGTGCTGGGATTACAGGCGTGAGCGCCTTGCTGGGCGAGGACGGAACCTGCCCGAGTCTTCCACTGGCAGCAGGCCGCGGAGGGGTAGTAAGACCCTCAGATCAGAGCGCGCGTCTCTGAGTCTTTTGCTCGTGCTTGTGTTTCTTGAAGCGCGAGAAGGATCCGGGCCCCACAGGTCCTTAGGGAAAGTTATTGTTTAGTGGTTCACTAACCAAGTACGTGGTCAGCAGCACTTGAAAACCAGCAGTTTGCAAGTGGGCTCTGTGGCGCAATGGATAGCGCATTGGACTTCTAGCGAGGTTGAGAGATTCAAAGGTTGTGGGTTCGAGTCCCACCAGAGTCGCGGATATTTTGTGAGCGCACCTGGTTTCTTACTCAGGTTTACTGGCTCGGGTTTCAACAGACCTACTTTCTCCTCTCCTGGTCCTTCTCCCACCGATTGGGCATATTCAAAGGCACTTTCTTCTCTTCCCTTCTTTCCAGTCCTTTCCTTTCTTGTTGATCTACCTGCTTGTGTAAGTTTCTAGCTCCTTAAGTTCCAGAGCCAATCTCCCCTTTCCCTTTCACCTCAACTTCAAAAGTCTGAGCTTCAAGAACTTAAGCTATTGAGAGAACGCATTAGTTTTTCTTTTTTTCTTTTTACTTTTTACATTTATTTGTAGTGAGTGTGTATGCTCATGTGTGCCATGTTGTGCATGTAGGGATCAGAGGACAATTTGGGGGAGTTGGTTTTCTCTTCCTATCTTGTGGGCTCTAGGGTTTGAACTCCAGGGTCGTGTGCAAAACTGTTTTGAAACTCGACTTGGAATTAGTAGACATACGCACAAACTAAGCATGGTATGGGCTTTTCCTAGCTGAGTGATGCAGTTCGCTTGCATGATTGCTAATAAATGACCATCAAACAGCTTAAGGAAACAAGGGATTTATTTTCTCTTACCATTAGTGGTTACAGTTCTTAGTCTAGCTTGACAGGAGACCACGGATCAACACCAGGGCTGAGGAACTGGCCTCACCATCTCTAAGTAACAGCTGAGAGAGGGACGATCCTTACTTGCCAGACCAGCATGTCTGGCCAAGTGTACAGGATGCCAACTTCCTCAACCAGCTCTCTGTATTTTATTACAGGGTCTAGTCCCACCCATCATGGAATGGACCTTCCCTATCAGTTAGACAATCTCCTGCAGGTTTGCTCTGGGCCTAACTCAACCACTAATTCTCCATAAATGTGCCCAGAACTCAAACCCTCAACTGTCAAGTACATCTGTGCCTATCTATGACACTGAGAGTAGCAGCATATGCCTGTAACTCAATCGTTGAGATGCCGAGGCAGGAGGATTTCCTGGAGCTCCAAGTCAGCCCATATGGTAAGATCCTGTCTCAAATAAACAAATGTAGCGCAGAAACCAAGTGTAACATTTTCAGCTCTGGAGACATTCCTTTCATTCAGTGATTCTGCTCGCTGCATTCTCCACATATCCAGCAGAGGGCAGTAGGCGGGGCGAGGAAGAAAGCACCCAATTTTTGCCTAGAACCTGTCGCCAGCTGGTCTGAGACCACGGGGTCGCTGAAGGCCAGAGTGGGCATCCCATTGAGGACCTAGTGGCCTTAGGAGGCACGCTGTCTGGGATCTCCGCGGAGAGACCTGCCACTGTTCTGCAAGTCAATCCCACGCTTGCAAGACCCAGGAAGAAAGATCAGACGGCATTCAAGGCCAGTCTCAGCTATGTTTCACAGCTTGAGACCCTGTCATGAACCTAAAAACAATAAAAAAGTAAAGTTCAAAGTATGAAGATGAAGAAAAGCAAAATCTGGTGATGCCCCCGTGCTCTCCCCAAAACAAAAACAGAAACAAAACATTACAATGTTCTTTGGAAAAAACAAGAACAAAGGAGAAAAAAGCAGAGTTGTGTCAGAAGTGGGATTCGAACCCACGCCTCCATGCGGAGACCAGAATCCCCAGTACTGGGAAGCTGTAGCTTGAGTCTGGCGCCTTAGACCACTCGGCCATCCTGACACACAGAAAAGCACTGCAGAAAACCTCTTGTAATCGATACCTTTGGGCTCCGAATTCAGCACATCCGGGTGTACGTTGGCCTGACAGCGAACGGGACAGGAGTCGAGAGGAGCCAGGCCTGCAGCGGAAGTCGGTAGCTGCGGTTCATGGTCGCCCCTCGCCCAGCTCTGCGCCTGCGCTCCGGCCCCTGCGGACCCCCAGCTCCTCCTGGAGCTGATCCTACCGCGTGGAATTCTGCATCCCAGGAAAGCGCTCTGAACCTCCCAGGATCACCAGAGCGCTCTGACCCCTCCTCCCTCTCTCCCCTCTTCCTCTCTTCCTCTCCTTCTGGAGATGAAATCTTTCCTTGCAGGCTTCCACCTTCTTCCTGATCCCTGAAGTGTCTTTCCATCATCTACTCCCCTTCTATGTCTCTCATTTTCTTTTTCCCATTTATTTCTTCCTGAAAGGATACGTGACCTGAGGTGGTATATGACATGATAGTAACTGTCTGGGCTGAGCAGGGATTGGTGATCATTACCTTGTAACAGACACAGCCTCTCTCCTATTCAACCCTCCTTCTCCTTTGATTCTCCCCAAACTAAGGTGGGAGACATTCTGATCCACTGACAGGGAGCTGCCCTTGCCCATTTCCCAAGGGAGGGATTCCAGCTATGGAATGAATCAAGCTATCTTGTGCCTGGACAGCGGTAAAAGGTCAGTTGAATGTTGTTTACTTCTGTGCAATGTTTTGATTCGACTGAGGCACTTGAATATCATTGTAGTACAGTGTACAGAAGTGGGGAGAAGGACCTCAAGTTGGATAGAAGCAGGCTGTGATTCGCACCCCATCCCCAAAACCCTGGAGCAGTCTAGCAGAGGTGTTGGACTGGCAACTAGACAGGCTGGTTTGACTGACAGCCTTACTGGTATGGGATAGGCAGGCGAGCTGACGCTTTCCCCTTTAAGGAGCTCTAGGGAACATGCTTCACAGGCTTTACACACATATCTACAGTCAGTAGACTTAGTTCCACCCCACACAAGTCTCAGGTGAGACTCAGTCACAGTCTGTCACTTATATTCCCACATCACTCGCCGATATTGTCGATAATGCAGAAATGTGAAATCAGGGTCGGTAAGATTGCTCAGCAGATAAAAGCATGAGGTAAACCAACTCTGCAAAGTTATCCTCTGACCTCCATATGTGTATTACGGTGCACACACACACACACACACACACACACACACAAACTAATAAGTAAACCACAGTGAGAATTCCCATCAGCAAAACAGCTTCTGAAATATTGAAAACAGAGGAATTACTCACCAGCTTTGACCCAGTTTGGGGACAGATTTTGGAAGAACTTTCCATAAGATCTGAACAATGGAAAGGTGTTTAATAAAGTCAGATTCATTTTATGAGCAGGACTATCAGAAAGCACATTTACTTTAGAATCTTCCCTTAATAGATCCTATTCCTTTAAGTGGGAATATCTACAACCCATAGCATCTCAGATGAAACCCAGAGCTGGGTCACATCTCACATGTAGCCAAAAGACCATGAGGCAGAAACTTCCATGCTGAGCACCAAGGGGTCGCAGACGCTTCTTGTCCCCTTTACTGGGAGGTGGCCATCCTCACCATCCCTTTCCACAGATATTTGAGACAGGCCCACGTGTGCGTGAGTGCAGGATGGATCAAGAGCACCATATGGAGTAGCTGATCATTCCGTCTTTGAGTAAGTCAGGGCTGAATAACAACTGTGAAGGTCCCAATCTGAAAATCTGCGCAGCACAACATTCCATCTCTGGAAATGCAGGGCTGGTGCCCCAGGGCCCATGGGAATCCCCATGCCAGCAGACAATCATCTATTCCCCATCTTTCACCTCCCTCGAGGACTGTTCTTAATTGTCCTCCTCTCTCTTTCTCTGAGGGACACAGCGGTACCATCTGGGGGTCTCTCCCGGAGCACCTTTCTTCAATAATTGATTCTCAGAATGGTCTCCATTCTTCCTGAGCTTGTTTGGCTCAGTCACGTAGCACCATTATCATGTTACCCTCATAATAGTGAAGATCTTCCAAAACCATGGATGAGCAAAAATGGCTTTTTGGAGCCTGAGTAGCTTAGTTGATAGAGCATTAGACTTTCAACCTAAGAGTCCAGGGTTCAAGGCCCTGATCAGGTAACAGAAGCATCTTTTTTATTTCAGACTTGTCTGGATTATGGAACTTAAAGTCTGATCTGGCTTCTTTTCCAAAGAAGTGAAGGTTTCTGGGTTTTCTAAGAGAATTTAGAATCAGGCAATAAAGAGAAATAAAAAAAAATAGATTAAACCATGAAAAAAAGCACTGCTTGGTATAATTATTCAGCATGACGACCTTCTATTCCCTATATGGCAAACCCCGAATTCTAGAGGCTGAGGCACAGTGCGACCCTGCTGCCATGTGAGCTCCTGGAGAACAGTGATATTTTGCTTTTGGCCTCAAAATTTCTCAAGTTTCCCACAAGGTTCCCAATGCCAGCTGCCATCTTGCAAAGTCCCTCCGTGATGGTGAGGCAAGGACTGCTCTGAAGCACAGTACCTCTACTTTCTAGAAGCTCGTGCTTCTCACCCTGTCCACTCCAATAGTGACTGGCCATGACGCTGGTCACCAAACCTTCTTTCTCTCCCCACACTCTCTCACTCTCCTCAACCTCTGCTTAACCAAGACTGACGACAGGCCAAGAAAGGAAGCCCTGGGCATCCCTCCCTCCACCCTCTGTTCCTCTGTGACTGTCAGAAGCACTCCTGCTCTGCCCAGTGCTTTGAACTCTCATGACAATCCCTTTCTCCTTTCTTTTTCTGCTCCTTAACCATCCAGCCTGTAAGCAGGATTCGGGGCTCTTCCCTGGCCACCCTCCCTCCCTCCCCCGCAGGTCTCTCCCCAATATACCAGCACAAACCCATGCACTGTATGAGCTACTGGAAAGTGTTTGCCTCTGCTAAAACTTATTAACCAAATTTGAACTAGTATATAACACAGATCAGGAACAATTGTCAGAGTCCTAGAAATAGGGGGCAGAAATTATTGAGAAACCACCAAATCTCCTTGCAGCCAAGGCCTGGGCATTGTTGAAAACAGCAATGGAAATTAGGAGATTGTCAGAATGACAGCCAGGGATTGAAATCTTTTGACTCAAAAGTTAGAGCTCTGCAGGGAGAAAGCTGGCTTGTGGATAACTGGTATCAGAAACTAATAGTTGGGCAGTGGTGGGGGGCAAGATGTGGGGCTAAGCTTTTCCACCACCAAGGACTGACTGGTTACAGTGCAGGCTTCAATAGCCATGTCTTACCCACAAGATAGCATTTCCCAGTCCTGTCTGTGACTCACCGCTCTTACATTTCTATCCACTCTTTCACAATGTTCCTTGAGTCTGAAAGTGGGTGGCTAAACTGTCCTGTTTTGGGGTGTGTCTCAACCACCACTTCTCTGCACCCTGAATTGCTTCGAGTCTTTGCATTTACCGCATTCTCTGAGATGAAACCTCTCTGTTTAAGGTCGAGAACCTGGGACACGACATTGTATTGCCCTGCGGGTTATTAGGCAATTTTTCTCGCCAAGAGTCCAGTGGTGGGAATCCCCGGTTTAGCTGCAACGTGCAAGGAGCGTGCAAGGCGGGTACAAGGCGTGTGCAAGGCAGGTGCGCTATCCGAGCCTGAGTCGCCTACAGCTGCCTCCCAGGGGATTAGAGGTGGGCATTTCCTGAGTCACCGCGACACGGGTAGGTGGGTAGATGCCAGCGCCTGAAGAAAGGAAACGCCGGGATCTGATTGAAAAAGAACCGCAAAAACGCACCTTCAGAAAGAAGGCGCTAGTTTAGGCCACAGACAAAAAGAAAAGGAACAGACTTATCTGTTGACTCCCCGTCGGGGAATCGAACCCCGGTCTCCCGCGTGACAGGCGGGGATACTCACCACTATACTAACGAGGAGGGCGCGTACTTTTATTGAGAAACGCTCCTTTTCTGTCTTCTCTATTCTTTTTTTCTCTGCTCTGCTCTGCCCTCTCCCCTCCCTTCCCTCTCCCCTCCCTTCCCTTCCCCCTCCCTTCCCCTCCCGTCCCTTCCCCTCCCCCTCGAGGCCCTCCCCTCTCCCTCCTTCCCTTTTCCCCTCCCCTCCCTCTTTCCCTCCCCTTCCCTTTTTTCCTTCCTTTTTTCCTTTCCTTTTCTCTTTTCTTTTTCTTCCTTTCTTGTCTCTTCCCTCTTTCTCTCGCTGTCCCTGCCCTCTGCACTCTCCTCCTTTCCCTTCTCTCTTCTCTTCTCTCTCCTTCTCTTTCCTCCCTCCTGTCCTCCGTCTACCTTTCCCTCTCTCCCAGAAGGAAGAGCATGGGATTTTTGCCTCAACAGCCAAAACTGAAAATTAAATTAAATAAGTGTCACTTGCATCGGCTCAATGAACCACATCAGGTAAATATCAAGAGCTTTAAAGCGTTGGATTGAGGTAGGCTGTGGGTGAGTGGGTAGGAAGACGGCTTGATCTTATACTGTTGATGTTTACACTAAGAAAACAAAAGTCTGAAGAAGAGAGGAGAACCAAGCTTTCAAATAGTGACAGAAAGACAAAAATTAATGTGAAAATTGCAAAATTTCTAAAAATATCAGAACAGGTAGAATGACAAAGTGGCCCATTTTTAAATAAAAAATCAGAGATAAAAAATCAGTCAGAGATAAAGAAACAAAGGGAAACGTTTTGTGTTTTTTCGAACACCACCTCATGTAGCCTATGCTAGTCTTACACTTGCAAAGCAGCTGAATTGACTGTGAATTCCTGATCCTCCTGCCTCCACCTCCCAAATGTTGGGACTGCAGATGGTCTCCGGGAGAACAGAGATGCCACACCTCAGCCACACCGCCCAATGTGAAGCCACAGCACATATTTGTCCCTACAGAGGAAGATGTAGCTGTGGCTGAGCAAGGGTGGAGGATAAAATTATCCCCTTTCTTTAATCTGCATCCAATGCCTGACCTGGGCAGACAGTGGATGGGACACATAGTTCACAGGACCCAGAGTCTTTGTGGAATGGAGTCCCTAACAGCATGAGTGACAGGTGGGTCTAAGCTCAGAGAATGCTCCTTGTCATATGGACTCAGCATTGCACCGGTAAGATGGAGGTGTGCTTCGCAGAGAACAGAGGGATCTGGGGACTCTAACACATTCCCAAACTCTTCCACAACAGAGAAGAGAACAGGTTCTGGAAGAGGTGGAGTGAGCAGAGCCTATCGATTCAAACTGTGTCATGAAGTCTGTCCACACTAGCTGCTCAGAGACAGCCAGCTCAAGAGAACATGCAGCCTTTCCTAAAATGCTGCAGAGGTGGGGGGCGGAGGAGGAGGTCCGGCAATATGGCTTCTTTATCTTTCCACTCCTGTCACACACCAGCGCATTTCCTTACTGAGCTGAATTGCAGATGGATGGATGAATGCTAGCTTGGGACACAGAGTCTAAGGAGTTCTTTCCAAGACACACACACACACATACACACACACACACACACACACACACACACACACACACCCCACACAAATGTGCAGGAGAAAGGGAAGGATGAACACAATCTCCAATACAATTTAATATTAAACAAATGCAGCTGGACAGAGATGCCCACGGGAAGCATCTGGAGAGCAGGGAGAATGATCTTTTTCTGCTGATGATGTGTGTTCCTGGCAACCCAAGATCCATGATAAAGCTCAGCTACGAGAAACTCATTCACAGCTAGCTGAGTGGTACAGGCTTCCACCTCCAGAGCTAGAGAGGCTGAAGGACGAGTGTCCTGAATCTGAAGCCAGCTTGGGCTGTGAACTGAGTCACAGGCAGTGTGGGGCACAGGATGAGACTCTGTGTCAAACAAAGATAACACCCTCCCCTTAAAAAAAAAAAAGAGAATGAGAACTGCAGATTATAGGGAGATGGACACTACTTCTCTGGTATTAAATTGGTGAGAAAAAGAGATATATCAAAGCTACAGGGAACAGGTCTTGTCATTCATTTCTGATGGGGACATCAAATGATAATTCACAGTGGATAATTTCACCACAGTAAACAAAGCTATGACCACATCAGACTTTTCTCCCAACAATCCTAGTTTTAACATTTGATTCTGAAAATCTGCGTCAAACAAAATGAAAATGCCCTGAATATATTTATTCCTTTGCAACCATCCGTATTGCGACATATTAGAAATAAACTACATGGGTTATTCTCACTTAGGAGAATGGTAAATAGATTGACTTCCATTCCACACACTGGAGGAATTCTGAAGTTGTAAAACAAACAAATAAAACAAATCAAATGTGGGAAAAGGTCTGGTTTACCTTGTAAGGAAGTGCAGACTACGCTGTACTTATGTCAGATTGGAGGCGCCACCCAAATGACGAAAGGGGTTCATTAGGGCATGTTGACACTGGTACATCATGTAGTTCTATCACCTTCACTCCTGTTACCCTTTTTTGTCCCCTCCACCTCCATCATCCTAGCTATTTCTGTGATTTGCTGCCTGCATGTAGAAGATTTCGAAGAGTGGGTGAAGGGCAAGAGAATTTGTACTGCCCAGTAACCAGGCCCAGGGTGCTTGGTGAGCTATTTTCCTGTGCTGTTTGTTGTCTGTTTGTGCTATTTTTCCTGTTTTCTTTAAGGAAGTACCTTAGTGGGCCAGTTCAGATATAAAAATAACACTTAGCACACCTGAACAGGGACTTGAACCCTGGACCCTCAGATTAAAAGTCTGATGCTCTACCAACTGAGCTATCCAGGCTCCATGTCATTATTCTACTTTTGTCCCCTGTGATATAAACTGACCAATCAATCAGTGGCAGAAGCTGGAAAAAAACTGGAAGGAACCGGGAGTCAGCAGAGAGTCCCTTTCTTGTGCCTCGGATGGTGCTTTTCTAGGTTGCTCAGAATGGAGATGTTTCTAGACTCTTAACGACTTGCTACTTATTTGTTTCTGTGACGGAGACTGAGCCCAGTACCCTGTACCGGAGCCACATTCCAGCCATAGAAAGATAGTTCTAAATCCTTCAGTAGGGAGGGGAGGAGGCAGCGATGAGCACTGTATGCAGAAGGCAAAAGATTTAGCCCTACTTCCAGGAAGCTTAAAGACATGTTGACACAATTTCAGTAACAAGTTTTCAACAAGGTGCAAAGGAGAATGTGAGGGAAGGTAGGCTTATGACAACTGTTCTTACCAGGACTGTCTTTGGGCCAACACAAATGGGTTGGGTGAGGGAGATGGAAAAAGACGTTAGCAGAGGATGGTTTCGATCCATCGACCTCTGGGTTATGGGCCCAGCACGCTTCCGCTGCGCCACTCTGCTTGACATGTGTCTCCTTGTCCTATATTCCTCCTAAATGACATAATTCACAGCACGTGTTTTCTTGCTGATAGTTTTTCCTTTCCATTTAGCGCTTGTTTTCCATCTGTTTTTGCTTTGTGTCAACCTGACAGTTTCCATTCTGAGATATCTCTGCCAGTCAGCAAAGACAGCTGGAGGTCGAAAAACCTTTCTCAGAACTAGAAATTCTGTCTGCAAGAATCTCAGACACTGATTTAGAATAGCACCCCACACCCCCCCTTGGCAAACAACATGGGACACTGTACCTCTGGGTGACCTATCTCTGGCTGAGTCTTCAGATGGAGGATCACGAAGCTAGGCTTAGCTCGCTGTCTAGTTCTGTCTGTGAATTCATTTTCATTCGAGTATGTTGGTTCTTCCATAATAATAATTGTGCACACTGCATAAACTCTCCACCTCTGAGTTCTAACCTTAGTTCTCTGTTGTATCATTCTAAAAATATTTATTCTCCGACAATTTCATTCATGTGTATGATGCATTCTGGGCCTTTCACCTCATTACCTTCTGCCTTCCCCCCAATCTCCCTGCTGGGGTTATCTTTAAAAGCAAACCCTTTTATGTCCACTGTCTGCTGATACAAGGGAATTAAAGCAACTATGACATAGGAATGCTCTTGAATCTCGGAATTCATCTAGAATTTCCTAACTCAGAAATTTTAGCTTGTCAATCTGAAAAAAGCAATACTATGTCATAAGTAGGATTTGAACACACACCTCCAATAAAGAGACCAGAGGGGCCAAAGTTAGAAATGGGAACCTGAGTGCTATGCCTTAGACCACTTAACCATCCTGACACAATGGGAACTGCCTTGTGCACAAGTGGTAGATTTTGACTGATTCTAAGTCACCTGTTGAAATTCATTAACAAAGATTGTTTCTAGAATCTGACCAATGAAACAAGAAGCAGAAATGCAGTGGCCCGGGACATGAAAGGCAAGACAGCCTTGTGTCAGATAAGTAAACAGTAATTCTGAAGCTCAGGGTGAACAGGGTTCTGGCCTGTTCCTGCCCCAGAAACTATAGGCTCTGAGCTTGTCTCGTCTCTCCATCCTCCACAGACAAGGCCTCCCTCTTGTTAGCGTTTGTCTGGAGTCCTGATCCTGCCTACAACCCGACCATGGGGTCTCCTCCTCATCTTTGTGGATTTATTTATTTATTTCCTGCAGGTCTGGCTTGATGTTTCCCAGGGTGGATAGAAACAATTAAAAATTCTGGCCAGAGAAAGTACCACTGAATTTCTATGTACTACAAAGCTGAACCTTCGATGCACTTAAATTTTAGAATTAATTATGTGTCAAACCCCTTGTCTCCTCACCTATTGCCATAAAGCTGAACAGACAGTTTTACACTCTTTGATGCAACTATATTTTTTACCCTGTTTGTTTGTTTGCCTAAGACATGATCTTACTATACAATCCAGGCTAGACTTGGATTTAAGACCCTTCTGTCTCAGCCTCCCGAGGGCTGGAATTATAGGTGTGCACATCTGACTATGTTTTTTTTTTATCCCAATACATAATTCCAAAAGAAAATGTAAAAAATTGAAAACGTGTCTTTCAACATATGCATGTGATGAAATTTTGTACTGATGCATGTGGAAGACATATTTTCTGTAGAAGTAAAAGTATTTGAAAGAGTACAACATATTTGGAATACCCGAGAATAGATATTATCAAATGTAATAGAAAAACGGAATTGTTACTGAAGTAAATCATAACTCAATAGTGTTAATGCATTTCATTTCCTATATTTCACCTATTCAGATAAATGCCACTTTCGCTCTGGCAAATACGACCATGTGTTTTAAACTAGTAGGAAAGATTTCCTAGATTTGGAGGTGTTGCTGGTATGTAGGGAATGTGTGTATAGGTATGTATGGGAATGTACAGTCAGCATAAAGAATGAATCTAACGTCCCTCTCCCCTCCCCTTTTTTCTCTCCCCCTCCCCCTTCTTCTCCTCCTCTCCCTCCTCTTCCTCTCCCTTTCTTTCCTTCCCCTCCCCTCCCCCTTCCTACTCTCCTTTCCCCTTCCCCTCCCTCCCTTTCTTCTTCTCTCCCCCCTTTCCCTCTCCTCCCTCCCAGTGACCTTGGTGTTGTTTAACCAACTGAGCTCATCTGCCAGATGTCCTGAATCTACTCTAAGGCTTCACTCCTTTCCATGTTCTCAAACTGATAATAGTCTTTCTGCCTTAAATGTCAGCCATTCACCATGTTTCTGTCTGGTAGAAGGCTGCTGTCTAACTTTGGGGGTGTTGGTATACTCTAACCCAGCACTTGGAAGGCAGACGCTACTGTGGAGAGGTGGAATATTACAGATTGGTCCTCTTGAGTTGTCATTTACCACCCAGGTCTGTGCTGACCTAACACCCTTTTGACAATCAGGTGAAACCTTTGAGGCATAAAGAATATCATCAGGTAGCACCTGAAACCTGGAGCAGAGAGATTCTCTTCTTTGCTGTAGCCGACCACTGAGGTCTCCAGCAGCAGGTTTATGACTTGCTTTTGTTCTGTGACTGTCATAGTTAGACACAGTGTCAACTCGACAATTAAGGTTTTGAACTCTAGGCACATTTGTAGAGAATTTGTGGTTGAGTTACGTTCAGAGCAAACCTGCAGGATATTGTCTTACTGATAGGGAAGGCCCAGCCCATAGTGGGTGGGACTAGGCCCTAGGATAAATACCAAGAGCTGGTAGAGAGAGTTGGCGTCCTTGTGTACACTTGGCCAGAGATGCTAGTCTGGCAAAAAAGGATCGTTCCTCTCTCAGTTGTTAGTTAGAGATGGTGTGGCCAGTTCCCTCGGCCTGGTGTTGATGTGTGCTCTTCCATCAAGCTGGACTTACAACTGTAACTGGATAATCATAAGAGAAAATTAACCCCTTATTCCCTTAAGCCATTTGGTGGAGATTTATCAGCAATCAAGCAGACTAACTGCTACAGTGACTTACACACACACACACACACACACACACACACACACACACACACACACAAACTGGTGTGTTTTCACAGTGGAATGTGTCATTCGAGGCAACCTGTGTCTGTTTCCTTGGGCCATAGTTGGGTGGATTTGGCTCAGAGCAAGAGGCAGTGTTTCCCTTGAGATATGCTCAACTGCGAATAGTCAGTAGAAGTTTAGGAAGAACCATGTCTCTCCAAATGGGCTTGTGTCTTTGTCCATATTATTTACCAAGGAACCTGTACATTTATAACTGAGTCTCACTTTAAAATGTTGTTTGAACACATGTGTGGGGTGTGGGTTGCACATCTGTAATCCCAGCGCTGGGAGGTAGGACACAGCTGGTGCCCATCACCAGAAATGTGAGTCAGGAGACAGTGGAATTTCATATTTAAATTGTGCTTTATTCAGATTTCCCAGGGAACTGATATGTCGGCAGATTCACACCCTGGGAAGAGCTGCCCATCATGTTATCTCCTGCCAATAGACTTCATGCACCTCCTCCTTTTGCAATCATGAAATGAAATGGTCACCTACAAAGTTCATACTTGGGAACTAGTAACTGAGTTACAAAAACCAATCGCTCATAAAACAAAACTGGTGAACAAACAAACAAATAAACAAACCCAAAATCCAAACATAAAAAACAAAATCTTGTTTTAAGTAAGCTTGTGATTTTGTGTTGGGCAAGTCTAGAGCACATGCAGCCCAGAGTGCAGACTGCCTGTAGTGCACACAGGCTGGAGTGCATGCAGGGCTGAGTGTGTTAGAAAAGAGGAGAGGAAAAGGGGCTAGTGCCGCAGACCAGAGCCTCAGCCTGGAGACCAGGTGGAGAACAGAAATGCACAACTCTCTAGGTTGAGTGAATCTGAACCCGTTTACTGAAACTTTTGTGACTGCTTTTATACAGAAAATTTTGGGGTAAAGAATGTTGCACCTACAAATAGACATATAATTTCCTAGTCAGCATTCACCTTCAGGAAGGACATTTTTTCAAGAACCTAACCTATTGCTTGAGGGTAAAGGCACAGAAAATTTTGGGGTAAAGAATGTTGCACCTACAAATAGACATATAATTTCCTAGTCAGCATTCACCTTCAGGAAGGACATTTTTTCAAGAACCTAACCTATTGCTTGAGGGTAAAGGCACTTAAAAGAAAGTTCTCCCAGTATTTCCAAATCTAGCCAGTCTACCACCAGATAGCCATGGGACTGAGCCCACATAGTTTTCATTGTTTTAACAGAGACTGCGTTTTAAAAATATATAGAGGAGGATTGAGCTCCTTTTGGTTTCAGTAAGGAACATATTTTACAATTAACTGTATGTGTGCCCAACATCCTGTAAGTCCCAACGTGATAAGCAATATAATTATTAAAAGAATAATTCCTCCTATAATAGCTTCCTTCCATTCCTTTAATAGTAAGATTGCTTATGTCTTCCTTTGAGGAATTCCAGAAGTATAATGCCATCAGTTATTGATGACACATCTATGAACCATGCATTCTCCAAACCAGGGGTCCATTCTGTCAGGCCCCATATTGCCAAGGGTGTCTCTTTTGGGATAATTGGTGGGGGTGCACTCAGATGGTCCATCTCTGTGATTTCCCATAAGAATGCTGTTTGGGAAAGGGACGACACGGCCCCCTTTGCTACCGACATGGATTCTCCCAGTTTGGATTGCAAATACCATCTCCAGTGGGTAGTCTTGGCATCTAGACTTTCTGGCATAATGGTCTCTTCCTTGGTCTTCAGCCAGGGTAAGAGGATATCACAGTTCCTTTTAAAGTTCTAGTGAACAGATAGCATAGTCTTATACTTCGGGAATTTCTGAGTTAGTTCATAGGTGGGAATTTTACCCACCTATGTTTTAAGACTCTTGAAGTTCTTCTCTAATTTCTTTAAAATCAGTGCACACATTCTGGCTAACAAGTCTACTTATTGTGAGTGACTAGACATGAAATCTCTATTTAGAATTTGACTTAAAGTTAAAAAGCAGGCTTTTTCTTTAGATCAGAGAGCAGGAAGCTAGTCTCAAAAACCTAGGAGCAGGTAAAAGGCACTCCTAATTCTCAGAAGAATTCTTCCTGCCAGGGGCAAAACTTAAATTACCTAGGAAAGAATGCCTAGCACCCACCCATGGGGTTACTGTGACCTTCCCCAGGGAACAGGCTTTAGGCCTGAACTGGGCAGAAACACCAAGGCCTGACAATTCCCATATTTTTCCTTATTTCTCTTAAATAAAGCCATGTCCTTTTCCCAGAAAATGTTTCCTTGAAATAACATTCTACCATGCTGGGACCTTATCCACCAGAATGGTTGGATAAGGACGTGGCAGGCAGGGAAGGGTGATAGACCACGAACTCAGGCTTCATCCAGAGAGGGAGCAGCAATTTCCTGTAAGATGGAAATTGCTACTGCTTTGGAGTCAGGGGTGCAAGTTTTTAAGAGTGGGAGTACAGGGAGAAGGGGTCTGACAGGTTGTTCCATCCCAGAGTGACTAAGAGTCTGCTTTCCTTACCAGATCCTGTTAACATCCTTGGTGGGAGATCTCTGGTCTGAGGTCTATTTCCAATCTCAGATGTAGCAGGTGCAGTCTCTGGTCAGAGGTCTGGCTCTGAATCTGTCAGAGCTAATGCAGCATGGAGTGCATGTAGTCTGAAGTACCTGTAACCTAGAGTTGCAGCCTGCAGGCCACAGATAGAACAGGCCAGTGGACGACAATGACAGTTCACTATTCTGGAGTTCAGTCTTGCTACTAGCCAGGCGGTCCACCACTTATCTGAGGCATGTGACATCTACATGACCCTCATGAGCATCCCTGCATGCTTGTGCATTCTCTGGATGTCTGGGTTCTGGCCCTTCTTGGGATGCAGAATCTGGTGTCTGTTGGCATCCACCCTCCCCTCCTGCAGGTACGACATGTGACAAATGAGCCATAGATAGACTGAGCTGTTAATAGTGTCGATGTGCAGATTCCTTTCTACAACAGGGAACACTAAAGTCTCTATAGTGCAGAATACCAACGGGCTGTGGTCCACTTCCCCAATCCTTATCAGATGCAGGAACATCAGGACTTCAAGGCCTGTGAATCTGGGCTGCACAGGACCCTATTTTGAAAAACCAAAGTCAGAATTAATCGGAATGTAAATTTAAAATAAAAAAAATACCAGCGATGCGCACGTAGCGATACTGAAACAGCAACGCGGTAAATGTCACATGTGGTAGCAGCTCCTTTGTTGCTATATTCACTAGTCATGCATGAAACATCTCCGCCACGCTCTTGTTATTAGGGGCTAGTGGTCAGATTCAAGGCCAAGGAAACACAGAAGAGATCGTATATCAGGAATATGTGTACCTAAACATCTACTTTTCCCTAAGCCCTGTGTAACTAAATTTACTCGTTTGTTTGTTAGAGTGATATTCTGTGGCCCAGACTGGTGGCCTGGAACTCCTGACAACCTTCCTGCCGGATCCTCTTGAGTGCTGGCATTTAGATTTACAGGTTTGGATGGCAAATTAGAGGTCCGGAGATAGAGGGAGATGGACGCGTGTCGTGGTGTGCAAGGCGTGCGGTGCGCGAGGCGCCTCTGGGGAGGGCGGGGCGGGCGCTGGCCACTCACCGCGCTGAGCTGGGCGTACGCTGCACCAATCAGCTAAAGTGATCGCCGCGTTTCCAGGGCAGCTAGGTGTGTGTAACCGTAACGGGTTTTCCAGGCAGGTCGGAAAGGCACCGGGGTAACTCGCGCCGAGGGGAGCGGATCTCGGCGGTTTGGGGTGCCGCGGGGCCGGGAAGGGCGACTCGGCTTCCCTGTGTCCGGAATCCAGCAAGATTCATTCGGCAGGTGCGCGGGGATGCAGCCCGCATCTCCCGAGGAAGACTGGGATGAGCCACTTTCCCTGGGGCTGGATTACGTGGAAGCTTCCAGAACCGTGGAAATACCGATCCGGAGCGCGCGCCTCGTGCCTGGCGCGCTCCCGCTCGCGCCTCTGTACAGAGCGCGAGGCCAGCGCGAGGAAAGCATGTTCCAGTGGCGCAATCGGTTAGCGCGCGGTACTTATACAGCAGTATATGTGCGGGTGATGCCGAGGTTGTGAGTTCGAGCCTCACCTGGAGCATGTTTTCTTCCCCTACCGATTCTAGACCTGCCCAAAAAACCCCTTTTTCCCAAGAAAGAGCCAAAATGATAGAAATGATGTTTTCCACAGTGACTGCCTAGAATCCAAAGATGAAGACTTGTGGTCTATCTGATGCCGAGGTTGTGAGTTTGAGCCTCACCTGGAGCATGTTTTCTTCCCCTATCGATTCTAGACCTGCCCAAAAAACCCCTTTTTCCCAAGAAAGAGCCAAAATGATAGAAATGATGTTTTCCACAGTGACTGCCTAGAATCCAAAGATGAAGACTTGTGGTCTATCTCAGATGTGGGAAGAGGTAAATTGTACTCAGTGATGGTGGAGTATGCGTTTCAAACGGGCTCCCCCTCGCTTCTTCAGCTCTTGGAGGACAGAGCCAGGAAGTGGAAAACACCAGTCTTGGACCCCACGACCCTGGCCTGGGTGATCAAGACCACCACAGCTGCTGCCCATCTTGGCCAACAGGGCTGGAGAATGCAGGCTTGGAGGCTGAAGCCGAGACTGCGAGGAGTTGGAGGCCAGCT
Organism: Typhlomys cinereus; assembly: GCA_023101885.1. Classification (NCBI taxonomy): domain Eukaryota; kingdom Metazoa; phylum Chordata; class Mammalia; order Rodentia; family Platacanthomyidae; genus Typhlomys; species Typhlomys cinereus. The sequence continues at coordinate 9,447,587 of JALPQD010000022.1, forward strand.
GCACCCCAGCGAGGCCCTGCTCAAAAATCCAAACACTGATAGAAGCCAACACCAGAATGTGGACATAGGAGAATCTGAGCTTCAGGGTCACTAGGATCCTTTGGGTATCAGTCATCATCATCATTACCATCACCACCACCACCACTACCACAACCACCACCATCATCACCACCATCATGATGAAACAACTGAGCTTGGAAATGGGAAATGCTGAGTTTTCCCCAGCAATGAAACAAGGCAGACAGGAAGGCAGGTGTCCATTTCTTCCTTGTTTCATCAGGAAATAAACTCGCATCCTTTGCGGGAGGAGTTACCTTCCATCAGCTGCAGGGTGCTATTTTTGCCTCATCCCCTCCTGGAGGTCATTTCTCCCTGAAGGAGTGTCCTTGGCCTCTGATGTCTCTTTCCTTGGGTTCTCTGCCCTTCTGTGCACAGCTTCCCTCCCGTGCCAGATGAGCAGTCACTTACAGCTCTCCAGAGAAGCAGAACCCATAGGTTGCACGGAGCTGAGGGTCTCCACAAGAGTCACTGAAACGGTTTTGGAGGCCGCTCAGTCCCAAGGGCACCTGAAAGCTGGGGAACAGGACAGCTAGGGTGTGGTTCAGGTAGGAGTCTGCGGGCGTGGCGTGATGGGTGAGAAAGAAATAGCTACCAGGGGGATTTGATAATAAAGATATTAGGAAAAAAAGAAAAAAGAAAGAAGTAGGGGCTGCTGTCAACCCCAGCTGTGGAAAGGCCCCACTTCCCAGGAAGAGAGAGAATCACTGCTGCCACAGCCATTTTGTTCTGCGTTTCAACAGGTGGACTCTGTAGAGCTGGGGTTGTAGGGGGTGGCGTGTAGGGGGGTGAGGGGTGGGGGTGAGGTAGGCCTCTACTCATTCTATGGATTCAAGTACCCATGGGCAGCATCTTCTCGCAGAGAGAAGCAAGGTTTCCTTAGGTATCTGGACATCTTTTTAACCAGTCAAATTGACACATAAACTTAACCATGGTAGCTGCCTTCCCAGTTGACTTTAACTTATGGTAGCCAGAGGACTTCAGATATTTACCATTCTGAGGAAAACTTGTGGTGCTCAGTGGCTGCATTTATTAGGAAGTACAAACCTCTCTTTTTCACACATACACACACGCACACACTTACACATGCACACACTTGCACCATGCACACGTACACACGCACAGGATGCAGTGTCAAATGCAAAGCAGGGCTCACAAGATTCCCTATCGAACAGATAGGCGGCAGCGGGGTTGCTTCCAGGCTGAGAAGCACCAGACTCCCTAGAATCGAAGAAGCTGGTCATCATTTCCTGCTCCCAGAATTCCAGGCACAGTGTGTGGTCAGGTGATCTACCCCTCCAATCTCCATCCAGCAAAGTCTAGAGACGTCTGTTAACTAGTGGACAAGATGTCCTTGTTTTCAAGGAACATGGGGCAAAGCAGCATGTCCCCGTACAAACCATTACAACTCCACAACTTGTCAAGTTAGCAAATACTCACATTTATATATACTTTATCTTGAAATAAAGATAGTAAGACCACTATGTCATGTAACCTGGCAGGACTACTCTGCATATAACCGAACACACAGTAACTCGTGTACATGCTTCTGGGACCCATGACTGTGCTGAGCTAGTCTAACCTCAGAGCCTGACTCCTCCGGCCTCAGAGCAGGCTGGACTGAGAGCGAGACACCGGTTTCCTGTGAACAAGCTCTGACTGCATTTGCCACTTGACACTACTGCAGAGAACCTCCCCTGGTGGGGTGGCCCACACCTGCAAACCCAGAACTCATTACATGGATCCAGGAGAATCCAAGCTTCAAGGGCCAACATCATCATCTTCATCTTTAGAGTGTCACAGAGAGCTATATTTTTAATTAATTAAGTTTTTGTTCTTTGGTGATTTCCTAATTGTGTATGCCATGGATCCTGATTGCTCTCTCCTCTTTGATTCCTCTCTCATCCCTATGATCCCCACACACACTTGTTTTTGTTTTGTGACCTAAGCAGTTTAACCAGGACTATCTGGAAGACCACTGTATGGGAACCATCTGTTCGAGCCTGGTGGGGTTAGTGCTAGGCTTAGTGCTCCCCCATCCTCTCTCTGTAAGGTAGCCATTTTGGACTTTACTTCTAACCTAAGGGGATGTCCAGCAAAGACTTGAAACAGTCTATTCTGGAAGAAGTTCAGAAACCAAGCTGCTCACAAGCCCAGGAAGTTTCTGAAATGGACCAGATGGGACTGAGCTCCCTATGATTAAAAAAAAAAAGCAATGAAGACCTGCTGAGGGAGGAACATGCCCAGCACCCAGGAGGAAACTCTCTGGCCAGCCTCTTCTCTAAGCCTTTGAAACTTTAGAGGATGAAGCACTTAGTTTCAAGTGTCCACATACCAATCAAGAGCTGAGCCTTTAGGAATTCTTGAATGTAAACCTCTGAGCAATCCTGTAAGGGACTGTTTAATTGATATGGTAGGACTCAGCCCAGAGTGGGATCCTTAGGCAGGTGGGTAAGGCAGAGAGAGCTGGTTAGAAGCTGAGAGACTGGCAAGATAGAAGCTCTGCCCCTCTCAGCTCTTCTGTGGATATGCTGCGGCAAATCCCTCAGCACTGTTGATATCATTCCTGACATAACCATTCGTAACTGAAGTCGAAGGCTGGAACAAAAATCCCTTGTTCTCCTATTGCTTGAGCCAAGTAATCGTTGCAACCACCTACATGTGAAAGTATGTCTTGCTTAAGGTTGAGCACACAAACCTCGCCTTTCTCAACACTTTTCCACCCTTAGGTCTCTGCATTCACACCGTTCACCGGGAGAGAGAGATGTCCATGATTACGACTGAAGAGTTTGTACACCATGTCAGCTGAGCTGAACGACAGTATTTAAACATCTCTGTTTTCCCATGATGAGCAGTTTGGAAGCTCCACCCTCTAGTGACCTGCCTGCTTTGCAGACTGCCAGTCAGTCAAAGGAAAAAAAAAAATACTGATGTCCCTCCCTGTACATGCATTTCCCTCTACAGACAATTTCTCTCTGCAGTGGATACCGCTGTGTGTCTAACAAATTCTTCTTCGGTCTTTGGTGAATTCATGCAGAATCCAAGGTCGCTGGCTCATCAATGCTGTCTGATAAACCCTTTTTCCAGAAGAAATAAAGTCCTTGGATGATGTATTGTTCATCTGATACTGTGTAGGAACCATCCTGTAGGAATGGTAAAATGCCAATGTTACATGACAAAAGAAGAAGATATTTATCTAATATATTAAAACATTATGTATAATATAATATATTAATACAATATAATACACAATATATTATTTATATATAATATATGCATATATAATCTCCAAAAGTATTCATAATTAAGTATAGAGGAAATTATAGTCATCCTTTCCATGACTGATTTTGGGTGTGATTATAACTGCTATTTAACCGGCCTCTTCTATTACCCACTCCCTGAGTTTTTGAAAGTGGACCAGTTAGTCACACATAGTTCTTCATTGGGCAGAGTGATGCAGATTTTTATTCTCAATAGTTTTGAGCATTGTCCTTAGTTACAGGTTGTGGGAATAATACAAGAGCTCATGTTCTATACACTTCTCTTTGCTTCCAAAAAGACTAAACAGTCCAGTTTTTTCTTGGTTGTCAGCATAAATTACCTCAGCCAAACCATCTCTTGGTCTGTTGACTCAGAGGCATGGGGAATCCTAAGTAACTTTATCTTCTAGGTCAGTGAGCTCATTACATATTCCCTGGGAGAAATTCATCCCTCTGGAACTAACAATATTAGGTCAGATGAGCATAAAGGTGAGCGATTAGAAGTCAATGTTTTGTTACAGAGTTGCTACAAGTCAAAGGGAATGATCCTGCATCCCCATCTTGAGCACTTTGTCCCCGCTCTGCAGACTGTCGTCATCTGGCCAACACCACCCTGTCAACCCAGGCTTCAGAGTAGCTGAAGCAGACAGGGCCTGGGATCCATGAACAGGGGCTTTTCCCCCACTGTATTAGCTGTGGTCAGAAGGAATCCCATGTGGAGCATCAAGACAACAGACAGGCGTTCTGTGGGCCCATGGATGGTAGTTTTGGCAGAAGCATTGCAGGCAATTGAAGAGAAACCTGCGCCCAATGTCTGTTCCCATGGGGCCAGTTCCTTATATGGTCAAATGTAATCAAACCTGTTAAGGTACAGCTGGCTTGTGACCTAGGGAAGAGCTCCATGCGGTTTCTACAACGGGTAGATCACTCAGGACACGTTGGACTTGGATGGACTTGGGGAGGTGAAATCTTTTTCTGAGTCTATACAACACGGCCATCTATGACACCTACAGTTACCTGGTTCACGAGCCCCTGGGTGGTGACAGGCAAGAGGCCAAGCATGACTTGTGGTATCCACAGAGCAAGTCATGTTGTCTGCTGGATTATTAAAATCCTCATCTGCTGAATTCAGCTTTGGTTGAGTGTCCACGTGAAACACCAACATCCATTTTTTCCCCATATTCAGAGAAGCCTGTATATACATCCTTTCCACTAATGTCTTTTTCTTTTCCTCTTATCATGTTTTATCATGTTCCAGATCCCTGACTGTACGGCATACCATAGCCACAACCAGGAAATGGTTCACAATTGTATATTGGGTCATTTCTCCCAAAAATAAGCACAGTCAAGTACACAATGCAGACACGTGCCTGGTAAGGCTTCCTTTTCTTTGTGTTGCAGAACAAACCAGGGGAAGAGCCTAGTTTTGATAAATTTATAAAGGGTTCCATGGTGACTCCTGCTTTAATCCCAGGGTTTCTGAGGCAGGATGATCAAGGTGAATCTGATGCTATCTAAACAGAGCTCACCGCCTGTTTGGGCTACAGAGTGACACTCTGGTTCTTAAATCCAAAAAAGCTCAGCAGATCTGTAGTCCACATCTGAGAGGCAAAGGCAGGAGGATAACCATTATCTAATTTTAAAAAACAAAATTTACTTTCTTGGTACAATTATTTTTAGAATGGGCAAAATGTTATATGTTCAGCAACCAAAACGAGTTTTCACACATTTTTCTAAAAAGTTAATGAAAATGTGAAAAACAAAACAAAATAAACAACAAAAAAACCGCCCCTCACATTGTTCAAAGGAAACAACAAGGAGGGTGGAGACAGTAAGTGCCACCTGCCGAAATAGCTCAGTTGGGAGAGCGTTAGACTGAAGATCTAAAGGTCCCTGGTTCAATCCCGGGTTTCGGCAAGCTTTTTGGTCTGAATCAGACATTGAATTATTTCGGAGTTCTTCCCCCAAGTCTGGAAGGCAAACCTAAAAAAATTCCTTTAAGACATTTTTTCAGAAGTGAGAATTTATTTTTATTTAAACAAATACACACATCTAAACCACCTTATTAAACCCGCCATCTGGCCGGTTAGCTCAGTTGGTCAGAGTGTGGTGATGATAGCGCCAAGGTCGTGGGTTTGATCCCTATACGGACCACGTGGGGCTTTTGTTTGGTTCCAGCACGTACAAACCTTTCCTGCATTCCAGGTTGCCCGCCGCTCAGAATTCTCGAAGGACAACAGTGCATCCTTCTTGCTGTTTTCAAAACCAGAAGTAGAGTCTGGTGCAGATGCTGATCTCTGTACCCCAACACTTGTGGGTGGGGCGGGTACATCCCGGGAGTCCCAGATCTGTTAGGCTGCTGTGTCAGGTCGGGCCTCAAAAAAGTAACCCACAAGCGTCCAGAAGAGTTTACTGATCAAACCGAGTAGTTCACATTGTAAGCTTGGTGGATGTGTTCTAGGCAAGAGGGAAGTCAGCAAAGCAATGAAATTGACTTAGTTTTAAATGAAGCTTGAGGAAACAACTTGAATGCTTTAAAAGAGTTCCTTTCAATAGAGAAGAGAGCAGGCTCAGTATAGGCAACGACTATCTTATTTGGCTTCATCACTCCATGCTGTCTCTGTCTCTCTCTCTCCCTCCCTCCCCTCCCCACTCCCACCTGTCCTTCCCTCCCTTCCTTCCTCAAGATAGTTGGTTTTCTTGACTTGCAAACTAGACCAAGCTGTGGGCTGAGCCTCACCTGCTCACCTGAAGCAGGAGCGCTGGAATCCTGCCCTCCTCCCTTCAGCCGTGAAGTTCTGGGGTCCCATTCTTGGGGAAGATGCCCCTTTCTTTAGACAGCCGCCGTGCTGGGAGAAAGCTGCCCCAGAGAGGAGCCAGCTCATATGAGAACTCTTCTCCATGGGGAAAGAAATATCGATGAAGTGCAATAGAAAAGAAAAGCCTTCTTTTCAGTTTATTTACTTATTTATTTGTTTATTTATTGGGACCAGACCTGAGAACTCGCCCTGTCTCATCTTCCTCCCCACCCAGTGTGGCTTACAAGCTTTTGCCACCACGGTTGGTGATTTCTTTAATTTTTTTTTTTTTAGCATACAAAACAATGGGTTTCATTGTGACGTTTTCATGGTTATATATTATGCTTTCCTTTTAATGGTCCCATGCTCTCCGGATCAAACCTCCTTTTGAGAATCTCCCTCTTCTTCCAAACAATCTCTTTCTGCTTTTACATCTTGCTTTCTCTTGCTCCCGCCCCAGCCAGACCCCAGCTCCCTCTCACTGTCCTTTCTACTTTCATGCCCTTTGGTTTTAAAGCTTTTCTTCTAACAGTCTCATCCTGCTAACTCCTCACAGAATGGGCCTTTGAAGATGTCGAAGGAGCTTTCAGACGTAGAGGATCAGACCTGCTAAAAAAATGTGAGGGAAAAATAGACAGCCAACGTGTAAATCGAGCCAGCCAGGAGTCGAACCTGGAATCTTCTGATCCGTAGTCAGACGCGTTATCCATTGCGCCACTGGCCCGCGCTCTGCAGCATTCTCTGCTTTCAACACTGGAGCACGGCATCCAACCGCAGCACCCGAAGAGATCCTGTTCTCTAGTTGAATTGCTACCAAACGCTGCGTGGAGGCTGCAGGTGGCGTATATAGCCGGAGACCGTGATTCATTATCTCACTGCATATCACACAAAACATCTGTACAGAAAACCAAGAATGTTTAATTATTTTTAACATAGAAAATAATGGGTTTCATCATGACATTTGCATACACTTATGTCATTGTGTCTTGTTCATATTTGCTTCCCTATCACCCTCCCTTCCCTCCTCTCAACCTTGCTAGTCTCTTCCCTCCCAGGAGAGTCCCCTAGTCTGTCCTCTCTCTCTGTGTCCCTCTTTCTCTGTCTCTGTCTCTCTCACAAAGAAATTTACATGATGTACATTTACATATAGATTCCCTATATGAGAGAAATATAGTATTTGGTATTTTCTTTCCCTCACATATTCTCTCACTATCCTCTCCCCACCTTTGGACCTCTTCATTTCCTATGGTTTGCCTTCTCCCTTCATAAGGAACGTTTTTTATCACTGAGATATTAGCTATCTCTTCAAAATAGTATTTCAATGTCTTTCTTGCATCTAATTTTGAACTTTTGGTTATTTTTTTTCAGGTCAGTCACGTGCCTGTCCTGAATTTCAGTTTTCATTTACTGAGGATGGGTGTCGACGTGGGCCACTCCAGCAATCCACAGTGCTTATGATTTACATATTGCAAAAACAATAAGCAACTTGTAATATATTCCTGAAGATATCTGTCGCAGTCTCCTCATTTTTTGGCCTAAAATTTTTGAGAAAAGCAAAACGTTTCGTTGCTGTTCCAAGGGAATTTATTGTAAAATGGCATTATAACTCGACGCCGTAGCTACAGGTGCGTAAGCATTAAGAAAACCGCGGAGAAACGGCAATTCAGTAGGTGGAATAAATACTCTTTTAGGAATGCCTTTTGCCATACAAACGGACATAGCAAGAACTTCCTTACTCAAGCATAAACCCTCCTTAAAATTTGCTCAGCTATTTAAAGTAGGGAAAACAATGACAGCGGAGAATGTGCTTTCCAAAGAGGGGTTTGTGGGTCCAGGGCGCAGGCTTCGGGTGAATCCGAACCCGAGCTGCACATCCTGTTGCACGGAGCTTGCAGTCTGCACACCGGTCATCACAATCCTTGATTTCTTGGTTCGTGACGCTGTCTGAATATTTTAAGGACACCAGCTCGAAAAGAAAAACTGTATTTACGGCGTTTCCAGAGTTGCGCGTCTGATGACTCCAGGACCCCGGAGTTCCCAGCGCGAAGATTGCTGGAAACTTTCATCCTCGGGAAAATCTCAGCAGTCATGGAATCAGCTCGCGGGCGCCGTCCTGAGGACTTCAGGTTGCGAACGGGACTGCAGCCCAGCGGTCTCGCAGGTGCAAACACAACAATATTTTGGCTTTTCGATAAAGATGTTTCGAGTGGCAAAAGCAACAGACGCTGGAGTCCAGGAAAAAAAAAAGACCTAACTCGCTGTGAGCAGGATTTGAACCTGCGCGGGGAGTCCCCATTGGATTTCGAGTCCAACGCCTTAACCACTCGGCCATCACAGCCCTGTGTGGCTAAAGTCTTCAGGTGCTGAAAATTTGTCATCAAAATTCGTCTTCAGAGCACAGAAGGGAGATAAGACCATTTCTGCTTCATGGCCACGCCTAGGTGGGCGGTCCCTCCTACGTCAAGGACAGCAACTGGGGCGCCAGCATGATTAGTGTTTGAAGCATACTCATGATCTAGCTCCCCACATAGGCAAGGTAGGCCATTTCTACAAACCTTGGTGTCTCACTTTAAACTAGGAAAATAACTTTCCTCCAAGTGCTAGATTTCAGTCTTATATTTAAGCAGCGACCGTGGGGTACTTACTACAACATTGGGCACCATGCAAAGCACAGTGGTCGCAGCAGATTCTGCTGCCCTTGTTCTTTTGCAACTTCCCTTCCAGGCGACAGACGCTAATTGAGTAAGCGAAGGGATGAAGGAGGGGCAAAGAAGATCTATGTTCCTGTGAGGGGGGCAGGACCTTTGCTAAGGAGTTGAAGGACGTCCTTCCTCAAAAAATAATTGGCTGAAATTAAGCATAGCAAGAGAACACGGGCAAAGGCAAGTGCTGAGTTTTTCTGCAAGAGAGGGCCATGTGTGCAAAGGCCAGAGATGGAAAGGCCCTCATCCCCGAGTGGCGGATTTCAGGAGTCAGTGTCATAGCCAGCTTTCAGGAATACTGATTAATTCATGACCAAACAGAACAGGGGTTTTATTCTGGCTTCCTTGTCTTATTAGAGTTCCTTGTCCGGCTGGACAGGAAAGCTTGCACCAACACCAGGGGCTGAGGGAAATGTCCACACTGTGTGCACAGGACTGCCAAGAAGGACTGTCCTCACTTACTAGACCATTATGTCTAGCAAAGTATTACAGAAGGATGCCCAGCTCCCTCCATCGTGTTCGCACCCGCCACTGGCTGGGACTTCATTGATTTTTTACAAATGTTCCCAAAGCTTGAACCCTCAGCTGTCAAGCTGATCTGTATCTAACTAGGACAATCAGTGTGTTGCGACTTCTAGTAGACATGAGGACAGCTTTATAAAGGCAATCACAGAGTGTTGTGGAAAACAGCAACCATGAAATGTACAGTATACACAGACTCTCGACCAGGAAGGAGGCGCACTCAGGCTTCAGCTGGGATTACAAGCATGAGCCACCCGCCCGGCTGCCTGGGGTCCAGTGCTGCAGAATGCATCAGGTATAAAATAGGCATCGGACTCCTAAAACGCTGCTGTCTGCGCCTGTATCTCGTCAAAATACCCAGATCTATTGTGACCCAGTCTCGAAGGAAATCAATTAAATTCCTTTTCACCAGAGCGAGATCATTCAATAGACCCAGGATCATGAGTTTGTTAGTTCACTGGTGGGAGCCAGGGGCGATGTCTGCAGAAAAGGTGCGCCGCCGGCTGCCGCTGAGTCTCTGGTACCCCCGCAATGCAGGCGCGGGATGGGCGCGCGCCGCAGACTCGGGGACACGTACGGGAAAAGTGCAGACCCTCCTTTCAGGAGACGTCTGAGACGCCCGGATCCCACGCTGAAGCTTTCAAACCTTTCCTTTGCTTGGTGCATCTCTGTCTTGTCTCCAAGACTCCTGCAGAAAGCGCTGATTCGGGAAGTGGTCGCGAAGCATCTCCAGCAGGGCGGGCGAGCGGGGTCCCAGGAGACCCCTAGATCAAGTGACGCCGGGCGTTGTGCGCTCTCGCGTGACCCCAGCACTTGGGGTGGGGGCTGATGAGTTCCAACCCAGGGAGTTCAAGGGTCACCTGCGTGTACAAAAGGGAGGAGCTGGCTGGCCTTTGGAGGGCTCAGGTTTCATTTTAATTCGCTGTGTCTCACAGGGCGCTCAAAATATGGCTGAGAATTTCCAGGAACATAAAGGTAACAAAAAAAGGAACCGAAACGGACTGTTTCCGCCCGGTTTCGAACCGGGGACCTTTCGCGTGTTAGGCGAATGTGATGACCACTACACTACGGAAACACCACAGTGGACATTTTTCTGCCCTCCTCTACTTTAGGAAGCGCCGAGCTGGTGCAGAAACTGCTCTTTCTTGAAGAAAAGATTCTACCGGTAGCCGGCGTCTCTCCTCCCATTTGTCCATGGAGGCAGAGACAATATCACGTACCAGGGACACACATCTATTTGCAGACACGTTCGACAGGTGTGTTTACTAAAATTGCGGTGTGTTCAGAGCATCTTAGTTATGTCAGAAAGTGTGAAGTACTCCAGTACCCGCGAAGCAAAGCCCCCGAAGGAAAATGACACCACATCTGGGTTTTGAAAGAGGAAGAGAAGTCTGATGGCGGTCGAGGTGTCTGAAAAGGAATTTTGTCACCAGGGTCTGAGCGGAATGGGAGGAAGCAGGGCACGTTAAGGAACCAGTTAATGCCAACTTGTGGGGTGACCAGAAAGAAGGGCTGCAGCTTCTGGAAAGGGTGTGGCAGTTAGTTTTAGCTGTTGCCTTGGGAACTGAGAACTGAGCCTTTGGGGGCCTATGAAGAAATATTCAGCTAAGGCTAACCCCTGAGTAAGCATCTAGATTACCGCAGTGATGTGGGGAGACATAGGCAAAGTGGGCGAGTCCCTCCCTGCGCTGCTGGGTAAGAGAAGAAGAGATCCGTTAGCTCTCCCCTGGGCCCAGTGTGGCCAGTTACCCTTGGCTCCTCTTCTGCCATCATAATGGACTCTAATCATCTAATTTGTCTCCTGAATTGTTTGGGTCATGTTTTTATCACAGTAACGGAAGATAGCGACTAAGACAGATTGAAAGGTTTATTTTAATGTACATTCTGAATGTGTATCTGAATGTAGAGAGAAATAGAAGAGATTGGACGTCCATCTTTAATTCTTAGGATGTAGTAATCCAGTGAGATGTCACTGCTCTTTAAAAAAATTGTTTTTAGTTTAACAAACAAAATGAGTCCCTTTCTTACCCCTCCCCTGTTCTTCTTGTACTCTTCCCTCCCTTCAGCAATACATCTCTCTCCTTCCCACCCTCCTGTCTGTCTGTTTCTGTGGTTCCCTTTGGATTGTCTGCTCTAGGGGGGCTCAGGCTTCTATGGAAGATTAACTGGCCCTTCTTTGGCCCCACCCACTGATGGGGCACTTCCCTTCAACTTTCTCCTGAGTTCCTCGATAGTCTATAGGGGATCTTTTTTTTTTAAATCATGGTATAGTTGTCAGATATTAAAACTTGCAAATCTTAAGTGCACAGATTAATGGGGGGAAAAAAGCGGCCACACGGTCAGATTCCGTTCTCTCGGGAGATACCAGCTAAAAGGAGCCGAGAAAACTGTGTGAGGCCACAATAAAATGGTTCAAAAAGCTCATCTGACCCACCTACTCAGGAGGATAAGGCAGGAGGAAGGATACCTAGATTAAATGGAGTTCAAGGTAAGCCTGAACTTTAGTTAATCTGTTTACAAACAAACATGGCTGTTGTTGTGGTCTGAATGTTAACTCCCCTTAATCCCCAGCCCCATATGTTTGAATCCTTAGCTGGTGTTAATGTTTGGAAAGGTTGCAGCACCTTAAGTGTGATAGTTAAGCCTGGGTGTCAACTTGACACACCACGTATTAACTAAGCTGGGTTGAGACCACCTCTGGAAAGGATCAACTGAGACTACCTGAAAGGATTATACCCGCCCCAAATCCTATCAGAACCTCTAAAGCTCTCAAAGGATCCTCCCAGTACTACATCATATAAAAAGGAGCCACCAAGGAGAACAGATCCCTTCTTGCAGCTGTGACTAGACTAAGACTCTAGGAGTTCTCCAGCCTTCAACCATCACCCACGACTACCGAACTGAGCAGCTAGTTATTGGCAGCCATCGTTGGAACTATCTCGGCTACTGGCAACCTTCGCTGGACTACCTCAGCCATATCTGTAAGCCAACTCAATAAATTTCATATATATATATATATTCATTCATTCTGTGAATTCCGTGACTCCACAGAACCCTAGCTAATACATTAAGGTAGAGCCTTATTGGAGAAAGCAGCCTTCCGGGCAGTGGGTTTGGCAGACTGCCTCCAGCTTTTCCTGTGAGGTTCCCGCCATGTGGATTATGTCCCCTCTGGAACCGTGAGCCATATTGATCTCCTTTCTCCTCCAGATTGTGTTTTAATATTGTCCCTCAGCAAAAGAAAAGTAATGGGGTCCTTCAAGGAGAAACAAAGAACAGAGAAGTGTTTAAAAAAAAATGTACTGATGCATTCAAATCCAGTCACAAGAGTAGCTGCATTACACATCACGTGGACAGACAATGTAGTTAACTGTAGATCAGACAATCAGACAGGGAGAACAGGAAATCCCCGGACAAGAGAATGACACATTTTGATGCAACACCTCAGACAGCTCTTTTGTCCCTCTTGGAATCCACATCCATGAGTTCCGTTCCTCTAATAAATTCTGCCTTAATCCTGCACACTCATTCTAGTTTCAACTTTTAATTCTCGAACACGAGAACCTGGACACAAACCCCCACTACCACCTCTGAAGCAAGAGGAGTGGAAGGGTAGGAGGAGTCGGATGGAACCTCAGGAATTTTGATGAGTTTGGTTTGCTTCACCTGTATGGAATCCAGGTGGGGATGGAAATCATAGTTTGTGTTTGGGGAGAAACTTCACTTGGATACTGACTTGTGGGATGGTCAGCTTCAGACAAAGAACAAAAGCGAGTGCAGTGGCTCCGGACACTCCATAGGTTGACGTATGTCAGTTCTGGAAAGTTCCAAGATGCTTGATGTCATGATCACAGCATGAAGCAAACTTAAATAAAACATAACCTTTGTGTGGTGCTGTAGATGCGGCCTCAGGGATCAACAAGGAAAGCCCTATAGCAGGTAAAAAGGACAGTGGACTGTGGAGTCCTTGGCTGGTCTCTGCTTGGACTCCAGGAAGGAAAAGCTGGACAACTGGTCTTTAATTGGTTTTCTTCACCAGCTGTGTGCCCTATTCTCCGCCTTTTGGGGGCCATCAAAATCAATCTGCCAGTTGATTGTCCAGCATTGAGAATTAACCCGAGCATGAAGAAGCAACTACACAGCTGTCCTGTGGCAGCACAGCTTGGGGGTGTTTGTCTGCCATCCTTGGGAGGCAAATGCAGGAGGACTGGGGTTCAGGGCAGTTTTGGCTACTTGAGAACCTAAGGACAGCCTGGTCTGTACGGCAAAACCCTGACTCAAAACACCAGAAAAAGAAGTGGGGAGGAAGAGGAAAGGCATGAAATAGACACTCCATTGGCAGATGATACTGAGGAAAGCAGTTCTCACTAGTGAACAATGGGGGGGGGTCTGAAAAGCATCCACGCTACATAGACAGGTGCTTGACCGAGCCAATGTGAGGCCAACTCAAGCTTCACATAGCTCCGACCAGGCCTCAGGCATCTTGTCTCTTAAGACCAAGAACAACCAAAGCAATACAGATGGGGGGAGGGGGGAGATGAAAAGAATCACTTTTGACAGACCACCTAAGCCCAAGTTGGGTTGAAAGCCTGTCTGACCCGCACCATTTGCTTGCTTTACATACTCAGCTCTGTAGGGGCTGAAGAGTCACAAGTATCTTCACTTTTCACCCGCTACTTTCTGACTCAGCTTTGTAGTGCTGGGGATTTATCCCTGGGTCTCCAGTGCACCAGCTAGCTAAGGCCACCCCCCCACCCCCCTGCAGTCTGACATGAGATATTAAATTATGTCTTAGCATGAGAGAAGAAATGGAACTTAAAAAACACCAGCATTTTTCTCTCTGGGTTTGGCATCTAGAAGGATCCCTAGACTTCAAGTGTCAAAGTAGTTTTCCCCCTTGCCTATGAACAATTGCTGGATGTTTGTTTTGTCTCTAAATATTTTTTTTAAACAGGGCTTTGCCATGTAGATAAGCTGGAGCTCCTGATTCTTTGGTTTCCAACTGCTCCATGCTGGGATTCCTGGCCCACGGTGGGTTTCACATGCCCGGACCTTGGCTAGGCTGTCTGGACCCTGCTCAGCCCTGCCCACCCGTGTTCTTAACTATCTCCTGGAACTATACACATTTCCTGAAATGACATGCAGGTCTCCTGCAATCCCATGTCATGTCTCTCGGAACAGACAGGCTTACACTTCCCGTCCCCACCTCTTTTTGCAAAGCTGGAGAGAAAGTTCTAGAAAACTCTCTACTCACAAAGAAAAAGTGACTTTTGCCACCAGGCCCCGCTGGGATTCGAACCCAGGATCTCCTGTTTACTAGACAGGCGCTTTAACCAGCTAAGCCACGGAGCCACTCTTGAAAGCTGAGCCAGTTATATATTATTTGAATGCGACTTCACGCATCTATAAAGTGCAACAATACTAGAAATTGGCTTAAAAATTAAAAAAAGAAAAAGAAAAAAAGGCCGAACATCCGGATCAAAGCCTGGGAAGATGCCTCTGCTGAGAGCAACGATGGTTGGACCGGGCCATGCGGCTCTTCCCGGCTGCTCAGCCCCAGTTCCAGCCTCGGGGCTTCTGGAAGCCGACTCCGGAGCTCTTAGTGCTTTGCTGCAGAAAGACTCTGAGAACTTCCTTTGACGTGAAAAACAAAACTTGAGGCTAGAGAAAATCTTACAGGTACAACGGGGAAAGAAGTCATCGTTCTGGCCGGTTAGCTCAGTTGGTTAGAGCGTGGTGCTAATAACGCCAAGGTCGCGGGTTCGATCCCCGTACGGGCCAGTAATAGTTGCCGTTTTTGCTTGTTTACTCACGGTGTGGGTGGTGGGATTCTCTAACTATCCACCAAGGGTCGTCGTTTCTCCCGCCCCCCCAAGCAGCTCGCAGTCTCCATCCGTACGTGACCCCACGTGTTTCTCCTTGTCTCAAGGGAATTGTTTCTTGCCGTCAAAGTGGAGCCTACTTGATTGACAGCTCTACGTCTTGCCGGTTTTTTGGTAATTTTGCTTCTGTAATTCAGCGCAAAGGGGACATCACAGTTAGGGTTTCATCCTGCTTTTGGAACGGAGTAAAGAGCCACATTTAAATAAAGGGGCAGCCAGGGCAGATGCTCCTACAATTGCAAGTTCCCTTTGAGATGCCACCGGGTTTGTTCCAGGAATGAGGAGGCAGGACAAGTCCCTTTCCCACGCCCCTTTCTTTTGTAGTACCGGACGGAATACATTCCTGGGGAGTGCTAGGCAACCGCTGGGCTGTGCACCCCCCCCCCCGAAATTCTAGCTCTAATTGAAATCTTTCTAGTCTGGACTGCATCCCAGCCCCTCCCTACTGCGCCTGGTTTTTGTTGAACTCCCTCTGGACCAGGACGTGGGCAAACTTCCTTCTTAGTAGTTTAGAATGCGGACCTCCTAAATCGCTAGTTCCGAGAAGACTCCCCCTGCCCCTCCCTCACTTACCATCCGTTGGGAAGGCTTTGCTGATTCATTCTCTGTGCTACTGGCATGACTTGTGATTCCAGAGACCAGGAAGACACCCCCCCCCCAATTTTTCGGTCCTCTGATCGCTGAACAGGGTTTGTGTTTTCCATATTTTCTTAACAGCCCCTTCATGTAGTCTGAACGCAGAGTCATGCTTTCCAATTCTTTTACTCCACATCACATATATAAATATTTTACATCCGGAATCTTCATGCATGCATTCTTGCATGTGTATTTCTACAGGAAATGTTGCTCCTGTCTCTAGACCTTTGCAAGTGGTGTGCCCAGATGCTTGCTCAGTCTGCCTGACTTTCTCAAGTCTTTGTGCAAATGATACATACAGAGATTTCCTTCTCACCATCCTACATTGTAAATTCACATTCTGGCAATCTTTCAGTTCCATGATTAGTTGGCTTCATTCTATCCTCTACTCTTATAAGATTGCAAGTGCGATGAAAACGGTGCTTTCTTTAATCTTTTATCTTGACTCCTCCTCCAGTGCCTAGTGCCTAGAGTTGTACTTGTATTTGCTGAATGGAGGAGACCAGAGTGAAACTAACAGTGTAGAAAACAGAGAGGGAGAGGGATGGATGTGTGTGGGGATGAGGTTGGCTGACTTAGAACTTGGAGAAGAGAAGCTGGGCATGCTAGCTCATGCTATAATACGGGGCAGGAGGATCACAAAGCTGAGTCTGCCTTAGCCAGGAGTGAGTTCTAGTCCATCCAGGGCTATATGCTGAGACACTGACTCAAATACAAACAAGAATGCAAGTGAGCAAAAAAGAACAAAGAGGGGGAAAAAAGCACAAAACTTGCAAATAAGCACATGAGAGAAGTAAAATGAAGCAAGAACATGCTTTTGAAAAAAGGAACCAACTAGAAACATACAGTAATGGGAGGCATGTGGACAAGAACCCTGCCTTTGTCTAGCACCTCCAAACTAACTGAGTGAGACTGCGTGTGTCTTGTATGTAAGCCCTGGGTTGGATCTTTAGTATGAATAAATTAGTTTCCACCAATGAAGTTGTGTGGACAGTAGCTATTACTATTTTGTTTTTTGACATTCTCCGTCTGTCTGTCTGTCTGTCTCTCTCATACACACACACACACAAACACACATACACACACACACACAGCTTTCCATTAGTGACTTAGAATTACTTATTTTTCAGGCAAAGCGCTGTCGTGAGTGAGATGACAGATGAAACATGTGAGTCCTCAGAACATGTTCAGGTAGGAAGCAAGATGTTGAGAGAGGGAAAGATGAATAAACACAGGGGGTTGACTGCTGTATGACAGGACCTGACTCAGGCCTGTCCTGTTGCTTGCATGGCTGGGACTCACTTTTGACAGTGGACTGGGCAAGTTAGCTTGGTTCTCAAAGATCTGCTGTGAGTGGAAGCAGGAGGGAAGGGGAGGGTGCAGCAGATGGGAGTGAATAAGGGTTCGGCACTTTGTTACTACAGGGACATGGAGACCATGTATGTTACAAGCCAATATCGGACACTTGGGTCAATACAAGAATGGCAGACACCTAGTAGGTAGTGAGTACTTAGTAGGTTTTCAAGACACGTTTAATTATTGAATGCATGAATTTGGAACATACTTTTCTTTTTTGCAAAGTGGCTAAACTTTTGGAAGGGAAGAGAAAATTGGAATGACAGATGCTAGAATAAAGAAAGGCCTGGATTACATTTGAGGTAACTGGGAAGATGTTAAGGAGTTTCCAAGTAGGGGAGTGCCTGATATAGTTGTTTGGTGGTTGTGGAGCATTGTTAACTTGAAATCTTGGAAGTCATTAAAGACAATATTGTGAAGAAAGGGCAGAAAGAATGTAAGGGTTGGAGGGTGGTGAGGAGACTGTGAAATTCTGCCTTCTGGACAGGACAGGGCAGCCACACTCATGAGCTCACAGACAGTCAACACTCCAGCCCGCAGAGGAGTCCTGGTAGCTCTGGCTTCTGGGGAAGGAGAGTCAGGTGCATCAGGAGAGTGGCTCCTGGTGGTTCCTTAGTGCCCGTGGAAGGACCGAGCTCAGGCAGCCCTGATGGATATGCTCAAGAAACACTGTATGCACGATGAAATTGCCTGAGAATACATAAAATATTATTAATAAAAGAATGTGTTGACTGAGGTGATTATATGTTATGTGTGTAGCTGATACCTACAAATATACACACATTGCATTAACTTACATGAAGTATGCTTATAGCACTCAGAGAGCTGTTCTAGTGAGATACAGGTGCCAACTTGACAATTGAAGACTGTCAGTTACTCTTTCTGTTTACAATACTCGCACTTGGACAACCAACCTAAGAGAAAGAGGGAGATTTGTTTGCTTATGGCTCCAGAGGGGAGATTCAGTACATTATAGTGGGAAAGGCGTGGCAGGTGGCAGAAGATGAGGTGATTCAGGAGACAGAGACAGCAAGTTGAAGATGGAAAAGCCGGCTGCTGGAGAAGGCAGGGTAGGCTAACCTGGAGGAGGCAGGGAGGGGCTAACCAACCTTAAAATTGACTTCCATCATCTCTTCCTGCAAGAAGAATCTGCCTCCTAAAGATGCCACAGCCTTCTCACACATTAGTATCAACAACCGATGCAGGCATGTGTACCTGTGGGGGACACCTCATTGAAGCCACAATACGGATAGAACCTTGAAACATGTTTGTAAAGAACTGGTAGTTAAGGTGCGGGAGATTGTTGATGTGGGAAGACTCCACCCATGGTGGGCAGGACCACTCCCTGGGCAGGTGGGTACCACGGAGGTAGCTGGTGCAGTACCTGGGGATACTTGTTGGCCTGTTGACATTCACATGCAGGCTCTCTGGCAAGTGAGAATGTTTATTCTTCTCAGCAATTCCTGTGTATGTGGGGTGCAGTGCCGAGGCTCCTGATGTTGGTAAGAACTCTCCTACTATGGTGGTCTAGAAAAAGGAAGACCCCACTCTCTGTGTTATCATGAAACTGTGTACTACAGTGTGCTATAGAAAATATGCTGTGGAAAAATTCTGACCTCAGACTAATCACCCCTTTGGCTTCTGTAAACTGCTTATGCGTGAGGATAATCACTGCTAAGAGAGACCAAACTTACTCTTACAATCTGCTGACCACTTGGTTTCATAGTTACAGTCCTGGGTCAGCAGGACCACCACTCAAGATTTCCCCTCTCCCTCACCTCTATTTGAATTCCAGCTGCAACCATTATCTGAAACTGCCAGCTTGAGTCACTAGCTGGATGGCACGTGCCAACTTAGAAACTGCTATAAGAACTGTCCCCCACCCTTTCTTGGTGCTCCATCATGAGGTTCTGAACTTGGGTGGAGTCCTGAGGCTTTAGTTCTGTTTGACCCACTTTCAATAAACATCCTTTTCAGTCATGCATTGTCTGTGCCTCATTGGGCAGACTTCCAGACCCAGTAACACTACTAAGCTGCACTATAAGCATAACCAGAACCAAAGCAAAAATAAAATTTTGATTACCCTAAGTTGTTTGGTCATGAATTTATCAGAAACTTGAAGATAAACTGTAGCAAGAACCTATATTTATACTAACCTAAAATATAATGATCAGTTCCCAAGTATCCATTGAAAGAATCCTTGGAGAGTGAGTAGGGGAACCACAACAGAACATGAGAGAAAAGTGCTTAGACAGAAAAGGGTCCTTAGAGGCACTGGGCATCCTAACCTATACAACTCTGAATACCCTGCTCCATCCAACCTTAGCACCCTGTCTTCATAGCCCTTAGTTCACTGCCTTATACAACTCACCCTTCTGCTGTAACAGCATTCCTGTCTTGGCATTGTGCTATTCTATCATTTACTTTATAAAGCAAACAACCGGTGGGCTCTGTGTGGCTGGCACCTCTGCTCAAGATGTAAGTCTAGGCTTGTGTTTTGGGGCAGTTCACAATCCCACCTCCCAGGAAGTAGAGGTGGGAGGACTGAATAGTTCAAGGGCAACCTGTGTTACATTGGGGTTTCTAGATTACTCTCGGCCGCTTAAGGAGACCCTCTCTCAAGAAAACAACCAAACAACCAACCAACCACCATTCGATCAATCCTTGAGTTTTAAATCATTGAGATTGTGCGCTGGTGTGGATCCTGGATCCTCTTCCATATTCTCATGATTAAAGTAGAAATCTACATTTCTTGCTGTCAGCTGGGTACCCTTAACAACAGGTATGCAGTTAGGCGTACACAATAAAGGACTCTCTGGGAATTGGGGGGGAGGCACTGGGAGATGGGGAGGGGGAGGAGGGGGTTCGGGGGGAGGGAGGGAACTTGTAAAAAAATTTTTAAATGTATAATTAAATTTTTAATAAAAAAAAAGAAGTAAAAAAAAAAACAGGTATGCAGAGACGGCTTGAGAAGTTCCTAAAACAGCCCAAGAAGTAGGAAAATGGAAGAGCAAAGAAAGAGACATTCAAGGAGAAACAAGAAAATAACCCAAAGAAATGGAAGCAACTTAAAAGCCAAGGCTGCAGGAAAGGACTTGGTCACCCCAGGGAGAATGTCAAAGTCTGGGGCTAAATCTGCAGCATGCAGGTAGAGAGATTTGCTCAGGGGAGAGAGGAAAGGGGAGGCCCCGGGGTTTGCGCTGACAAGTTAGCTTCAGGCTGAGATGATGGTGACCTTTGATTCCCACTCGGACACCTGGGTTCTTTCCTGCATTTCTTACTTTCCTTTTTGCTGTGACTCAAGAAAGAAACACTATTTTGACTCACAGTTTGAGGGTGATGTCCACCACAGGGGCATGACCAGAGTGCAAGAAAGGAATAAGACTATTCTAAAAAGAAACTTATATCTCCCCGCCTTGCTTTTGACTGTTGAAACAAGGTATCCCAGAAATTGGAATTTCTCCCCTAAGAATCTCACCTTGGGATCAGGAAAAGGCTGATGCATACCCAGCCAAAAAGGAATTTGTCTACCAGAAAATTTCTCACAGCACTGTCCACTCATCACACCACCTTATAGGAGACAGTGATGGGTGAAATCAGGTCTTGTCCTGGAGTGCTTGATATATACAATAAATATATATATAATTCTCACTCTCCCCTTCGAACCTGATATTGGACTTGGACGCTGTGGGGTGGGTGGGGTGTTACTTGGTGTCTTTATCCTTTTCCCAATGTGGCTACACTATTAATTTGGATGATTTAATTGGCTTTTCTTTTTATAATATTTTATTTATCTGAGAGAGAGAGGGAAAGAAAGAAAGAGAGAGAGAAAGGGAGAGAGTGATGTGTACCAGGGCACACGGGAGGTCAGAGGCAGCAGCTGTCATGATCACACTTAACTGGTTTGTAGGTCTCTTTGAAGGGAGGGATAGAAGAAACAGATGAGTGTTTCCTAAAGGGAAAAGGGACCAGCTTCGTAGCAACAAATGGTAGCTTTTTTCTTAACACAGACTTTTTGTGATTTCTAACACACATTCCAGTTCTACAGCCACCATTATCAAGTAGAGATTCTTATTTCTGTGTAACAAATAAGAAATAAAAAAGCACAGGGAAGATGTTTCAGTGCTTGTCCCCCAAGCAAGAGGACCAGAGGTCAGACTAGCCCTATGGGAGAGCTCTGGATTGAGAGCTCTGGTTCCAAACTGCAAGGTGGAGGAGAATGACGGTTGGTCCTCACATGTGTACCACCCACACATGCACAGGATTTGAATGTGTACATATCTACACATGTACCCCCCCCTACACATGCACATGTCTGCCATGTGTATCCACCTGCATGAGCACAGACCTCCTGTGTATATCCACTTGCACATGCACAGAGTACCCCCCCATACATGCAGGTATCCCACATATGAAAACAATGTGCAGAGAGGTTAAGTAATAAATAAGAAAATTATAGCTCAGAGAATCAGTAGGAAGGTTAGATTTTTAAATGTGATTATTGAATTCCAAAGTCCATGGTATTACATTCAATGCCTATTAAGGATCCCAAGCCACTGGCCCTCTTAATTTTAAAGGAAATAGTATATAATGCTGACATTTCAATTAATGGTATTAGGATTTCTAGAAGTCCACTGGGAATAATGTAGATTTAATGAAGAAAATCAAATAAATGTTAAATATAACATGGAAGGCGGGTGTGTGCATGCCTGTAACTGAGCACTTGAGGAGAATCAGGAGTTTAGGATCATACAGAGCTACACAGGGAGTCGGAGACCTGTGCTCCTGGAGATGCCTCTGGAAAACAAAACCAAACAAATGAGCAATATACATGTCTGCATAAATCATGGACATTGTAGAAACTCTGTAGTCATTTAGTTAAATGACTTCGTAACAGGAAGGGGTATAAGTACGGTTAGATATAAATACGGAAATCCAGAAGAAAAAATTGACTTTACCTGGCTACACAGGTAACGCTCCCTGCATCTAAAGTCACCCTAAATTTCAGACGAACAAACAAACCGAGTTGGTCAGCTTTGTGATTCATTTCAGAACAGTTAAACGGCTTCTTGCATGTTTAAGCAGCTCCTATCAGTGGCTGATAAAAGGCTAACGACTATAAGTAGAAAAATAAGTGAAGGATGTTGGTGAGCAGAGAAGGAAATATAGGTGCCTCTTTAATTAAAAGCTCATTAATCAGACCACCGACAGGGGGTGGTCTTCCTAATGTCTAGCATGGAAGAAACCATCGAGCCATGGGGAGGTGGAGACAGGAGGGAGACAGGCCAGCCTGGGTCCCTTAAGACTCTGATTGAAAACAAATAAGTCAACAAAAGCGTTTGAAGATCAAGTGAAGACAGGCGGGTTCGCAGCTGTCCTAAGTGCAGGAAAACAACATACCGGGAGTGGGGTTCGAACCCACGTGGACACTTGCCCATTGGATCTTAAGTCCAACGCCTTAACCACTCGGCCATCCCGGTACCTCATCGTGGCGCTGATGCTCATTTTTAATGGAATCAATGCATCCGTGCAGAGCATTATCCAGGAACTCCGCGAGATTTTGTTGGGATTTCATAGACACTGGATAATCAGAACAGTGAAAACATTCTCCGGGCTTCAGAACTCGCCTTGTTGGATCACTGTAACGTGCTAGAAAAATCTTTTTTTACTTGATTTGCACAGAAAAGCTAATGGCGGTAGGGGCTGACGTCACCTTTACTTTGGTGTCGCCGACGCAGGCGCGGAGCTTTCTGGGCGACCCCGACGTCCCGAAGGACAGTGCAGCCAATCGAGCTCTTCCTGCGGCGCGTCTGCAGATCCGCAGCGAAGCAGAGGAGCGGAGGAGCAGGCATTGGTTAACTAAGAAAGAGACAGAGAGATGGAGAGACAGAGAGACAGAGAAGAAAGGCAAAAGATGGACAGAAAGAGGTTGAAGCTCAGAGAGGAATATCTGCAAAGGGAGAGCTGCAGAGTTTTGCAGAGGGGTGGTCTGGAATTTTAGATGAATTGGTCTGTGCACATTCTGGGCTAAAACTGTCCAGGTGGAGGCGGGAGGATCCGGAGTTCAGCGGCGGCTTTGCCGGTGTTTGCAGCTTAGACCAGCCTGGGTCACACAAGACTATTTCTTCAGCAAACCCCACCCCACCCCTCAACTCCGTGAGACTAGGGAGAGACCAATGGAAGGCAGTCAGACCCTCCAAGGGGCTTGCAGGAGCTGGGAACAGCATGTTTTCATTTACGAGGCACAGCAGGGTCTCCCTTAAATCTGGGGCTCTGTTAACCGAACCAAGGCTGCTTTTAGACCCACCCTAACATGTAGAAGCAAGACCCGGATTGATAATGGGTTCCAAGGAAAATGTCTGACCGTGGAGGAAAGAGATCCTTGTAATGAAGTCACGGATCTAACAACACTGGTGCAGGATCGCGAAAGGAAGAAATGAATGAACGGAGTGGCTTGTCTAGTGAGGAGATTCTCAAATAAAATAATGGAAGTGACGCCTACTGCTTCTTGGGGTTCGTAGTAAAATAGGACATGAGAGAAATAAACGAAGAGAAAACTAAAACGAGAAGGAGTCCCTGCTTCTGGACAGAGAAGGAAAATGCTCGTTATTTGCAGCTGCTCCAGAAAGAAAGTCGTGGTAAAATTAGAGGAACGACTTTTGTTCTAGAGATTGGGTGGTCATTTGATCCTTTGGGTTTAAAAATGGCTAGCCGGCGTAACAGAGCCAGATTAAAAAAAAAAAAAAGATTTCTAGACAAAAATACAGGAAATAAAGAAATCACCTGAGGATGTGTTTGTAGATCTTGTTAAGACCCAGAGCGCGCCCCTCCCAAACAGAAAAGCAAACCCCTGAGGATCTTAGGGACACAGCCTGCTGATTAAAGGACAGACCCGCTCGTTCTTAAGGGCGTGGTTTTGGAGCCTTAGGAGAAGCCGGAAGTAGTAGGCAGGAGGTTTTTAAAAGAAATTGTGAATACGTGCCCTGTTTTTAAAAAGAGGATGGTACGCTTTTTTTTTTTAAAGGATAGATGGCAAATATTTTAGGTGGTTTTGGGCGGTTCAATTTTTATTGCAATTATCATGTCTGTGGTGCTTGGAGAAAATAGACATAAGTAGATCGGCTTGTAATACCAGCATTCTGGAAGGCTGAAGAGTGAGATCAAGACCAGCCTGGGCTTTATAGTGAGATCTCATTTTTCTCTCTGTCTTTCTTTCTCTCTCACAAACACACACACACACACACACACATGCACACGCACACACACACACACACACACACACACACCATCCACAGTCATGTGGCTGTATCCCAATTAATAAAAAACCAACCAGCTGCTTCATTTGCCTATAAGGATGGGAGGCACAGTTTGCACCTCCTCCCTTATTGGAAGTAGATTTGAGTAATACTGATTCTTTCAGATAGGGGCTCATGCGTACCAGGCGGGTGACCCTAAGCTTCCAATCCTCCTGCCTTTGCTCCCCAGCACTGGGATTTAAGGGCTGTGACACTATTCGTCACAGAGGGGATTTTTATGACTTAATATACCTATATTAAGGGACAAGTAACTTTTAAGTATCTGAATTTTTATGTTTGGAGCAACCTTATTTGAAATTGCACTCTGTCTTTATGTGATCCAAATGTCGTCCTAGACACAGATTCGATGTCATAGGGGAATCGGATTTCTGGAGAATGAAGGCGGTTTGCTGTGGGATAGGCGCGATCACTGTGATCCAAAGGGGACAGAGAAATGTGGAAGAAACTCAGGGCATTTTTTCCCCTATTTCTTTCTCAAGGGATGAACAAATAATGTGAGTTCATGAGGAGAGGGTGGCTTCTAGGTGTCAGGAGATACTGTGTCTCTGTGAGGGTCTCAAGAGACAATGTTCTACTGTCTTTGAGGAGCAGGTGGTTTCTGAAGGGACTTTGCTCTTCTCTTATTCTGACAAGGGGATGTTCTTTAGTGTTGACTGAAGGCTCAAGTGCACATTTTCATTAGATTTTTAAATAAATCACTGGGGAGAAGAAAATCAACCAGACCAAGGCATGGAATTATGTAAAAATAATATATTACTTGAAATCACATGTTGTGGGGCTCTATGGCTTAGTTGGTTAAAGCACCTGTCTAGTAAACAGGCGATCCTGGGTTCAAATCCCAGCAGGGCCTTTTTCTCTCTGGAATTTCACTTTAAGCAAAAATCTTGTCATTGATTGAAGACAACTGAGATTTATATCTAATGAAGCCCTTAGACTTTCAATCTTGTTATTGAGAGGATGGTAGTGGTGGGGGAATAGGAATATTCTTGAAGTCCCCTGGGGTAGAGTGCTTACCTGCCAAAGGTGAGAGTGGGCTTGTATGCAGTTCCCAAAGAATTAGGGAGTCTGTGCTGAAAACTTCACCAGAACTGTGGTCTTAGAGCTAGCTGTTTGCTTATCACAGTTACTAAGAAACATAGAAACAACACTTCTAACACAATCAAAAAGAGGGCAGGGAAAAATGGCAGCACACTGCAGTAACTGTCCCCTTATGTGGTTCTGAATGTGCTGTGCTCCCATTGAAAGACTTCAAAAGTAAAGTGAAAGATTTGAAGGAAAGAAGAAAGATTAGTGATGAAATACCCCCAAAACAAAATAAACACTAAGGAAAGACTGGAGGCAAATGAGAAAATCTTAGGTAATTTCTTAGACAGAGGAATAAAAGAGAGGAAAGTAGGAGCAAGCCTGAAAATGAAGTTTTATGAAGTTCTTTTGGCCTCAAAATGTTGAGCACGCAATGTTCCTATCCGGCTGCTTTCCTCAAGTTCTTGCTTCTCCTAGCAGGAAGCCCATTGAGTGGAGGAGGGCTTCTTCTGTCAGCCTTTTTTGAGAACTGGTTACACATT
Source organism: Typhlomys cinereus (assembly GCA_023101885.1). Classification (NCBI taxonomy): domain Eukaryota; kingdom Metazoa; phylum Chordata; class Mammalia; order Rodentia; family Platacanthomyidae; genus Typhlomys; species Typhlomys cinereus. The sequence continues at coordinate 9,473,681 of JALPQD010000022.1, forward strand.
TGCAGATTGAGTTAAAAAAAAAAAGTTAAGAATTTCAAACCACCAACTGTAGCAGATTGTCAATAAGTGCAAGGGCCGGGCAGTGCCCCTGTCTGGGAGTAGAATTATTTCTCAAAGAAAAGTGGATTTTAAAGGACACCTGAAAATGAAATTGTATTTGAAGTTCTGGTCAAAGGTGTCAGGACCCGCTTGTGAACTTGAAGGTGGGTCATGCCCTTTTTCTTATTTAAAGCAATCGTTTAAACTAGCATAGAAGGTGGCAGGTCCATCCGAGCATTTCACACGTGTTTGTCATTACATTTTGTCTTCTTTGTTCTGGCGCGTTCCTTTTTTTCCACTCACTTCTCTGAAGCATCATTTCGAATCCCTTCGCCTGGATTCCCAGGAGCGTGTGTTTACCCGCCCTGCCCCGCCCCATGGCTTACTTTTCCTCTCTGCCTTCCGGGAGGAAAAGACTTACGTTGAGTCCTTCATGCAAAATCCAGTTGGGTTGGGGCAGGGCATGGAGGTACACGCCCCTAATCCTAGCACTTAAGAGATGGAAGAAAACCAAACTAGATTTGGTTGATTTGAATTAACTGCAGGTGGGCGGGCAAAAAGTTGGTGTCAATCCTATAATACTGACCTAGGGAACAAAAAGAAAAGTTGTTTCCGCCCGGTTTCGAACCGGGGACCTTTCGCGTGTGAGGCGAACGTGATAACCACTACACTACGGAAACCTTGACAACGGAGATGATTCTTACAGATCCAAATCCCATTTCGGAATTGCAGGGAATGTAACCTAGTGCTGTCCGTTTAGCTTTCTAACGTTTCCCTGGGTCTCAGACTTTCTTTCCACTGCTGTTAAATGCGTCTGTTCTTGCAGCCACCTACTTTATCCGTTAGCGCCTTTGGCATCTTGTTGAAAATTCCCCCCGCAGGTGATTCCAGTCTCCCTGCCACACCTAAATCTAGTTTGCCTACTTGTTCTTCTTTCAGAGGGTGCTCTTTGCTTTGTGTTAGTTAGGTCTGTTCTTTCTTAATGGCCACAACCATAGTTTGGGGTAAAACGCACTGCTGTTGCACACTCCTAGTGCTGTGGTGTGTAGGGGAAGGATTTCATACCCCAAGTGTAAACCTCAAATGTACTTTAGGTGGGACTGGTTGACCACCGAGGCTTGAAGTCAGATTTCCCTTCCCCAGATCATCTGGGAGGGGACAACCTTGTTAAGACAGAATCTCTGGAGTGTTGCAGAACGATCCTCTTCCCTTTCTCCTGCCAGAAGCAAAGACTTTCCAGTTCACAGAGAGAACCGGACAGAGCTCCTAGACATAATTCAGAACTTTGGGGCTCAGGTGACAGGTCCTGCAGATTTTTCCTTTCAGTATTGTCCACATGAAATCCTGGCTGCTCTCAGGCCTGGGGCAGGAGGAGGGCTCTTCTCCTGGCTTTCTGCTCTGGTGAGTTGTGATCTTTGCCTCTGCCTGACTTTGGGGACAATGATTCACCTGGTAACTTCAATTCTCTTATAGTTTTAAGAAGAGTTGTTCAGCTGATTAATTGCTTTTAAGACCCAGAGAGGACTTCCAGCCTCTTACCCACCAGGACAGACCCAGTTCATTCAGCAACTTTTTAGCAATGTTCCACAAATCTTGAGGTAATGTATTTTATTACTTTCAGTCCAAATTATTTCTAGTGTCCTTTGTAATTTGCCTTTGACTTATGGGTTCTTTAGGAATGTGACCTTAATTTCTCAACACTTGGAGACATCCTGAATTGGTTTGTTGAGCTGTATTTTGATTAGTGATCCTTTTTATCAGTTCATGACTTTAACATATAGAAAGACTTTCATGGTCTTTCTTTGGTGAGTTTTCTTTTCTTTCTTTTTTTTTTTTTCAAAGTATAAGTCATTTATTTTCCATCTAGTCTTGAGTTCAATACATGGATGGCTTTTCTTCGCCCTTTGGGTTGACAATTTTCTCTAGGTTGCTGTTGATGATATGATAAAGCTCAGCATAGAAGGCCCTCAGGTCCAGCATCATGGCCCTCAGCTCCCCATAGGCTGCCTCATCTCGTTCATGCACCAAGGCCCGGTAATCCATTACGTGGGTCTCCTTGGAAGCTTTGGCCACAGCATCCCCACGTTCTGAGAAGTACTTGGAAATGGTTGTCTGGAAGGCTTCCACCTTGGTCTTGACCGCATTTACTCTTTCCAGAACCTTCTCCTGAATTGCCACCCCAAAATCATTTCCATCCTCAATCTTGGGGATCAGGTGTTGGATCCATGTGATCACCAGAATGCATTTCTCTTTGAGAGTCCAGACTTCTGGTTTAACTAGAGCAAGCAAAGCCAGGATCTTCTCATTCCCAGGAAGAAAGCCGCATTTGGGAACTTCTTTCTTCTCCTGTTTATCGGTTTCCATCTCATCATCCTTGGGTGGAGAGTCTGGAATGGGGATGTCCAGGGAAGCCCCGAGGGAGGACAGGTCAGCCACATTGAAGGAGTCCTCTTGCAAGAGCTGACTCAGGTATATGCTTTTCTGGGGCAAGAATCTGCAGAGGAATTCCTCCGCCTCTTGGAAAAGATTTTGTCTGAAGACATCCACCTGCTTGCCGGCTTCTCCGCTCAGACAGACCCCACAAAGCTTAGCCATGCTTCAGTTGCAACCTCCCTGGCTCCGGGCTAGTCGCCTGGGCTTTCGCTTTCACTCTCCTTTGGCGAGTTTTCTATGGGCCCTTAAAAAGGGTGTTCATTTTGTAGGAATTTGATGCAATGTCTTACAGAAATATAATAGACAAACTGTTGGGTTAAGAATATAGCTCAAATCTTTAGTACCCATATCTGCGTAATGTATCCGTTTGTTTTGTCTGATCTAGAGGTAAGAAATATATTAAAACCTACAACCACAGTGTACATGTGTTTTTAGTTTGATCTAGTTTCCAAATTTTGTTATTTTGAGTGCATTCTAGATTTATAAAAAAGTTACAAAGAAGGGGATCAATCAGTTCCTTAAATCCTTAGTTCAACTTACTCTCTCTCTCTGATGTCCTGTATAATTGTGATTCAATACCAAAGCTAAGAGTTTGACATTTTACAAGGTGTGTACAGCTCTTGGTAATGTCATCACATGTGTAGATTTTTATTTCTATGGATAGAAACTAGATGCAAGAAGAAGCCATTCAGAGAAGATCTTTCTGCTTTTTTTTTCCCGCCATACAATGGTTTACCTGGGATCTGCTCTGCAGTCCTCTGAGTTTTTTTTTTTTTTTTTGTCTTTCTGCTTCTTAATGAGTCACATCTGCCTCCCCCCCCCCCAACTCCAATGTGCTCAGGCATCATGATTTTTTTTCCATTTTGAGAATGTTCTATGACTTTTTTTTCTTCTTCAGTCAAATGCCCTCAAGAGTCTTGCAACTGAGGTATCAGTAGTTCTTACCATTTTTGTGCCTTTTACTGCCATATAATACACAAACAGTAGTTTATTTGACCGAGCAGTTATTGAAGGTCAATTTAATGGTTTATAGTGTTTGCTGTAACAAATCAAGAGTCTATCAGTAATATCATAAAGAATTTATGAGGATCTGTGTTAGATAGGTGGATACTCATTCAGAATTCTTAGGTGTCTTTTTCATAGAATGTGTCTCTCTTATCTCTTTGATGCTACTACTATTACGAGCTGTCTCTGTCTATAGCCATACTCTGTCTTAAGGACTAAATGTGTTTTGATGGTGCTGGGAAATGAACCCAGAACTTTGTGTTGAACCCTTGTAGGCAAGCATTCTACTACTGAGCCATATCCCTTGGCTCAAATCTACATACTTTTTTAATACAGCAGCACCAACTTTTTTAAAAAAAAGCTTTTCTTTTTATGTGTGTGTATTGTGTGTGTGTCTGTGTGTCTATGTGTCTGTTTGTCTGTGCGTGTGCTGCAGAAAACAGCTGAGGGATCTGCTTCTTTCCTTCTACCGTATGGACTCCTGGGATCAAACTCAAGTCCTCAGACTTGGCAGCGATTTTTTTTTTTTTTTTTAACGTCTGAGCCATCTTTTCTGCCCCTCTCCTCATTCTTTTTTTTTAGTGGTTAATAACATGCTTGTGTGTGAGTGTGTGAGTGTGTGTGTAAAAGAGGATCTTTAAGCATGTGTGCCTATGGAAGCAAAAGGATGACTTCCAAACCATCCTGGGTTGTTCGATCTCTTTACTGTTTTGTTCTGAGGTTTCTCAGTACCAGAAATACAGGCTTCAGCTACCCCCATCACCAATTCCCCCCCCCATACACTAGAGTTTTTACTTGGGATCTGAACTCAGGTCTTTTTTGCTAGTGAGGTGAAGCTTTAACCCCTGCAGCATCCTCCTGGTCTTGTAGCAGATATTTTAATATACTTTAGTTATCCCTAGACCATTTAGTTCTCAGTGTCATGTAAGTGTATTTCTTTCTGAGGCATTTCTTAAGTTAAATTGTACACAAGATTACCATTTGACTCATTTTTCAGTCCATACTAATTAAACAGTAGCTATCATACATACATCCTTCCATGCTATTTGAGTCTTTGGTAATTTCGCCTCTTTATCTGTGAGATTTACTGTCCTCTGATGCTCAAAGCTTTTGTCCTTTATATTTGGCTCATTTTGCTTTGTGTTTAAGGTTCGTTAATGTAGCATATGTCAGAATCCAGCTCCTTTTTAGGCTGAATAAAGGTAAAATTTCATTTTGTGTATATATGACACTTCATTTACTGGTCAATAGACAGTTGAGTTGATTCCATACCTGAATTCTGGTGAATAAGGGTGCTGTAATATTGATATATAAATGTTGGTTTGGGTTCTTTTTGGTACAGGAGTGTTAGGCAAGGTCTGAACTTGTGTTACCATCCCCCGCATGGTTTCCACTGAAGCTCATTCATTTCTATGGCAGTGTTCATAGCTTCTGACAATCCTCTGTCTCTGTCTGTCTCTCTCTCCATCTTCTCATTATTGATGTGATCTGCAAATCCTTATTGGTTAGTGATGTTGAGCCTCTTTTCATGTGCTCATTGGATTGTCTTACCTTTTCCTTTTTGTCGTTAGTCTCAAATTGTAGAATTTCTTTTCTTGAAATTTCTGTTTGCTTGTTTAGTGTATGTGTATTCGTGTGTGTGTGTGTGTGTGTGTGTGTGTGTGTGTGTGGCTGCGTGACGCAGCCACACACACGGAGGTCAGAGGAGTCCAGTATCACCATTTACCTGTGGATTCTAGAGATGGAACTCAGAGGTATCAGGCTTGTGCGGCCAGTGCTTTACATGGGAAGCCATTCTGTCAGGTCAGAAGCTATTTATATATTCTGGATATTAATATTTAATTTTCTGTTAGGCATAATTAACAAATATTTTAGCTTATTCTATGGATTATCTTTTTTGGGGGGTCAGGGTTTCATTCAACAGCTGGTTTGGTATTCCCTATGAAGCCTAGGTTTATCTGGAACTATGGGTTGAGTAGCTGCCTCAGCTCCTAGTGAGGGGTAGGGTATGGCAGAAGAGGGAGAATGGGGAAATTGTGGGTGTGCACCCAGCCAGCATTTCTCTTCTCAAAAGCATCCTTTGAGATGCAAAAGCCTCTAATTTAACAAAGTCGGTAGTTTTTTTCTTTTGTTTTCTTAAGAATAAATCGCTAGGAAAACTGAATGTAGGAAAAAAAAAAGGTTCTTTAGTGTTATCTTCTGAGAGCATTTTTTTCTTTTGTTGTCCTAAGAATAAGTCGCTAGCAAATCTGAATGTAGAAAAATGTTCTTTAGTGTTTTCTTCTGAGAGTGTTTTAAAGTTTGATCATTCTGAGTTAATTGAGGTATGAGGGAATCATCGGACTTTGTTGTTTTCATGTGAATATCCAGTTTTCTCTGTTTTTGGTGTTTCTGGATACCTTGTCAATTCTCCTCTGTTGGTCTCTATGTCATGTATGACATTTAATATACAGTATCACATATATTTTGTATTATCCTATATCATATAGTTTTGATTTCTATAGCAAGCTTTGAGGAAGTATGGGACCTCGACTCTTCTTTCTTCCTTTTGAGATAGGATCTCATTAGCCTTCCTTAGACTGGGGCATAATGATGACTATGAGCTGAAAGTTCTGCTGCCTTCATGTCTCAAATGTGTTGATTAAACACATGAACGAACCAACTTTTTTTCTGTTTTCAAAATCGTCCTGCTTTAAGATTCCATATAAATTATAGGTTCAATTTTTCTACTTGTTGAAGACATATCATGGGGATTTTGATACAGAGCAGTTCATGTCATCAGATCAGTTTTAACCCTATTAACTAAGAACACCTGTGTCTTTCCATTGATGGGCTTTTAAATCTTTTCAGCAAAATTTTGTGGTTTTCAGTATATAGATCTTCCTCATCAATTAAATTTATGCATAAGTATTTTACTCTTGTTAACACTGTTTAAAGTGGAAATGTTCTCTTAATTTTCATATTATTTATAGTAGAGAGAAACACAATGTAGTTTTGCCCATTGATTTTTGTGCCTTTCGATTTTACTGAAGTTTAGTAGCTGTAATAATTTTTGCGTGTGCTTGTGGACTCCTTTTTTCTTCATGTTTTGTTGTGTTTTTAAGCAAGGATCTTTCTCGGCAGCCCAGGTTGATCTGAAACACAAGCCCAGAAGACTCCTAACCTTTCTATCCTCCACCCCTACAATTAACCCAACTCAGCACCTTTGCAAAGGCAGTTCCAGAAATTGAGAATGAACTAGAGAAATCCAGAGAACCCTGAAGAAAGACTTTGAAGATATGGGTTTTCAAGCTTATTTTTTTCTATAGTGGGGCAAAACAAAGCACATTCATGTGTTGAATAAAATACTTTGTTCATGGTATTTAAAGGTTTGGGTTTTTTGTTTGTTTGGTGAAAGGTTGGTTTTGTGTGTGTGCACAGGCGCACCAGCCTGAAGATGAATTTCCAAAGAGTGAGTTCAATGGGAAGAGCTCCTAAAAAATAGCAAGATTTGCCCTGAGCACAGAGGACTACCTAGGGGTACTATCTGTCCCTACATTGGATAAAGAAAGTAAGTGGTGGTGTCGGTGTCCTGTGGACATGTGAGCTGACACTCAGATTGAAACTTTGAAGGCAAATAATAATAATAAATCTTGCATAGTTACACGGAACCCAAGTCCTATTATTGCATTGTTAGCATACTGTGTCAATCATCTGAATCATTCAGAAACTTATTTTTTTTCTTTCATGTTTAAGATTGAGCTACAGTTACCACTTGTAGTTTAGGTATAACTTGCAGCCAGTTCCCCAACTCTTACTGTGTCTGCAGTCCGTCTATTACATTTTAACCAGATTTTTTTTTTTCATTAACTCCATCCTGATGAGCCCGAATGATTCCTGTTCTAAGTAGCAGAAGTTTGTCATTGGCCAACAAACAAATCGTTTTCCCTTCAAGGAAACAGAAAATTTCCGTCCCGACCGTGAGTAGTGCCTATATGCAGACAGAGAGCAGAGAAAGAGAGAGAGGGGGGGGGGTTTCCAAGTTCCATAACTCAACTCAGATGTGAATAAGGAGGAGATTTTGTCTGGTCGCTTTTTCACTTTTATAGTTTCGGCCCACTCTGTGAAATCCACAGAGATGGTGTGAAGTCCAGAGAAATCCTTGCCGGCTCCGCGCCTCCCCCCACCCTCCCAAGCCTTGGGCGGTCTTGGAGTTGGGAACGCGAAGGGAGAACCGAGCTGCTCCGGAGCTTGCTTGGGCAGCCAGTTCACTCAAACGGATCTGATGAGGTTCTGGAAGCTTCCAGAGGCTCGGGCTGGGCGTTCAGGAAGTGTCACTGCCTTGAGCCTCCTTCTTGTGCGAGTGGAGAACTCGGGGTCCTTGAAGACCCCAAAGGAGAGCACCTTAAAAACCGCATTCATTGTCTCCCCGCTTTACTTATTCATTCCATGCTTGCAATTTTCCTGAATTTCTTTTCTTTCCTGTATGTGTGCATGGGGTATGCAGGTGTGGTTACACGAGGGTGGGCGCACCTGGGTGAGTTCATGTACGCGAGCACACTTCGGTGCGTGTGCCTATGGAAATCGTCCTCATTCTTCAACCTTGTTGCTGAGAGCCGGGGTTTGTAATCAAGCCGAGTAAAGGCCATTTCAGGCGACTGCCACTCACCCGGCATTTTCCCGCGGGATGTGGGGATCTGCGTCTCCGGTAGTCCTCTGTGTTTTGTTTGCTTGTTAAACAGTCTCACTCCATGGTCCAGGCTTACCCAGCGATGCAGGGGACGGCGGGGGGGGGGGGGCTCAGGCTCCCTGTGACCGTCCTATCACTTGCTCAGTATCAGGGACCCCAGCGCCCCCAGCTCAAGCAGATGCTGTAAACTGAATTTTGTCCCCCATAATTTGGAATTGGGAGTAGCGAAGGAAACCTGCGGACACGGGTTTCAAGGATCCTTCGTGAACTTGGCCTTTATGCGGTCTGTACATTTGGCGAGAGTTCACATGAGCAGATTGGCCGCGCGGCAATAAAGAGCAAATCTCCCATCAGAGATGCGTCCTCCGCCGCGGAGCTTCTCGCACTGGCTGCGGTGGACGCCACGTTTGTGAAAGGTCAGGAGTGTACACAGCTGCGTGCCTTGTCGCGTCCTGCCACCTGGTTTTCTCGTGTCACTTGAGATAGCGTCTTAGTGCGTACCCTTGGTCTTGGGAGCCATCCTCCTGCTTCAGGGCTCTGAGAGTGTCGATCGCGGGTTCACCGCGGCAAGTCTGTGTCACTGGAAGCGCGTGGCGGCCTGGCGTGGCTGCGGCAACTGCAAGTAGGTACGCAGCAATGCGGCGGTCCAGGAACCTGGCACGGGAACGCCGGCCAAAGGGGGGTCCTCGGAACAGAGGGGCTGACAGAACCCCGGCGCCCGTGTGAGTCCGCATTAAAAACCAGTCCTAGTGCATCGGAGGGCGAGCCGCGCACCTGACCGCAGCATCCCGAAGGCCAAGGCAGGAGAATTGCCGCAAGCTCTGGGCTAAAGGTTCAACACATAGGCGAACAGAAGAAAAGGCAGCTCTGAGCATCTCCCAGGAGTCGGTCAGGACCCTGCGTACGTTTGTACTGTCTCAACCCGTCTCAGCCTGCAGCCCTCATGCTATGGTGGGGACACATCCATCTAGGATCCGATGGGGATTGGAAGGAGCCGGGCCTTGAGTGCACAGGAATTGTCTGTCCTTGACGGAAGAATGGTCCTCCACAAGGAACGTCATCCCCGGGCACCTGGCGCACAGCTGGGGGTGGGGGGCGCATCCAGAACAGTGAGGGAGGATGGTAACACCCCCTGACGCGCGCCAGCTGCACCAGCCCATGGATCCCTGGACATTAGTGGGGTGACAGGTATCCCACAGGGGACAGAGAGTAAAGGTCTTTCCGTTGTTCCTGTTGTGTGCACGTCTGCCTTCCAGGTCCATGGCAGAATTCTTGAGGATCATGTCAGAACTAACTTTCGAAAGCTAGATTTCCTCTGTGGGCTTTCGAGAAAGTAGGTTCAGCCATTTGTGGGACGGAGTTCTGGTTCCTGGAAAGGAGTTCCTCAGGCAATTCCCCCCCGACCCACCCCGCGACCCCCGGTGCAATGGAGGAGGCTGGATTTTGCCCAAGGTTAGAGGGACAGAGAAGCGTGGCAGGGGAACTGGACCCCATAAATGTGTGGGGACAAAACTTAAAAAGTTTGAAACAAGGTTTCCACAGTGTGAGTGTGCAGGAGGAGGGACGCGTGCATGAGTGAGAATGTGGAGACCTACGAGGACTCCTTTATCTTTTACACCCTTAAGATCATTGGCAGTAATCTCTACTAAAATGAAAAAAAAAAAAAAAAAAAGGCAGCAGCATATACCATGGAGGCTTTTACAGTGTGAAGAAAACTCACTTCCTTGGTCCTCCTGAACCTTCAGCAGAGTGATGAGAGATCCTCAATGCCCGAAGATGGGGATGCAGTTCTTCCCTCTGACTTTTTTTCCCTCCCGTTTTGGACAGTCTCACTAAGGAACCCAGGCTGGCCTTTAACTTTTTATTCTCTTGCCTCAGATTCCCATGTCCTGTGATGATAAGAACACACGTGTGGCTTTGACATCTCTGAGATTCTGTCTCCCTCTGTACACTGGAAGTAAAAATAGCCATTGCCTCTTAAGATAACCGTCAACCAACTGGGAAAAGCAACAATGTTACAGATGCCTGGGACCTGTTACAGACAGCTTAAGATATTGTTGTGCTTTCCCCACCCTCACCACAGCCCCCACACTGGAGTGGGGGAGGGGAGGTCTCAGAGAATTTCCTTTTTTTAAATTTAAATATCTAGTCTTTTTAGCCGTAATCTTCTTTGTTGTTTTGGACTTATAACTGAGGAAGTGAGAATTAAGGATAGCAATGTATTGCAATGTGCTCAGGTTGCTCTAGCTATAATGGATATTACCATGTGGCTTCCATACCGGAGTGCAAGTTCTTAGCCACTGTGCTCCGGGAAGTAGCTTTTTTGGATACTTTTGTTATGACAGTGATCGTGGAGACTAGTGCAGAGTCCTTTGCCCAGCCACAGGGCCTCTGATCAGCATTCATGTGGTGTGTGCTTCATTGTTAGGTGAGCTGCGGGAGCCAGAGAAAAACTGGGGATAGTATTCCCAATTTTCCCACCATTCTTCACATCAGGAAGTGATACAGGCTCTAAGTGCCGGTTCTAAACGGAAGCCCAGAACACGAGTGTGTTATTCCTAAAACTGCTACCCACCACTTCTCCAGAGCCTGCCGAGTGGATCTGGACTGTTAAATCTTAAGAGCTGGAAGTTGGGCATATGGTTTTGCAGATGGGGACTTCTGCAGAGTAACATCTTGACTGTCATTAGTGACAAATTTACCTCTTCTTAGAGAGTTCCGTTCTTGCAACTGCAGAGGAGAACATTTTAAAAATTGCTTTAGTCTTGCAGCTTATGTTTTGGGTACGTGCTGGTTTTCTTTTACAAAATGTTGAAAATAAATTGGCTTTCAGGATTACTTAAATTTCTTTTCTTTGATGGTGTTGAGTTAGTTGCATGGATGCAGAAACCAAGTCATCTGATTTAACTGACAAAATGTCTTTGTGCAGAAACCACCAACGTGAAAATACGTTGTCTATTGCCATTTGTGGGAGCTTCAGCCTTTATTTTCACAGCTTTGTACCTTATGTGTGATTCTTGCCGTCACACTGAATTGAAGATAATTCTGACTAAGTACAGTAAACATACAGATGTGTTTGCCTGGGGCTTTTGCTTTCATCCTCCATCCCTCTTCTTTTCTCTCTTCTTCCCTTTCTTTCTCCCTCCTCTTTTCCTTGCTTCTTTCTTCCCTTTCTTCCTTCCTTTTCTTTTCCTAAAATTTGTGTTGAGACAGGATCTTAGTTCCTCCTGTCTCTACCTCCAACCCACTGGAATTACAGGTGTATGACTACCCCCAGCTACCCAGGATTTGCATCATTTGAAGCATTTTTCATTAATCTGTTTCTTTCTGGAAAAACAAATTCTGTCTGTGGTTATGGTCCGATGAGGGCACAGACAGCTCAGGTCACTCCTGCTCTCTCCTGTTCCGGTTTTGAATTGAACGGAGACTACGTGGGTGAGTCACCAATCCAGGGCCGCTGACATCTCTCCCTTGGTTTCCTCAAAGGTTGATGCTGTTTTTCTTGAATTGTTAATGACCATTCATAAGGAACCAGGAAACGTTTCACAGGAATCAGACCCGACCTTCTGGTTGCCCTCGGAGGACCCAGCAATGTGCAAAACTGGGATTTGTGAATTTTGTATCTTGGGTCCTAACAAAGAAGGTGTAATTCCTTCTTGGGGAACCTTAGTCTTCTTCTAAAACCTGGGGGGATTAACATTTGAGTACAACGTTTAACTCACATTTACTTCTTCACCTCTCAATGGTTTAAGACTTAGATTTCCACACATGGGATTCACAAAGTTTTGACCCTTCCACCCACTTTGCTGGTTTCTCCTGAATCCTCCTCTTTTTGTCCCTCTTCTCCTTGTTGCCCTCCACGTCTACTCACAAAGTTGGTGTGTGCTGGTGACTCTCCAATCTCCTGTACATTTCAAAGCCTCTTTTCTGTCCTCAATACATTCCTCACTTTCATCAAAAACAGAGAAAATTTTTCTTTTTCCTACTTAAGTCCTCACTGCATTGAGGAGCGACTGACCGTGGTCTTCCCTTTCACACTCGGTCCTCCCACACCCATCCCTTCAGCCACCTGTCCTGCTCCATCTTCCTCTCCTGCCTGTGCACAAGTTTTATAATAGTCAGCATTTCCCTTCTTGGAACTTGTATTCCTTTTGATGTTGTTTCAGGTTTTAGTTTTAGCTTTTTTTTTTTTTTTTAAACTAGATTCTACTGGATGAAATGAAAACTTTTACTCTCAAAAGTATGGGAGAGGCCACTTCATCAGATCAAGTCTGCTTTAATAGGGTGGACCCCCATTGTACCTGCTGGGCTACTTCTTATTTATCATGGTAAAAATATATATCATAAGTTTACTGCTTTAGTGATTTTTAAATTGATAGTTCAATAGCATCAAATGTTTTCATGTGGTTCCTAAAGCAAATTAAGATATTCTTAGTAAATTTAATCAAATGGAAGAAGTGAAAATGTTACAAGAATAAAAAAATACTAGAAGTCTATCTACATAAAAATGAATATAAATCATCAATTGCATAGAAATCTCTAAATAGAGATCCAAAGATATGCCACCTGTTCTTTGAAGGATAACACAATTGTACAAACATGAAGATTCTGGCAAAAAAATTAAAAAACACTAAAAATATTCTCAAGCTTAAAAAATGGTGTGAAATGTATTTTGCTGATGACACTCCACATGGATGTCAATCCCTGACTTAATTGCACAATAAGCACCTGAGGCACCTCAGTAACCTGGTGTCCGCTGGCTCCACACTGCAGCAGGCACTAGGAGCATTGCTTCTCAGAAGGTTCTGAAATCATCATTGCTAACCATCCCCAGAAACACTGAACTAAAACTCTGTGCCCATAAGAAATAAGTCCCCCATTCCCAAGTTCTGCAAACTTTATATGTGGACAGCATTTCCTACAGTGTCTAAACACATTTGTCTAAACACAAATAGCACATTCCCATGGTTCACAATCTTTTGATAAAGAAAGGAGTGTGAGGATGTTACCTTCCTATACTTTCTTTCTACCTGTTCAGCTTCAGCCACTCTCACAGCTTCCAGTTATCTGGAGTTTCCCACTATCTTTGTGTTCTGAACTGTCGCATACAGCTAAATCTGAATACATACTCCCTAGTGCTTTTCTGCTGGTGGCATTCCACACACTCTATTCTGTACCTTGCCTCCTTCTTATAACAGCATATTTTGGAACTCTTTACAACAAAGTACATGAGGATTCTTTGTATGTCTTAAGTGTTCATATTGTTCTATTTTGTAGGTGTACTGTATTTTTTCTAGTCATATCAGGGGATAAATAGTTTTTTTCTTAACATTTCTACTATAACTATTGCTCATGTGGATAAATAGGAACACAGTAGTTTCTTTATATTTTCATGCACAGCAAAGGATAGATGTGTTTCTAGGTCTTACCCAACTGAATTTTGTAGGGGTTGCATACTGCTGATCAGGCTCCTGCTGCACTCATCATCACAATTCCAGAAAGCACAGTAGATTTTATGCTGCTAACCCATTATGGTTACAGAATAATGACCAGGAGTTTTTGTGATGTTGGAATGCTAATTCTCTTTGGATGACCATCTCTTAACATACAACTCTTTGGCAGATGAACACCCATGAACTTGGCTTGAAATGTCACATTACAGAAGCACAGCAGACTAAATCAAGGTCACATATCTGCTGTATGTGTTTATGTGTGTGTATACTTGTGTTTCCCCACGTGAGGCAAACTCTCTGTCAGCTGCTTTATCTCCAGCAGAGCTTGGTGACTGGGGAATAATTGCTTTATGGGAATGGAGTTTTAATTTAATGTTTAAACGTTTCTGGAGATGGTTAGCAATGATGGCTTCAAAGCCATCTGAAGAGTGGTGCTCTAAACTCTAAGCTCTAGAGACACGCCCTAAATGCTGGGCTAAGTAAGGGAGGCTCTGTGGGGTCACAAGGAGCTTTGCGCTGAGGTGCAGGTATTTAAAAAAATCTGGCATTCTCTACCTGCAATGTTAAAACAAACAAGCAAGGAAACTGGATTTCAGTAATAATATTCAGGGTTTTTTACAGACTAATCTCTCTATCTCTTGTTTAAAAACAAGGGATACTTGAAAATGTGCTAATGTTGAGAGGAGGAATAAGGTTAAGCTGTCTCAATAAATGGGATGTCCACAGTTGGAGTTCTGGACTTTTTCTTGTGAAAGAGTTACTGGAAAATTCATGCATATTCATTCTCCCATAAAATTCTGTGAAACACATTTTCACATTACTTGAAAAATTCTAAGAAAGGGCAGCTTCATAATACAGCGTGGCATTGCTAAACTATTTTCAGTTTGTTAAAGGCAAATAAATGTTTATCAAATAACCATGCAGAGTACTGACGTACAGATTTGTATCTGCATTCGCTGTCCTGTTCTGTGGGTCTGCATGCCTGCTTCTATGCCACTCTAATTCTTTTTAAATTACTTTAGGCACGTAACATGCTTTAGAAGCAGGACGTGTGTTCTTTCTAGTTTTGCTCTTTCTGAAGATTGATTTCACTTTGTCCTGTGGGGTTTGCAGGCAGGTCTGAGGCTCCATCGGGACCCATCACATCTGCCTGCTTGCTGTTTTTCTCCCTTTTGGAATGGAAACATATTCTTTGCTTGTTTCATTGTTGTATTTTGGTAGCATATAACTTATTTAATTTCACAGTCTTCCCCCCTCGGTAGAAAGGGCTTTTGATTTAGGATGAACTACAGCCTGAATCTTAATAGTATCGTGTTTAGATGTTGTCAGATGAGACTTTGGGCTGTAGCATTGATGCTGGATCAAGGCAAGAATTTGGTAGCTTTTAAGATGGAATGAGTATGTTTTTGAACAGAAGAAAGGCAGGTAGTGGCTAATGTTAAAATTTCCCAACTTCTTAGAATGTGAATGCTGATGTAGGTGTGGTGGCGTTTGAAGATGAAGCTGTGGATACTTGTTCAGCGTAATTGTGTAATTATTATAGATAGGATTTCTGTTGTTATGAGAAGAAGCTAGAGAACTATGCCGCGCTTTATCCTCCATGTCAGGAGTCTAGAAGTTACCTGTCTGCACCTTGCAAGAAGACTGTCAGAACCCAACTGTGCCAGCAATTTGACCTTGGACTTCCAGAATCCAAAAATAATATGGGAAATAAATGTTCTGGAAGCTGAGTGGAGTGATCTTGCCTACAAAAACACCTTGGCCCATCTTGGCTTTCCCCAAGCTTTACTTCCAGAACCCGTGCATGATGCACCTTGCTCAGAAATTAGGGATGATTCCAGGGAGGCAGCAACTGAGAAAAGAACAAAGCAGTGTGTATTAGAGGACAGCAAAAGGGTGTTTGCAGGTCCTTTCTGTACAGCCCAGCTGTTCACATCGGTGCATACTTCCTTCAGTCTTCCTAATAAAATTTTTTCTTTTTAAATTTAAGACAAGACATCATGCTGTAACTCAGGTGAGCCTCAGACTCATAGGAATCTTCTTGCCTCCTCTCCTCAGTGCGGATGACAGGTGCAAGCGATTACATGAAGGTAAGCAGCTGTTTTTTGTTTTGTTTTGTTTTGTTTTGTTTTTGGTTGTTGTCGCTTTAAGCCTTTAAATACATAAACATTTGTTGCCTAAGCCGCCCATTTTGTGGTGTTTGTTACCTCAGCCTTAATTGACCAGGACTCTTAGTTATGCACATCCAGCTGAAGGAGATGACCACAAACCTGGTCTTAACATGGCACATATTTATTTTCTTCCGTTTGGAAGGTCGGAAGTGTGAAAATCGGTGTCACTGTGGCAGCATCAAGGTGTCAAAGCCGCGCAGAATCCTGCATTACGGAAGAAGCGGTTTCCGGGCCCCTTGCAGCCCCCGCAGGGGCCTCCGGGGGGCTCCTAGCCCCTCCCTCCATTTTCACAGCCGCCAGTGTAGCATCTCCTTCCAGGGTCACGTTGCCTTCTTTTTCTCCCCGAGTAGTCGAATCTCCTCTCCCTCCCTCCTCCGAGGACCACAATGGCTGGGGTCTCCGCTCGCGGAGGTAACTGCCGGTCCGGTCGCGAGTGAAGCCGGGGAACCCGCGGCGCTCCGCCGACCATTGGGGTCTGGGCGCCAGGTAGGAGAAGGGTCTGCGGAGGTTTTCTCCTGCGGTTTTTACAGCCGCTCGTGCACCTGCCAGGCCGGCGCTCGGCACGCGCAGAGGCCGCAGCGGCCTCCCCTCCGCCGCGGGTGCGGCTCCCTCTGCAGGGGCACCGGGCTGCGTTTGCATCGGTGCGGCCTGGGCTCGTCTCGGCGGCGCGGGGAGCGAGGCCCGGGGTCCTCACCGTCTCCCGGACCCAGGCCTGGGGCCTAGCACGGCAGGTGCATCCCCCCTCCCCCACCTGCAGCCGGGCCAGGGGTGCGGGGCGCGGCGGGGCCCGAGCTCCGGGCTGGGCCGAGGGCGGGGGGAGCCTCCGCGCCGCCGGAGCCCCGAGAAGGCTGCCGGGGAAGCGATCCCGGTACCCGGCTTTTAGCTGCTGCGCCATTTCTTGCCACCTGTGCGCCGCCACTAGGTGCGTCATCCCTGGTGGAGGATGGGCTTGGGAAGCCGACTTGAACTTTAAAATGCATTTATTGCTTGCAGATGGCTTTTAAACGTCAGATTTCTTCGATACCAAATTGTTTTTAAAATTTCTCTTTTGGGGACTCGTTTGAAGCTGGTAGGGTCTCTTGTTGTGAGGAGAAAAAGGCTATCCCAATCTACTCTTCTTGGCATAAATTTTAGTCATAAATTCAACATAATGTTTTAATAAAATCATTTTTTAACTTTACGAGAATATTCGTTTCCAAGCAAGCAACCTCGTTTTATATTGCTTTTTTAAAAAAAATTTGAGCATTCTGGAATTAAACTATTTTTTAAGCAATGGATTTAGACAATTTGACCATTTTAGGATATTATTTCATGCATCCGTTGCTGTAAAAAGAATTAGAGTATATATTATTTTTCCTCTAGTATTTTTTCAATGTATTAGTTCTGATTTGCATTGTTTCTAGGTTTTTAAAAGTTATTTTGTTGAAGGAAAAATTATCTGCGACACATCATCATCCCTCCCCCACTAATGCAGTAGGGGACAAAGATGCAGTAGAGGGAGATGGGGAGAAGCCGCGCCGTTAGGGTCCTTGGGATCAGCAGATGGGAAATCGCTAAGGAGTAGGATCAATTTTTGATAATGTCATTAATCAGGAGTTATGCAGAAGACAGGCTGGGTGATCAGAAATCAAGGATGAGACCGAGAAACTTGATCACCATATTACGCAGGGTGGGGGAGGGTTAGGGGGACTCCATGTTCGTGACTCAGCAGGATTCTCCTCACAGCCGCAGTAAACAAAGAAAATCCAGGGTCCTGCTGCCCAGAGTGAGGTCATAGAATGGTCTTTGTTGCTTTTCTTATAAGAAATAATCAAGTTTTGCAATTTTAACATTTCCTTAAAAATGAATCTGTACCATAAATGTGAGTGGATTTGGATGAGATGGAATTGGGCTATAATTCTTAAATATATGTTCCTGAATGCTAAAATCGCAAATGTTAAAATGCTGAAATACCAAAAATCTGTTTAAAGACAAAAATTCTAAAGGGTCAAATTCTAAGATAGAATTTTGGAAAAAGTAATTTAAAAATTCTGAAGAACATTTTAAAAATTATCTATTGATCTAACTGTGATCTATTATCTATCATTTATTACCTTTCATCCTTGTATCTATAATTATCTGTGTCCAGTGCATTATCTATCACTATCTACAATCCACCCGCCTATCTATGTATCTATTGTTTGCCTACCTACCTTTCTAGCTATTAGCTATTTATTTACCTACCTATCTTGCTATTATATATCTATCTTCTATTTACCTACCTATTATCTATCTACTATCATGTATCTTCTATCTATTTACATACCTATTATCTATCTGTCTAATTATCTATGTATCTATCTAATTTGCTTAATTGTAGGCTGGGCCTTACAGTGTAGGACAGGTGTCTCTAGCTCCAATCTTTCTGTCATTTAGAGGGCAGGGATGACAGACATGTACCACTACCTTGCTTTTTTTCATTTTTAAAGCAGAATTTTAGAGATATATTGGGCCAGTGAGATGGCTCAGCAGGTAACAGTACCTGCAAACAAATCTGGTGTCCTGAGTTCAATCCTCAGAGCCCATATGGTGAAAGGAGAGCTTTCAAAGTCATCCTCTGATTTCATATACGCAGTGGTGCACACACACCTGCTCTCTCTGTCTCTCCCAAATACACAAAGTATTTTTAAAAGAGAAATGCAAAATTTTCACAAGTCATTTTATAGGCCATTTTAAATACAGTACAATAAACTGCATATATTTTTCATGCATATTATCATTTAATCCAGGTACATTAAAGCCAGTAGCTTGTTATGAACATGTAGATCATATATTTTTATCATATATTTTTATATAAAAGGTTTTATTTTTAACAAGATTATTTTTAAAAATATTTTATTTATTTTATTTTATGTGTGTGTGTGTGTGTGTGTGTGTGTGTGTGTGTGTGTGTGTGTGTATGTATGTGTATGTGTGTGTATCAGAGCCACTTTTATTTAGGACCTGGGATCTGAACTCAGGACCTTCTGCTTTCAAGACAGTCTTAACTCCTGAGGCATCTCTCCAGCCCCAGAACATATTCTTAATGAAATAGACTGACTTGGCCTCGATTTCCACCCCAGCACTAAAATGATAGAAATCAGAATATAATATGTAAAGTTCCCACTCGTTCTAGAGAATGAATTCCAGAGCAGCCTAAATTATATAGACTCTTCCTGCTTAAAAAAAAAAAAAAGTTCAAGCGCACATTTCCATGCTTAGTGTGTTCCCAACTTTATGCCTGCAGAGCTTGAAACGCAGCTCAGAACACACAGAAACACAGAGTCTCTGTTCTGACAAATGGTAGCTGTGGTAATTCACATGGGAGCTCAAAGAGCCAAGACTTCCCCAATTTTATCTTTCACAGATAGAAATGTACATAAAGACACTAAATAGTTGCTACATGACATTTTTTTTTCCTTTAATTCTTTAGTATGGTAAGAATGGGAAGGTTTTGTTTTGTCTTACTTTTGGCGATGGGTCGATCCTGGGGTCTCATGCACTTACGCAAATGCTCCTGAGATACAGCCCCAGAATAGAGCCATGGTTGTTTGCTGCTTGGGCTCTTTGTATAATTCTTCTGTAATTCCAAATACATAATAAATTCTCTCCCTGTCTCTCTTTCTGTCTCTCTGCCTCTCTGAATTTTTCTCTCCCAGTCTTTTTCTCTGTCTCTGTCTCTCTCTGTCTCTATCTCTGTGTCTCTATCTCTCTCTGTCTCTCTGCCT
Organism: Typhlomys cinereus; assembly: GCA_023101885.1. Taxonomy (NCBI): domain Eukaryota; kingdom Metazoa; phylum Chordata; class Mammalia; order Rodentia; family Platacanthomyidae; genus Typhlomys; species Typhlomys cinereus. The sequence goes on from JALPQD010000022.1 coordinate 9,493,197, forward strand.
CTTTCTGTCTTTGTCTCTTTCTCTGCCCCTCTGTCTCTGTCTCTGTATGTCTCTCTGTCTCTCTTTTGTCTCTGTCTCTCTCTATCTCTTTTCTCTTTCTCTCTCTCTCCCTCTCTCCCTCCCTCACTGCCTTTGTTGAGGAATTGCCCCCTTGTGTTCAGTCTTCAGTCTCCTGAATGGGGGGGCTTCACCACCTGGTCCCACCCAGCAAACGTGGTTTTAGTTCAAATAGCTCAGGAAATCTCGTTAGTGGGAGGGAGTGGATAAATACCACTTTTTTTTCTCTTAAGCCAGGGTTTCAGATTGTGACTCAGACCCACTCCAAAGTCTCCATCCTCCTGTCTCAGCTTCTCCTTGTGCTGAGACACCCACCATGGTCCATCCTGGTCCGCTCTCTGTCCTTTCTGAATATGGCCATCTCCATGATTTCAAACAGAGGATTTCAGTATTTGGGAGAATGACATGGGGAGTTTGCACAGGCCACGGAAAACTGCAGCGGGTTCTGAACACCACCTGCGCCCGGCGTGAGGCGCACACCGACCAGTTCCTTGCTAGATTGGGCAGTAAGTAGCGCCGCAGGTACCTTCCGACCGAAGCCACGAGTTTGGGAAATAATTTTTTCCTTCCTGCAGGGCAGCCTGGCACCTCACGTAAGGAGGTGGAGCAATATATGATTGGGACTTGGGCAACTGTCAGTGTACACACCTGAAAAATGGGTTCGTCATCTCCTTGTATTTGGTAATTCCCTTGTACATCTCTTTCCATACACAGTTGGAAAGATTTCCTATTTATCAGATCTCAACATTCCGGAGTCTGGATGGCCTGGAGGGGGTGAGGGGTAGCTGAGTACGGATGGGGAGAGGTTGGGGTAACTGTGCTCAGAAATCGATTGCAGGTGGCTCGGGAAGTCTGAGGTGGAGATTCAGGAGTGATGTAACCCTTGTCTGCATGAGAGGCTGATTCTCCCAGGGTTGTGTACAGAAAGATGCTGCCCAGGGACCCCTTTTTCCCTCCCTCAAGACCCGTAAGGTCAGCAAATGCTAGCAGAGTGACTGCGGTGTCCAGGGGCTGAGAAAGGCAGCGAGGGGTTCCCTACTCTTTCCCTGTGGGGTTCCTGTGTGTTCCCACTTCTTGGTCTTGAGGCGGAGGGAAGAGAAGGTGAGGGGAGGTGCAGCTTTCAGCCCTGAGAGTGCAACTTTCTAGCTCTGGGCTCCCCTGGAATCCTTGGCATTTGTGTCAGGGTTTCTTCTTACCGTCGGTTTGGAGTCTGAGGTCTGTTCAGTGATATCTCAGGACTGGAGCTGTCCTCAAGCGGAGTTAGGGAAACTCCCATATGGAAAGATGGGCATGACCCAGTTCCAAGACCACAGAGAAGTGTGAGGTACCTGTGGCGTAATTGCAGAAAGAGGTGAGTGTAGATGTCCAAAGAGAGCATCTGCTGTGTCTGCACAAGCTGGTCAGTTGCGAGGGCTCAAGAGCATTTGGTCCATTTTCTTTCAGTGTTTTAGGCAACAACTTAATTGCTTTTTATGAGCGCCTGGGTAATTTAAACCGGGCCAGAAAAAAACAAAGGTTGGTTTTTGTTTTGCCCCTGGGGCTAGAAGCTGCAAATGTGACTCCAGTCCCCAGATTGCTTGAACCCCACTCCATTTCCAGCACACTGGGAACAGTCAGTCTCAGCTCCCCAGTGGTGTGGATTCCAGTGAGTAGAACAAAAAAGGGTGGGGTGGAGGTGGGGTTAGGCTCTGTGAAGGAACCTGGAATTCTCTGAAAGGTGAACTTTTGGGGTGGGAATCTGAGGGGGTCATTTCAGCAGGTGGTCAGCTTGGGGGGGGGAATGGATGTCTCAGACACAGAGAGTGTCTCCTTCAACTGGAGCAATGAAATAAATGATGCCAGATCAAATACACTGATCATGTGCCATGAGGACAACAGAAAAGTTAAAAAAAACAAGACAATCATAGAACATGTACGGACACAGGAACTGAAACGCAACCATGGAAGATGTTTAAAATTCTATTTTTGTTACCATCATTCTATGTGGACATTTTATGTGTGATGTGGGTGTGTGGTGTGGTGTGGTGTGTGGTGGGGTGTGTGTGTGTGGGGGGTGAGGGAGGATAGTCGGCAGAGTTGGTATCAGTGCACCTGGTATATGGCGATGGGAGACCAAAACCACAGGAAAAAGGACGTGACCGAAGCGAAACATTAGCGGAATCGGGGGAATTAGAGGAATGGGATTTTTGCTGTGGAGGGGGAGGTGAGGAGGGAAATGAGAAGCGAAGGACGACGTAAAGAAGGGAGCAAGGAAGAAAGGGGGTTGAGGTGGGAGGAGAAAGTAAGATGTACGGTAATGAAACAAAGAATTGAAGGAAGAAAGCAGGGAATGAGAGGCAAAGGAAAGAGAAATAGGAAGAGTAAGGATATTAAGGAAGACGGATTAGCTGAAAAGGATCGAATGAAGGAAGGACTGGAAAGACACGGACTGAAGCGAGGAGGAAGGACGGCGAGAGATGGAGAGGGAGCAGAGGGAAAGGGATGGGGAAAGAGGGAGCTGGAGAGAGTAGAGAGGAGGGAGAGGCGATAGAGGTTGATGGTAGGGAGGGAGAGAGGGAGTGGAGGCGAGACGCGGGTGAGATGGTGAGAGAAGAGTGGGCGTTTTTTGTGTGGTTGATGGGAGAGAGGGGAGGGAGAGGTGGCGAGGCGATGTAGCGGGGAGTGTAGAGGAGCGCGGGAGGTGGAGGGGGGGGAGCGGAAGGACGGACAGTAAGGGGACAGGTAAGGTAAGGGAGGGAGGGAGGTGTAGGGATGTAGGTCGGGATGATCGGAGGGAGTGAGTGCTGTCGGGAGCGGAGTTGCTGGAGGGACGGTGAGGGTGGTAGTTGTAGTGATGCGGTAGATAGTGGAGGGCGAGGAGAGGAGGGAGAAGCACTTTATGTTTTTCTGGTTTATTATCTGTCTCTTTCGTCAGGTGGGCTTTTCTCTCTTCGTTTGTTTTACCTATGTCTCCTGGTAGATCTGTATCTCGTTCGTTCTTCTCTGTCTCTGGTCGCTCTGTCCCTCCCTCCCTCCCTCCCGCTCTCCCTCCCTCCCTCCCTCACCTACTCC
>JALPQD010000022.1:11296329-11608612 GCA_023101885.1 Typhlomys cinereus
TGCGTGTGCACGCGTGCATCAGAGGGCACTGTATGTCCCTGTGGAGGACCAAGGGTGATTTTGGGAATCATCCTGGATTACTTTTACCTCCTCCTTGCTTTGCTATGGGATTTCTCAGGCTTCACTCATCAGACCTGGAAGTGCAGGCCACTGCTGTTTCTGCCTGGTGTTTTTACATAGAACTTGAGATCCAAACTCAGGAACTTCTGCTTCCAAGGCAAAGTCTTAACCCCTGAGCCATCTCTCTAGCCCATGTCTTCATTTTTTTAAGGAATTATTGAGTATTGTTTTTGTCCAGGTAGGTGCAAATGGTGAATATTTAGTTATTACTGGAAAGCAGGTCTTAAAAATCAACTTTAACACTGTTAACATTTTCAACAAAAACACGACGTTTGCTTTAAATAAGGTTTCTTTCCATCATTCCTAAAATATGCATGAAAAGCTGGCAAGAATGTGGAAAGATAATGCTTATGTTGAACAAGGCAAAAGAAATCTAAAGAAAATTTAATTCTAATTTGATATCTTTAGATTTTTTTTTTAATGGAAAGAAACTTCACTCACATTCAATCTGCTTGTTAAATTTCTAACTACTTTTAGTTTCAGGCATAGTCCTAATACCAGAGGAGTTATTTGTCATTGACCTGTTTGTTTTGACAAAGTTTCTGAAAACTTTATTCTTTTGAAGTCTCCAGTTACTGGACTCCGATTCATTTGAAACATGTCTTATGGCCAACAGGTTTCTTCGTTTGCTGAGTTTGTTGGTTTTTGGTTTCTATTTAATCTCCTTCATTTAATAAAATACTGTGTTAAAACAAATTTCCTTTTGCACTGCCATCTAGTTCTTTTCCCACAAGATATAACTGATGTTTCCAGCCACCATAACTCATGAAAATCTGATAAGGCGGTTCCTTATAACCTGTTCCTAACACATTCTAGAGTGCCTTAATGAAAAGGAAATGACACATTGCCTTTTAAGTTTATTGATGAAGTCTCTCGTGAGCGACACTTCTAATTCTTTTTGTATATTTAGAATCTGCCTCTTGCCTGGCCTAGGGTCATACTACAGCCAGTCAGCTGCCTCACATCTGGGTACCGGGACTCACTCTCTCTCTCTCTCTCTCTCTCTCTCTCTCTCTCTCTCTCTCTCTCTCTCTCGCTCTCGTGTGTGTGTGTGTGTGTGTGTGTGTGTGTGTGTGTGTGTGTGTGTGTGTGTGTGTGTTAGGGAAAGAAGAAAGAAAAAGGAACTCGTGAAGGTCAGAAGACAGTTTTTGGAAACCAGTTTTCTCCATACATCATATGGGCTCCAGGGATTGAACTCAGGGTGCTAGGTTTGGGTACAGGTGCATTTACCTGCTGTTACCATTTTGCCAGTTCCTGGTGCTCCTTTTGTTTTCTCCTTTTTTCTTTCTTTTTTTTTTTTTTTTTAATTGAATTCATGTTTAATAATTACAGGCACCGTGTCCCCCCTCCCCCTGCCCAAGTCTTTTTTCTTTTTTTTTAAGTTTACTATTTTTGCATGTGTCTGTGTATTTCTCTGTATGTATATCAGAGGATACCATGTGTGCCTGTGGAGACCCAAGGATGATTTCGGGAGTCATCCTAGATTGCTTTTGCTTTGCTGTGAAGTTTCCCAGGCTATGCCTTCCAGGACCAGAAAGTACAAGCAGTCGCCATTTCCATCTGATGTTTTTATGTGGGATCTGGGATCCAAGCTTAGGACCTTCTGCTTTCAAGGCAAAGACTTAACCCTTGAGCCATCTCTCTGCCTGCTTTCCTTTTTATTCAATCTGGGATAACAGCCCATGTAGTGATGCCACCCACATTTAGGGTATGTCTTTTACCTCAGTTAACCCAATCTACCAACTCCTTCACAGACATGTCCTAGAAGTTTATCTCCAGTGTGATTCTAGATCCTGTCAAATTGGCAGGATGGAGTGCTGAAAGTCAGCAAGGTACAGTTTGGTGATTTTACCAGTCAAGACCCATTTTGGCTCTCTAGGGAATTGACCTAGGAACTGGGAGTATAACTCCAGAAATAACTACCAACTAGACTGAGTATCAGATGTGTAAGTAGAGTGGGGAGGCATTGAAAGTATTGGTGGTTAGACAAAACAGAACATTGATAGAAGGAATTAGAACAGGCTGGACATGATACATACCTGTAATTGCAGTCCATGGGAGGTGGATGGAGGCAGGAGGATCAGAAATTTAAGGCCAACCTTGGTTATGTAAGACCCAGTTTCAAATCCCCCCCCCAAAAAAAACTTGGAACATAGTTGCATGGTGAGCAGGTAGTTGGTCTAATTAAAGACACAGGACCCAGAAGGGAATCTATCAATAGTTGAGCAAACTCATTCTGACCATTGGAACACGACAGATAATAAACACACAGAGAGAGGATCCAGCTGGTCTTGGGAGGCCACCAGAGGGCACTCTTGGCCCATATCTCTGCAATTCTAAGTCCACCCACAAGCCTTCCCTTTTTTAGACGGGGTATGCCACAGATTTGCTTTGTAGCTGAAAATGATTCTCAGCTCCTGATCTGTTTGCATCTGCTTTTTTTTTTTTTTTAATTTTTTATTATTTATTCAACTGCACATGTGCGTGTGTATGTGCGTGTGCGTGTGTGTGTGTCTGTGTGTGTGTGTGTGTGTGTGTCTGTGTAGAACCACAGGCGAATTCGCGAACCACCATGGACGCCTCCACCTCCTTCTGCCCCGGGATTCACAAGCTCCACCCTACCAGGACCAGAAGCGCAGGCCGCTCCCGCTTTCGCCTGGCGTCTATACGTGGGATCTGGGATCTGAACTCAGGACCTTCCGCCTGCAAGGCAGAGGCTTAACCCTTGAGCCACCTCTCCAGCTCCCTGCATCTGCTTCTTGAGTGTTAAGACTAATTACAGGCATATGCCACCTTACTTGGTTTATACAGTACTAGGTAGGTATGGAACCTGGGTCCTGATGCATGCCAGGCAAAGAGCCCTGCCCGCTTCATTTCAATGCCTCCAGTAATTGTTTATAAAACTAGAACAGTTGATTGGAGGAAGTTGATCAGAGGTGAAGTTGTTGGTTGCCAGGTTAAAAACCTGGCAGAAAGTGTTGATGGACATCCTATGTACAAGGGCACACTGAGCAGGGGCTTGGGCAGAACAGAAACTGGGGTGGGTCTTGAGACTGCTTCAGTGAGGACAGTGGGCATTTGAATTGAAGGTGGTGCTGAGAGGTGGATGGTACACGTAGCCAGGAGTGACCAGACTTCTCACCATTCAGGCTTCTAGCGTGAGGGTTTCATCATACTCCTGCAATGCCCAGGCTGCACTGAGGAAATTCAGATATGCCCAGACGAGTCCGGCGTCATGGGGAGGCAGTGAAAGACTGTTGTTTAAAACCTGATTTTGAGTCCAGCCTTCAAAGTTCACGTCCTCCTACTTTAAAATCTAAAATCATTTGTTTTAAGACTAGCATGCAGGGGCTGGAGAGGTGGCTCAGGGGTTAACCCTCTGCCTTGCAGGCGGAAGGTCCTGAGTTTGGATCCCAGATTCCACGTATAGACGCCGGGCAGAAGTGGGGGTGGCCTGCGTTTCCGGTCCTGGTAGGGGGGAGCCTGTGAATCCCAGGGCAGAGTAAACAAGGAGGATGTGGAGGCGGTCCATGGTGGTTCCCGAATTCGTCCGTGGTTCTACGCACGCATACACGTACACACATACATACACGCGCACAATTGAATAAATAATAATTTAAAATTTTTTTTAAAAAAGACTAGCATGCAGAAGCCCCCCCCCAACTTATTCTATAAGTTCTATTCATCTTTTAATACTTATTTGAGAGAGAGGTTTAGAGAAAATGTCTACATGTGGCGGTCAAAGGAAGTCAATTCTTTCCTATCATGTAGGTTCTGGGGCTTGAACTCAGGTCTCCAGTTTTGCATGAAGGTGCCTTTATCCACTGAACCACAACATCGCCCCCTTAATCTTTTTTTGAAGGCAAGGTTTTGTGTATCCTAGACTGGCCTTGCTGTGTAGCTGAGGATGATCTCGAATTTGGATCCTTCTATTTCTATTTCACAACTACTGGGATTATAGGTGTGGGTCACCATGCTCAGTTTATGTAGGGCTGAGGATCAATCCTAGAGTTTCATGGTTTCTTGTGTATTGGGTAAGCACTTTACCAAATGAGCTACATCCCCCAGCCTTCCGCAACTTGTTTTTTTTAGGGTTTCCCTACAGAACATGGTCTGGGCTGGAATTTGCAATTTTCCTGCTTTAGTTTTCCATGTGCTGGGATTGCAGGTGTACAATCTCATTAAGTAGTTCTTAATCTTTTATGGCTTGTAGGTTTTTGAGAGTGATGGAAACCACAGACTCTGTTCACCTAGAAGTAACTACTCATGTCTTCATTTAATTTGGACTTCCATTGCCTCCCCAGAGCCCAGTATTAGACTTCACAGGTCCCACTTGTATGTCAGAGGTCAGTCAGCCTAACAGTAAGAAGACAGACTTCCAAGAATAGGAAGTCACAGTTACATGACCTGAGCACCTTTAATACATGTTCTATCAAAGACTGAAGGAAGGGGCTGGAAATACAACTCAGTTGTAGAATATTTGCCTAGCATAGGCAAGACCCTGAGTTTTATTACCAGCATTGGAAAAAAAGGAATGAAGACTATTGTTGGATGGAAGTGAATACAGATGTGAGGAGCCTATGGCATTGTAGATCCACACAGGATTATGCATGGACGTGGAGAGGAGGTGGATCTTTAGGAGGAATCCTGTGGAAAGGGCATTTCAAGAATCCAACAGGCGATTGTTGATAGGAAGAATCTAGAGGAAACAATGAGTATGTTGGGCCTTCAGGATATAGGGGCTCCACTTTTGAGTATCCTGTCTTACCACTTCCTTTCATACCTGTTCCAGATCTTGAAGATACTCACAGGGAAGATAGTTGTGGGGCATGCTATTCACAACGACTTCAAAGCCCTGCAATACTTTCACCCTAAGTCCCTTACCCGAGATACCTCTCAAATCCCGCTCCTCAACCACAAGGCTGGCAGCCCAGAGAATATCACTATGTCACTGAAGAATCTCACCAAAAAGCTTCTGAATCGAGACATCCAGGTAAATTATCCATGTGTACATGTCTTCACCCCTCTCCATCTCACACACAGTTTGGGACAGTGGATCCTGTGCCCAGAAGACCTTTGGCTAAAGATCTTCAAGCAGGCTGCTCTAGTAGAGAACTTTGGGCTCAAGGCCCAATAAGTAGCTTTTCCATCTATGTAAGGAGCAAATTTTTGTGTTGTAATTCATAAAGTATCCCAGATGGTACTGTGGAAAAGGTAGAGCTGGGGAGCTGACTTAGCAATTAAAGTGTTTGCCCTGCAAAAAAAAGGGCCAAAGTTTGGATTCTTTAATTCTATGTAAAATGCTGGTGGGAATGGAAGCTCTTTTGATTCTAGCCCCTGAAGGCAGATACTAAAAATCTCCAGTGTAAGCTGGCCAACCAGACTAGCCCTGTAGTCAAACTCTGGGCTTATTATAATTCGAGAGTAAGGTGTTAGTGTGATCAAGAATGATTCTCAATTTCAACCTCAGGTGGGCCTGCATATACACGTGTAAACATGCACCACACGAGTGTTTCATATGTCAGCCTTAGAGAAAGGTGGCCACCTGACAGGAAGCTGAGGACTGGAAGCAGAGTTAGGGAAGAGGTAGGTCAGAAATTTAGGAGACCTGTCCTTGCTCTGAGATGTCCTGTGGAATTTGAATAATAAGACACACAGAAACTGCCAAGAAAGACCAAGCTGGCCAGTAGCATTCTTCTATGAGTTGAACCTCTGAAATGAGCTGATGAGTAGGGAGGGCCCAGCAGAGTTCTGACTGCACCCTTTGCGCTGCAGACGAAACGAGTGACAGGGTAATGAGGAGTCCAGAGGGCTAGGGAGTGAAGAAACCGTTTTTGTGGCTTCATGCTCTTCTCTTCCTTTTTAGGGTGGAACAAGTGGACATTCCTCTGTGGAAGATGCTCAAGCTACCATGGAGCTGTATAAATTGGTTGAAGTTGAGTGGGAACAACACCTGGCCCAAAATCACCCCCAAAACTAGCAACTCTGGAGAGAAACAGGCAGTAGACCAACACATTCTGCCAGCTTCATCCCTATGAAAGCTACAATCTTTGGGAAAAGCGGCTGAACCAGAGACTTAAAATGCATTGAAATTCACCTCAGCTCTTGTGTTTACTGTGTGATTAAGTGTCTCATGAAAGGAGTTCATGTCAGAACCCAGCCCTAGGTCAGCCTGGTGGCATAGGACTACTCAAGACTGAAGCAGAAAGCCACAAGTTCAAGTCTATTTGGCTGCAGAATTAGGCCAGTAAGACTTTGTCTCAAAAAGAGGACTGGGTTTGTTGCTCAGTTGTAGATTGCTTGCTTGGTGTGCACAAAGCCCTGGACTTAGTCCCACGTGGGACTTGGGGAAGGACGACGAGAGACTAGGTAGGGCCAGACAACACGACTAATCTTAGACTATTTACTTCCTAAATGGTGCTAAGCACAGGCTCCAGGTGCTTGTGCTAATCAACTTTAATGATTCTGGGGGCAGAGTATACCAGGGAATGTGTTTTTCCATACTGCCTTATATCTTCTGGGACACATGTCCAAGAGAGGGAGGAGAGCAGTAATATGCCTCTCTTTAGTGAGGATTGAGGAGCCCTATGTTGCCAAGACTGGCCTCAAATTCCTGGGCTTGTGATTTGCTTCCTGAGCCTCCAGAGTAACTGATACTGCAAGTGTGCACGTGCTTGGCTCATCTGTCTTACGTTGTTTTTTTGTTTTGTTTTGTTTTTGTTTTTCTCAATAATATCCTTTCATTTTTCAGAGGCGTCCTGGTTGAAGCCAGGTGTGATGGTAATGCCTATAATTCCAACACTCATGAGACTGAGGCAGGAAAATGAAAAATTCAAGGGCAGCCTGGGCTACATAGAGACATCCTATCCAAAAAGAAGAGTGTCAGAATTGGCTACTTTATTTTATAGTCACATTACAAAGTACAGACTACTTGGCACAGAGCCCGAGGCTAGCTGATGATGGCGTCCTACCACCTGCTGGCTTCCAGAAGTGTGGTTTGGTTCTGTAGAAGGTTATAAGGCAGCTGAGTAAGACTTGAAAATCAGCTCTTCCCATTTAGAGAAGCAGTTTGTTACCCAGAGTGATAGGAGACTACTTAATTTAGGCTTAGCTTGGTAGGTTTAAAAAGTATTTACAATGTTTTAATATAAATATTTTAGTCTTCTTTCATCTACTAAACCCGGCTTCAAAAACACATGACTTTGATAAATTTTTATAATAGAAAACTGTGGTGGTGTCTTAGCTTTGCATTCAGTAGCATCTTTGGATAAGGGCTATGTAGGCTCCGTAAGGGTGTTCCCAAAATCCCTGGATGGCTCCCACTGGGAGTCCTCAAGATCTGAACCAAGTCTTTGTTACAGAAACTGCTTTCTTCCTATCAAAGATCAATAAGCACAAGTGAAATTAAGCCATACATACATAGGGTGTATAACTAGGGGAGTGGTCTCCAGTGGTGGGCATTGGGCCTAAGGGAGGGATGAACAGGGGAGAAAGAGTGCTTAGTGATGCCATCTGGTTGCTGCTCCCAGCCAACCTTCAGCTTCATATATTTATCTCGGGAGACTGGCTACTGTGGTTTGGGAAGAGCGGCAGAGAAAGTGGCTTGGAAAGCAAAGCTGCAGTGTTGGTAGGAAGATATTGAGTGAGGATGAACAGCAGTAGCAAGTTTTGCCAAGGCCTTGATGAGGTGGAAGGGTAGGATGTTACCAGCCGGGTCCTTCTGTCTTTGGTAGAAACATCCAGCTCAGATATGTCAATTCTCAGCCTGTAGGAAAGGTGATGCTATGATTATGGAAAAGACAGGAAAAATCTTCAAGAAAGAAAAGGAAATGAAAATATTGCCTTTCCTACAAACATTTTGAAAATTTATCTTAGGATACACAAATGGCTTCATTGCTAATGTGGCTCATACTTTTGTGGTTGGCATAACTCAGAGTAAGACAGGAAGATGATGTTGTTAAGGCAGCCTTTGTGCCAATGCTACCTTAAGACTGGTTAAACCTGGAAATGGGAACACACAAGTGAGAGAAGTGTGGTACAAAGTTGCCCTCTCATTTAATTGCATGCCAAAACAAAATATGTTGCCACTGAAATTGAAGCAGTATGTATCAATGGAGAAGACTGGTATGATGAACCCTACAGACCAGCAGAAGGACCATGAAAAGGCTGAATTTGAGGTACACGTATATGTTACGGGTGTCCTTGTCAACTTAAGACAAGGCCAATGATGCAGAACTGAGAACCATTTAGAAGTGACACCCCTCTAAACAATGTAACTGAAAGTGAAACTCTTGTCCATTTTTCAGTGAGAAAGTGTTTTTGGTGCCACATTTATTTAAGAGCATTTGAAGAGGAGAAGACTCAGGTGAGTGTGGTAGAGTATGCCAAATGTGAGTTGCTACAGTCCTTTAATGTGCTCTATGATGGGTGAATTTGTTGCCCAGCTGAATTTACAGTTTACTTGTGCCCAATGACTCCATTCATATAACCAGTGGTCCCTTTGAGCTTGAGCTCTACAAGTTTGAGATGGAGGCCCAGGATACAAAGCTAAAAGCTCCTCAAAGTTCTCAAGTCAAAAAAAAAAAGTTTTCGGACATTGTAGAAAATGCCACCAGTGGGGAAAGAGAAGAGAACAAAGCTCGGCAATGAGGTGGGTCTCCTGTTAGTCATTCCTGCTCATTCTCTTCCCACCACACCCCAGGCTCTCTGAACTGTATTGTTTTCACCCAAGACCTTTAACAGAGCAGAGGGCCTCCCTACCACGTTGCAGTTCTCCAAACCACCATTCCAACAAAAAACTAGCTCCAGTATACCTGGTTTCCCAGCCATTGGAGATGACTTTAAATAGAAAAGGAAGTTGAGTAGTAAAATCAGGAGTCAAAAAGGTGGGTTATGGGTCTGTCCAGGATTACTGGGCACATGTCTCAGGAGGAAGCAGATGCACCCTCTTTTAAAAAGTGGCTCTGGCTTCTGGGGCCAGGGTCACTGTCAGCTGTCTGTACAAGACGTCCCTGCACCAAACCAGCCTCAGTCTGACCTTGTGGCCTGCACTACTGATTTACTTGCACACACATCTGGGAGCTTCAAGCAGGGAGACGCCTGTGAGACCCCACATGATTCCCCTGACTTCACAGAGGTATAAGGTTCCTTTACCTTTTAAATGGGACTAACCCAGGAAGCCCACATCAGAAACATGAACGCAGATCTTAGAAAGATTGTCACTTGAGTTCAATCTTTTTTTTATTTTTTATTTTTTTTTAACGTGGGACCTGGGATCCGAACTCAGAACCTTCTGCTTGTGAGACAGAGTCACAACCCCTGAGCCATCTCTCCAGCCCCCCTTGAGGTCAATCTTTATGGTTCTTGTCAGTTGAAAAAAAAAGCCCTGCCTTTTGTGTGTCTTAAAGTGGCAGGTGACTTTACGACCCTCCTCTACCACCTCTACTCCACCCTCTTCCTACTCTCCCACCCCTGTCTGCAAAGGTATATAGTTTCTGGGTTCTCTATTGGAAAGAGCTCTGAATCTATGCTCACTGAGAACTCCAGAGGAAAGACTAACTCATATTTAATATGTTTACATAATTAACAAAGTCACCTTTTCTGACCTAAAAAGCAATCACTTATCTAGAGCAACAAGATTTATATGATCTAGGTTCTGCTTGATAGGTTTTTTTTTTTAATTTTTATTATCAGAAAGAGTAAATGAAGGAGAAAGGCATGCATGTGGGAGAGGTCAGAGGACAATTTTTAGGAGCCTGAGGTCAGGTCTGCAGGATTTTGAGCACAGTCTTTACCTCCTGAACTGTCCCTGACCCCACCCCCATCCCCACTTCTAGCACTTGGTGTCTTATGTCTGAATCTATACACTTGGGAGGCAGAGGAAGGAATATTGCCACTAGTTCAAGGCCAGTCTGACTTTGGAGTCAGTGACATGGCTTAACTGGTAAAGGTACCTTTAGGCAAGCCCTTGAACCCATGTGAAAGTAGGAGAGAACTAGCTCTACGAAGTTCCCTGACCGGCACATATATGCATGGCATGCACATGTGCATTAATGCTTTTTGTTTAATTTACATAATGAGTTCTAGGCCAGACTGTTACATAGTAACTCTACCTCAAAAACAGGAGAGAGAAAGCTGGAGAGATGGTTTAGGGCTTAAGACTGCCTTGCGAACAGAAGGTCCTGAGTTCTGATTCCAGGTACCACATAAAAAAACCCAGGCAGAAACTGGCTGTCATGGGCGGAGCCTGAGAAATCCCAGAGCAAAGGAGGTAGGAACAATCGAAGATGATTCATTCCCAAAGTTATCCTTGGCCCTCCACAGGGACACACGGTGCTCTCTGATACACACACGAATAATAAATTAAAAATATATATGTTTAAAAAAACACGAGAGAGAGCATGGATCACAGGCACTAGGATCCTTAGAGGCAAGGGATTAACAGCCACAATAGTGTTCCCATACTTAAAGGGGAACACAAGAAAGGGCTCTAGGTATTGCTACTGAGCCCTTACACCTCATCAGAGAGGAGGACCCAGAGGGAAGTTTGACATTCACACTAAAGGATGCTCCAGGGATTGGGGGGAGGCCTCACTGAGAGAAATGGGGGGGGGGGAAGGAAGGGAAAACCGGGGAAGGGAGCAAGGGGTGGAGGGAGAGAGGGAATTGGGGTACTTATTTTTTATGAGTGGAAAAAAAAAACTCGAGAGAAGTATTGAGAGCCTGTGTAGTAGCAAGGTCTCCCTGAGTCTCCAGATGGCTTTCACTGTAACCTTTGTTCTGTCTTGCACATATCAAGAAGCACACTTGACCAAACACTCCAAGTAGAGGAAGTGTGACCAGGAGAAGGGACAGAGCTCAGTTTCCCTGACAAATGTTCCTGGGGTTCTCTGACTAGTCTTTCTATTATTGCCTGGGGTCCTGGTTTCATCCAGTTGATTTAAGACAAGTACCTTGTGGATTTACTGTGCTCATCAAGAACTTGAGAGGCAAGAAGACCTCACATTTAACTCCAAAGTCAACTTTTCTTTTTTTTTTTTTTTTTTTTATTATTATTCAACTGTGTGCATATGTGTGTGTATGTGCATGCGCGCGTGTCTGTGTGTGTGTGTCTGTGTATGTGTAGAACCACGGACGAATTCGCGAACCACCATGGGCGCCTCCACCTCCTTCTGCCCCGGGATTCACAGGCTCCACCCTACCAGGACCAGAAGCGCAGGTCACCCCCGCTTCTGCCTGGCGTCTATACGTGGGATCTGGGATCTGAACTCAGGACCTTCCGCCTGCAAGGCGGAGGCTTAACCCTTGAGCCACCTCTCCAGCCCCAAAGTCAACTTTTCTAACTTAAAAAAGTTGCTTTGAACGAATGGAAGCAGGTCTTAATTATGTCAGGATTAGCCAACTGAAGAGTCCTGAAGAAAGTGAGAAACTAAAGAGTGGAGCACATGAATGAGGAACACAAGCTCTTGCAGGCCCCAGTGCTGCAGGGGAGCACGGAAAAGGATTAAGGATTGCTTCTTTAACAAGAGGCTCAGGAAGCAAGTGTCTGGGATCACACTGCCTTGAGCAAGGACTGATATGACTTGATGTACTTCTAGCTGCTTCTAGGAATTCTAAGAGAATGGAAACAGAAATCCTAGTGTAGTAGCTCTTGCTGGAACAAAAGAGACAGCTGGCCTGATGGCAGTGGAGGTCAGGAGGGGGTGGCCTGATTGGGGCTGGGAATAAGCAAGCAAGTGACATTTAGTGGCACTGCCAGAACGGATGTACCATCTGAGCCAGGGCTGAGGAACCAGTTTTACAGCATCTCTCAATCTCCCATTGCTTAGCCTGCTGCAGACCTCTGGTTTTCTTTTTTTCTTTATGAATGACTTCCAGCCTTACCAGGGATGCCATCAACTCCATGTTCCTCTGAGAAGTGTGCAGAGCACCTAGGCTTTCTGGGGAGATGGAGAAGGAGTAATTCTGAAACTCGCTGACCAGCCTAACCAGATGGGGGATTGAGTGCAAAAGGATGAGTGTTCCTATCCCAGATCCCATGTGAAATGCCAGATGGGCATGGCAGCCCACCTAGAAGGTGTGTCTGGGACTTCCCAGAGCAAGTTAGACACCAAGACTAGCCCTATGAGCAACTTTTGGATTTTAGAGACCCAGCCTCAAAACAGAAAGGAGGAAGAATAATGAAAGATAATTCCCAATATCACCCTCAGGCCTCCACATTCAAGCATACTTACATTCAGGAGCACCTACACCATACATAGCCCACCCATATGCAAACATGCACACATGGACATATCCCACATATATAAAGGAAGACAAAACCTCAAAGTTAATTATTACTCAAATGTCGGAGAACATCGAGTTGTTCTGTTGAGCAGCAATCACCTGCAAATCATTGCCTGGTTAGATACTTATAAATGACCCAAAGGCTGGTACTTTTTTTTTTCCTGGTGAAATAAATATACATGTTCTGGCTATTATATGATTACTCTGTGACATGACATCTGGATGAGCCCACAGACCTAGGAAGAGGACCTGTCAAAAGCCCATAAATAGGCGCAGCTGCATGTATCTGACACACACACACACACACACATATATATATATATATATATATATATATACCCTTCCCAAGACACTGCTCCACACCAGCATGTGTACACAACAAATATAAGTAGGTATATACACAGACAGCTCTCCCTATTGAACCTGAAATTACAGTTATTAAAAATGTGTTTGTGTCACTGCAGCAGAAATTAATAAACTAGTTCCAGGAGAAAAATAAGACTGACTGAAGAAGATACCTCAGTTTTACCATGTGCATCATATGCACCTGCTGCACTCACACATGAACATGTACAACTGGGGGGAACTGCATGGAAATACAATGCATCTTAATATTTTTTTGGTGTGTGTGTGTGTGTATTAGAAGTTACTGCGAATGCCTATGGAGGCCAAGGGTGACTTAAGGAATCATATTGGATTGCTTCTGAATTGCTTCAACCTCCTTTTCGCTCTAGGATTTCCCAGACTCCAACTTCCAGAGCCAGAAGTGCAAATTGCTGCCACTTCTGCCTGGCTTTTTTTTTTTTTTTTTTCTTTCCTCTTTTCTAATGTGGGATCAGATCCCTCTGCTTGCAAGGCAAGCAATTTTTTCCTCTGAACCATCTCTCAGCCTGTACAGCACTTTAATCCTTGCCAAGACCCCACCAAGTGCTTTCTCCAGCATTCTACAAAGAGACTCTTGCGGGGGCTGGAGGGTGGCTGACATTGCTTGGAAAGCTTGTGCCTGGTGCCAGTCTAAAGCAAGAGCTTCTCTCCAGGATAGGGCTTGTGATGCTGGCCCAACCTGTAAGAGCACCAAGTAGCCTAACATTAGTACGCCTAGGCTAGAACAGTTCCCCAAAGGGCCTTACTCCCTTGTAACCTGTGGAATCCTGCTTGGTCACTTCTTTGGAAAGAGCCTCTGAGTGGGTTCCACATCATAGCTCAAGGAGGAAGAGGGCAAGACTGCCATGCCCTGGCAGCTGGGGAGGGAGCTGGAGCTCACACCAGAGAATCTAGCCCAGCTGTCCTACACTGGGCTGGCTGGTAGAGTGGATAGCTTTTGGAAAGACCCGAAGGGTGGGCAAGAGACAGGGAAGAAAAGGAGATAGGGCCCAAGAAAGATCTTGCTGTCATCTCTGTACACACACACACACACACACACACACACACACACTTCCACTCCAAGACAGAAGCTGCCTCCTCCCAGTCTGAATCAATTCTCTAGAGACCTTGGGGGCCAGGAAGTTCATGAGGAGGAATGCCACATGTACCAGCAAGATGTCCCTGTGAGTCCTGGCTCCAGGACAGCTCTGGCTCTGGGCCAGCTTCTGGTGCAGTGGGAAAACCAACCACCGACAATCTAGATCAATCCAGATCATCAAGATATTTGGCACTCCCAAACCCTGAGTGCTAAGGTTTGGGAGGTGTGAAACTGTGAGACAGGGATGGGGCGGTTGAAAGCAGTGAAATCCAGGAACTATTGGCCTCTTTGATCCCTTAGGGACATATTCTTGCTGATCTCCAAGTCCTGAAGGTTCTGCCTAGACAGCTTGGCCCAGGTTGTGTGAGGAATAGCAGGCAGGAAGAGTTGAGGATCTCATCTACTCTGCATCCTCAGCCTGACTAACTGAAGCTCATTGGCCTTAACCCAGTGCTCTCTGGGAGTCCAGGCAGGTTGGGAGCCCTGGCAAATCAGGTGGGGTAGGAGTTCTGGGTGGGAGGGGATTAGTTAGTGTCTTTTCCTTATAGAAGACATTTTCCAGAGCTAGTGCCCACAGGGGAAAGAAAATCAGAGTTTCTTACCTCACACATCTTCTTCCCATTTCCTGCTGCCCAGAACAAGCCACTCTCCCACCCATCCACCATCTCTCTAGCCCAGTATCAGAAGGGGGTGGGAATGGGGGTCATGAGAAGGTCGCATATAGCCCTTGTCTGGATAAGGGGCCAGACATTAAATTTTATATTCCTTCTTATATTCTGGCAGTTCAAGATGGTAGGGCAGGGAGAGAAAGACTAAAATCTGGGTCCCTTCCTCTACTCAAATCCCCTATCCTTCAGATATCTCTGGAGAACCTGACCACTGGTCTCAAGGAAAGACCTGCAAAGAAACCTTGGTTCACAGTCTCTTGGGCTACTCTGCAGCAAGAAGATCCCTAGGGCTAAGAAGCTGGCCCTCATTATCTGAGTCCTCGGATAGTTGAGTTCTGCAGGCCCTGGGAGCCAGGCCGGGTCTAAGTTGCCACCTACATCTGGCAGCTTAAGAGAAGGAGGGGACTGGAGATGTAGTTCAGTGCCGAGTGCCTAGTGTGCACAGACTGGTAAAAATCCCCAGCATTGATATAAAGAGGGTGGAAGAGAAGAGAGGAGAGTAGGATCTCCAAGGGGCCCCAGAAAGAGGTTTTATTCAAGTAAGTAGTCCATCAGCCCTCCTGTCCCACCCCAGAGACAGTGCATCTAATAGTCTCTTTCTGTTTTATCTAAACCATGAATGCAAGACCTGGGTCCTGCTAGGTTTCCCAGTCTTTGGGACTTTGCCTTTCTCTCTTCTCTCCCCTTTCTTCTCAGTCCAGTGCCCACCAGCCTGCTGCCCAGAGTCCATCTCTTACTCTAGGAACCATCTCAGTGGTCTGGGAAATGAGGGAATGTCCTAGTTCTGGGATCTTCTTCCATTTCCCACCCTCAGAGGGTAGGGGAAGGGCATCAGGAAAGGGAGGTGGCCAGCTTTCGACAGACACAGTGCCCTCCACAAAACTTCAGATTTGGAGGCTGGACTATAGAGAGATGTATGTCTTTTCTAGAACTGGCCACTCTCCCCACATGCCATGACACCCAGGTGTTCTGCCTGCTGAACTGGCCTATGGCTACGGCTTTATCCTCTGTCATGGTCCAGTACAGGGGAGGGGATAGTCCTGGCAGAGGGACCCAACCTGAGGAAATGGGCCTTAAAGTCAATGCAAGTTTAACTGCAGGTCAGTCTCCCATGCAGGGGACTGAGACTCAGTCAGAACATGTTCTCAGCCAGTGTATCCCCACCCTTGCCTTCCTGGCTCAGACAGCCTAGCCCTGCCCAGCCCTGAGGAGAGCGTTGGCAGCCTGAGCTGGGAAAGGAGTGGCAGAGCCAAGAACAACAGAGGCGCCACCTGGGTGCTGTTGCAGACCCTCTTCTGGCCTGTGGGAGCCCCTCCTACTGCCTTAGCCTTTCCTATTGTCTCCTAGGCCCTGTGCTATGCTGGCTCCCCTCTCCCCTTTGCCAGGCCCCAGGCTGGCTCTGCAAGTCACTGGCATCTCCTGTCTTTCCCTGGAGTTTCTCCTTTCCTCAGGATTCCCTGATCCTATCCTCTGGGTCTCTCCTCTGTTCCCTAAATACTTCCAGAAGGCAGGCTACTTCTTTTCCAGGTCTCTTAGCCTGTCTCTCAGTGTGCACTTCCAAACATGAGGCTCTTTGGGGGGTTTAACTCCATCCTGCTTCAGCGATACTATCTTTCAGGTCCAAACCTGAGCTTGGCCTTAGCACATTTCAGGGCTGGGTCCCTGAACCAACAAGACAGCCAAGGGTGTGATGATCCCCTCTTTATAGAGGACCTCAGTTGAAGAAAGGGAAGCTAGAGTCTATGTTGTATGGGAAATGGAGTCTTGAATGCTCAGAGGCTCAAGACAAGTCTTGCCTCAGTGCTGCTGGCCCCTGCTCAGTCTTAGACCTCGATCACCTTCCCTAAAAGTGTCTGGGCCTGGAGATGGCTCTGCAGATAAGGCACCTGCTCCCTAACCTGGTGATCTGAACTGAATCCCAGAAGTCCACAAGGTAGAAGAAAAGAACATGGTAGAAGGAAACTTTCAAAAGTTTTGCTCTCACCTCCATTTATGTGACATGACCTACATGTGAGTTCATTCTTTTTAAAATAAATAAATAAGTAAATAAGATTTTAAAAAGAAACGTCTGATCCTGCCTGGCTGCTTTCACTCCAGAGTCCAAACTAACAAATCCTCTGACCTGCAGAGGCTGTGGCGCTGTTGTGGGTGACGCCCTCCACAGTGCTGACATTGGCAGAGAATCTCCCTGGCCCCGGTTGGGGGTGAGGGTGGAGACTTTTATGCTCTTTTCATTCCCAGTCCGCCCTGACGTCCTCGCTGCTGGACTGGGTGGTCCCTTCTCTCCCACCCAGCCTCCAGAGAAGGATGGAAAGGACAGGAGTGTCTCCTTTTCCAGGCCCCTATCGAAGGTCTCCCTTGCCTTTACTCTGCCCGCCCCCATCTCTGACACCATCTCGATTCATCCCAGTCACGCTGTTCAAAGCCAGCCAGAGGCCACTTTTCTCTCAGCCACACAATGGAACAAAGCCCCCAGAATATTCCTCAACTCTGCCATGCTTTGTTCTTTTCCATTCCACCCTCACCCAGCCTCTGCTCCCGTGTGGTACCCTTCCCCCATTTGAGTCTCCAATTTCCTGAAGGGAGCCCCTAGAGGGGTGTGTGTGACAAGTCCTGGAGAAAGGGTAAGGGGTCGTTGCCTGGGGCAGATCTGCAGCAGATTTGGTCATAATTGAAAAGCTAGATTCGCAGGGAAATTTCTCTCCTTATTGATCCCAGTGGGGAAATCAAAGGCAGTCGTTGGGCAAAGTCTGTCGGCAAGTTGCAGCTTCTCCTTGTCGCCAGCTCCGGGATCATGCTGCTGGCCCTGCATCCCGACCACCTCTGTAGCCCTTTCTCCCAGTCCCCCTTCCCAGGCTTTTCATACCCCTCATATTTTCCTCAGTACATTACCTAGACACCCACTTGTCAGCTGCTCCCCAGGGATAGCAGGGCTGCTGGAGGCCGAAACCTCCAGCCCCAGTCAGTCAGCACCTTGTTTCCACGGTCACTCCTCCCTTCTAGAGTTGGGGTGCTGGGGCTGGAGATCTGGCCCTGAGTTGCCAAACCGCAAACACATCTGGAAAGAATTCCCCTCTCAGTCCCACTTCCCTTTGTCTTACTTCTGTCTCTTTGGAAATTCCGGCCAGTTTTTAGTGGAGGAAAGCCCAGGGCTCCCAGTCCTTGCCCCCTCCCAGGCTACTGCCGCTGTTGACTCTCCATAGAGATCTGTCCTCCCTTGCGCTAGCATCCAGACGGCCTCCCCACTAGACTAGGTTCCATCCTTACAGTGCCCATACAGGAGGTGAGGGTCGAAAACCTTTCACGGAGGCCGGCCTTCCTCTTTCTCTGGTTTGAGAGAGGATGCGTCTAGTAGGAAACCGGGGAGGAGAGCTACACAAAGACCTGGGTAGGAGAGGTAAGGGTGCTGGGGAGTGGGGGAGGCAGTGTGCACCCGGTTCCCTCATTTCTTGGGCTAGAAGCGGGATTGCACAGTCACAATCTAATCCCCTTTTTTTACCTACAGCGACGCGGAAACGGAAGGGAGCGGAGCCCGAGGCTCGTAACCCTGGATTCACATTTCTCTTCCGCCGCTGCGGAACTGCTTTACTCGGTGCCACCCCCCCATAAGCCCAGTACCCCATTTTTTTCAAATCAACTCTCTCCCACAAAACCCGGAGGCTTAGACCTAGGTCGAAGTGTTCTCTCTCCCTTGGTGTGTGTGTGTGTGTGTTGTGTGTGTATGGGGGGGTGTAATCTAGAAGCGCTCCTGCGCTGTAACCTCCATCCCTCTGCCTCTGCCAGCCCAGCTGACCCCGTTTTCCACCCAGCAATCATTATTCGGGGATCCCCTTTGTCCCCAGCCTAACTAGCCACGATGTTGTCGGACTTCGGACCGATGCTAATCCCTCAGCCCCTCGACCCAGCTCAAGTCTTCCGACTTCGCCTCGGCTCCCGACAAAATCTCAACTGTCGGAGACTGGTCGGGGTCCTCAGGGTCAGAGCGCTGGGATCCAAGAACTGCCTGCTCCGCCCTTGGCCACATTGGCAAGGAAGGGCCAGGCAGGGACCCTGGTTGAGACCTAGAGAGGGGCTTCTCGTTACCCCTAAGAAGACGCCGCCGCAAAGCGGATCTGGGGCAGCTGGGGGTGAGTTTGGGGTGCACTTGCGGCGGAGAGCCCCTAAGCGTTGACCCAAGGGCACTCGCTTCTTGCCCTTGCACGGTGGGTCCGGGTTTCCGGCTTGCGGTGGCCCGCGTGTCTCCCAGGCCCACCGCCTGTCCTTTCTGCTCCTTGTTCCCGGGGCCTCTCCAACTCCAACTCTTGCAAAAGTGTGCGCTACTCGTCCTTTGATCTCCTGTTTCAAAGTTTCCCTCCGAGAGGCCGCAGCCTCTCCTGCCGCTTTTACTTCTCTGGATGGGGACACCTGAGACCCTGCTCCACACCCCGCCCCCCCACCCCCCCCACCCCCGCGCACATCCAGCCTCCCCCCCTCCCCGGGGCTGTGCGGCGTGCCAGACCTGGGCGTCTGCCTTGCCTCCCCCTCCTTTCCTTCAACGGGGCCCCGGGAGCTGAACTGCCGAGAAAGCGCTTTAATAAAGAGTAGTGTCAAGTGATTGGCGGTGACCTCTAACCTCCTAGCCTCGCGCACTGGCTCCTAGTTAACCCTTGGATGTCCGCCCGACGTCTGGAGAAGAAGTGATCCTGCACTCAGTTCTAACGTCCCCAGTCTACCTAGAGCTGAGTCGGGGAGTGGAGATGAAAGCATCCCCCCTTGGAATCATTCCAGAAAGAGACGTCAGACTCCCCAGAACCCGGTAGCCGCTCGCGACTTGGGAACTGATCCATCAGCTCCTTCTAGACACTTTCAAGAAGGCTATCTTGACTCCCAAAGAACCCCGGACCTACCCAAAGCGCTAGAAACAATCTGGGTGGGGGGTGGGGTGGCCTTGCGCAGGGCCCCCAGGTGGGATGGAAATGGAAGGCGGGGCGGGGGCGGGGCCAGGCATCGCTTTCCCGGGCCCGGGCGGGCCTCGCCGGCTATAAAAGCTGAGCGCGCGGGCGCCCTGCCGCCGCGAAGTTGCTCTCCGAAGCCTCGCGGTTCTCAAGCGGGAGAATCGACCTAGTAACGAGGTACCTTTAGCCAAAGGAGGCTTTAAAAGAACATCCATCCTTGCCATCACCATGCCCAACTTTTCTGGCGACTGGAAGATCATCCGATCAGAAAACTTCGAGGAGTTGCTCAAAGCACTGGGTAAGGAGGTTTCGGAGCCCCTGAGAGGGATAAGAGGGATGCTGGAGTCTTTGGAAGTGGGAAAATAAGAACGAGAAAGAACAGAAAGCCAGAGTGTCTGCATCCCTGAATAAAGTGGGCACCCCGAGGTCCGGGGTCCCAAGATATTGGTGCTCTGGCGGGGCGCTGAGCAAGGACTCAGTCCGGTCAATCTAGTAGAAACCAGACGCACGAGGTTGATCTCAGAAGGGGTGACTAGCCTCGGCGCCCGGACTCGCTGACCAGAGCACTTGGCTATGGGCCATGCGAACCATCATTCACAAAGTAACCCAATCCCGGGGCAAGTCCGTGTCTCAACGCCCAGCTCCGCCCATGGAGTGGTCCGCCGCTGCCAGCGCCCGACCCCCTTTCCCGCATTTTCCCCTGTTCTCTCCATTCCACCTTCCACCTGTGAGACAAATATTTTCCTATAGCCAGCAGCTCCATTGTCCTAAAATCTCCCTTGGTAATTATCACTTTCTTAGATTTCAGCAAATGTCTTCGTGTGAAACCCCAACCCCGCATTTCCGACCGTCTGCGATTGCCTCCTTTCTGGGCAAGAGACTAGCTGTAGCGCAGCTGGGTCTGCTGGCCAAGGGTGGGGGACACTGAATCCACCTAGAATGCCCCTCGGACTTTTCCTGCCTTCCTTGCTCCATTCCTGGATGGGCCTGGACTGGAGACTCGAGGAAGGGGAAAGCCAGACTTCACTCATGAGGAATCTGGGGGAGATGAAAGCTAAAGACTCTAGCCAGTAGAGTCAGTTCTCGAGACTAAGGGTCAGCATGCTTTCCACTTTTGGATTGGACAAGGACCCTGGGTGTGCAAAGGGAAAGGGGGGCATCCTTTGAACAGGTGGGGGGACTCAGTCCTGTGAGAGTGAGTCTGGACCTAAGGAATGCTGTGAGGAAAGCAGAGATTTCCATCTTTCCTTTCTGTTGGTCCTTTCTGCTATCTACCCATCATATTTCTTACAGTCACATCTGTTTTTCTTGTTCTGCCCTTGCGGAACTTAAAGATCATGGGATAGAAAATTCCCCCTAAGAGAATCTATTGCCAGAGAATCTTCCATTGTGCTCTGAATTCTTCCCCTCCCCCCAGTGGATGAGGTGGTGGCCTGGGGCCCCAGGCATCAGATGGAGAGAAAGAGCCAACCCGTTGTCTGTCTTCAGGCTGTTTGTCCTCCCTGCAGGGTCTCTCGGGAGCCACGTGCCTTGCTAGGGGGCAGATTGAAAACAGACTGGTTACACAAACACTGAGTCAATCCAGGTCTGCTGAAGTTAGCCCCCCATCTCTGCAGATTCCTCAGTCCTTCCTCAAGGGTTCATTTAGTTCATGTGGAGAGGGAGGCTCAGATCCCACCCATGATGGCCAAGGCCCACATCAGGCTTTTTCACTAGACAAGTGTGAGTCACTTTTGGGGCTGGAGGGCAGGGCTACAGGAAGTTGTGTGTGTGTGTGTGTGTGTGTGCGCGCGCGCGCAAGTGTGTGTAGAAATTTTGACCCTCTTATCCCCTGTGGCAATCTTGGGTTCTACGGACAGGAGAGGCATGGGGTATAGAAATTAGTGCTCATCCACCCAGAGATGTTCCTAGCAGAGAGATGTTCTCCTCTGTCTCCCCATCCCTCTTCATAACTGGGGAGCAGAGGAGCAGAGGATATAGGAATTCAGACACTGAATCTATGAATGCTAAGTGAGAAGGTCTAGGGGATCCTGGGGTTGGGAACATCAGGGTCGGGAAGGGGATGCTACACTTTTCTTCCTTTTTCCTCTTCTCAGGACAGGAGGGAATTACCTTGGGGTCATGGGACCTCCCAGGGACACCAAGGAGCAGGAGTGGTGCAGGGTACTTTGACCCATAGTTTGGGCTTTTTTCTTTTCTTCTTTAGCATGTATTTCTTGTGCAAAATAATGGGTTTCATTCTGCTCTGACCTTTTCTTTCAGCCTTTTTTTTTAAGCAAAGACTGTTTTATTTCAGGATGATGTGAAAGTCTCCTTGGCACTGTGTGTTCTAGGTCCTTAATGTACATCCCATATGATAAATTGAAAAGAAACTACTATTTCCACTTGACAATTGAGGAATCCAAGACTCAGGAAGGTTGAGCCATTTCTCATGGGGTCACCCAACCTGAAAGATCAGATCGAGTAGGAGGAAATCACAGCATTCTGGATCTTATTCTCAAGCCTTGGGCTTCCCAGGCTGCTGCCCCATTTCTCCCTCTGCTGGGAATCTGCCCCTCATTTTGGAGAGAAGTGGAGAGTAGGCAGATAAAGACCTGCCTAGCAATAATAAACAGGAAGGATAGCTGGAGCACAGAGGGAATGTGGCCTCTATTTACCAGGCCTGTCCTGCAGGTGGGCACAGATTGAAGGCATTGAAAAGAAGGTCTCAGGGCAAGGTGAATGTAAGACCAAAGTCAGATAAACGTCTAGGTGCGTCCAACCAGGTTGCTTGGTGTTAGTCCACAGAGGAAGCTGCCCCTGAGGATGCTGGGAGTAAAATTGCCCAGACTCGATGACATTGTCCAGCAATTCACTCAAAAAGATGGGGCCCTATAGGCAGGGCAGGGCTCTCTTTCCTCCCTCAGCCTGTCACCTTTCACTCCTTAAGGCCTTTCTCCTAAGTCACCTTCAAATACTTTGTCCACCCTGGAGGTGTAGGTGAGGCTGCTGCAGTTGCTTGATATGACAGGCCCCTCCCCTCTCCCTGCAGGAGTGAACGTGATGCTGAGGAAGATTGCGGTGGCTGCTGCATCCAAGCCAACAGTAGAGATCAAACAGGAGGGTGACACTTTCTACATCAAAACCTCCACTACCGTGCGCACCACAGAGATTAACTTCAAGATAGGAGAGGAGTTCGAGGAGCAGACTGTGGATGGGAGACCCTGTAAGGTGAGGGCCAGCAGGGTCGCTCCACATCACTGCATCTCCCGCATGCCTCCTGGTTTTCCTTGATTCCTGTGGAAGAGTCCCTAGGGAGTCCTGGAAAGGGGTCTTTGACTTCTCCCTCTCATTACATGGCTCCTGTGGTGGGCTCAGCTTACTTGACCGTTGGTCCCTTGCAGAGCCTGGTGAAATGGGAAAGTGAGAACAAGATGGTGTGTGAGCAGAGGCTGCTGAAGGGAGAGGGCCCCAAGACCTCCTGGACCAGAGAGCTGACCAATGATGGCGAGCTGATCCTGGTGAGCCGACCCCTCCCACTGCCCTGGCCACCACTTTGTTGCCTTCAGTCTTTGCTGCATTCTCGACTGAAGCAGTTCAAGAGCAACTGAGGCGTTCTTCACCTTGGTGGGGCTCCTGGGAAATGGTCCCTTTCGTGTGTGCTCTCTGGTTTATATGGGTGGAAGAGAGGAAGGCTTCTTCTCTATACCCAACATTTCTAGGTATTCTGGGGACCAGCTCCTGCCTGTTTGAACCTGAAGGCCCAGCAGTCTACTCCATTCAATTTTTCTCTTTAAACTAAGGTGCCCACACATCTCACTAACCAACAACTACTTCTGTCTTCCAGACCATGACTGCAGATGACGTTGTGTGCACCAGAGTTTACGTCCGAGAGTGAGCGGCGATGTGTCCAAGAGCTTCTGAAACTCCCTCCCCCTTCACTCCCTGGTGCCACCAACCCACTTCCATGCCACCTAGTAGGCTAGCCCTTGCCCGGATCTCCCAAAAGTCACTGCCTCCTCTAGGGCCTTTGTTCCTTGCCTCCTCTGTGCCAACAGAAGACTGCAGACTGCAACAGCCCAGACCACCCCCTTCCATCATCACTGCTCCTCCCCTAGCTTAGCATCCCAGCCCCATAACAGGGAGACCTTTTTTCCGAGAAACCATCCTTCTGGCCTCTACTGTTTGTCCCTGTAGTCTGTGTGGTTTAGAATATTTATTTGTTAATTTTATTAAAATGATTTGAAAAGTGACAGTACTCCGGTGGTTCCCTGGGCAGCGGTAGACAAGAGGCCAGTGCTCGACCTTGTGTGAAGACAGCGGGAGAAGAGCAGATCCTAGCAGTGCAGACTCCGCAGCCTCACAAGGATGTCCACAGCATCCCCTCCCTCCTCACCCTTGCTGGCCCCCAGCTCAGTAGGAGCAGTGGATTTTTTTCGGGGGCCTGACTTCTACCCTCTCCCTCCTCCTATTTATAGTGTTGACATAACTTCCTACTCCCTCCAGTGGTTCCTTTTCTCAAGTCTCAGTGTACCAACGACCATGGGCCTGACCTGAGCCTCCCACGGGGTTCTGATGCGTCATCAGCACCCACAGGTTGGTCTCATTCCTGCCTGGGTCTCTCAGGGAAAGGTCTCCTGCTGTTCAACAGGAACCTGCGTCTGTTACTATCCATTCCTCAGATGCCCTCTCTGCCCTGTCTCTCCCAGGTTCTCTGGGTCCTCGGCCCTCCCCTTGAGTTTCTCGGAATTCCATTTTGATCTCTTTACTCCTCCCCTATCCTGAGTGGCAGCCCTAGACCTGATCGTAGTACTTGCCTGGTTTTACACAGCAGCAGCTGCTGATTGGTCTGCCAATCCTGCTGCCTCACTGAGGAGAGGACAGTGAAATGAACACAGATGAGTGACCGGGGCTCGGATCTCACTTCTACCAGTTACATTAGAGTGTGTTACTGCAGGCAAGTTACTTAACATCTTTGAGCCCTGTTTTTTATGTTTTTATTTATTCTTTTGTGTATTTGTGCATTAAGTATGTGTGTGTTTGCTTGTGGGTGGATGTACATGTATGTGCACAGATGTATGCATACGAGTGCACTTGGGTGTGTACGTGTAAAGGTCCGAGAGTGACATCAGGAATCATCCTTGCTCACTCTTCTACCTCACTGTTGTGAGTCTGGGTCTGTAATTAAACCCAGAGCAGCCATTAGGACTAGTCTGACTAGCTAGCTTGCTCTGGGGATTCTTGGGCTCTGCCTTCCAGGGCTAGAATTACAAGTGGGTCCTCACACGCACCTGGCATTTTTTTTCCCCGTGGAAAAAATCTGGAGATCTGAACTCAGGGCCTTTTGCTTCGGAGGCAAAGACTTCACTAAGCCATCTCCCCAACCCACTTTTGTTGTTGTTTTTAATAGATCCAGCATTTGGGAGGCTGAGACAGGAGGAGTTAATATAATTTGGAGACCAGTTTGCTACAATGTGAAATGACTCAAACATGAACAAGAACACAGGTTGGAGAGATAGCTCAGGAGGTTAAGCCTCTGCCTCAAAAGAAGGACCTGAGTTTAGATGGCAGGTCCTGAGTTTAGATGGGAGGAAATGGAGGCGGCCTGCACTTCCAGCCCTGGAAGATGGAGCCTGCGAAATCCCAGGGCAAAGCAAAAATGAGATAGAGCAATTCAGGATGATTCTAAAAGTCATCCTTGGGCTTCACACACACACATACTTTCTCTCTCTCTCTCTCTCTCTCTCTCTCTCTCTCTCTCTCTCGGGAAAATAAAAAGAACAAGAGGAAGAGGTGACTCAGTGGAAAGCACTTGACATGCAGCTTGAAGACCTGAGTTCAGATCACCAGAAACCATGTAAAGCATACATATAATCTTAGCACTTATGCAGTGAGATTGGAGGTGGAGATGGGAAAATCCCTGGAGGCTTGCAGGTCAACTAACCTAGCACATGCAACAAAGACTATATCTCAAACAAAGTGGAAGGCAAGGACCAACACTGGGTTCACTCCTCAGTATCAGAAATACAAACTCATAAAACTGCCTAAGACCTGGTAGTTCAGTTGTAGAAAACAGGTCTAGAATGTGTAAGGCTATGAATTCTACTCCCACAAAAAACAAAACAAAACAAACGCTTACAAACTCATGTAATTTTTAACTTATGTACTAGTAAGCTTTAACTAATTCAGGTGAGTTACCAACTGTCTTCCTACATCCCACTTATCTATAAGTTTTATGCACTGATCACAATCAATTTTGTCATATAGACATGAGCTTCAGATATACCAAACTTAGAGTCACCACCTGAGAGTCACAGAGAGAGACCTTTAAAAAAAACAAAAAAACTTGGGGCTGGAGAGGTGGCTCAGGGGTTAAGCCTCTGCCTTGCAGGCGGAAGGTCCTGAGTTTGGATACTAGACCCCAAGTATAGATGCCAGCGGAAGCGGGGACGGCCTGCACGTCTGGTCCCGGTGGGCGGAGCCTGTGAATCCCGGGGCGGACCCTGTGAATCCCGGAGCAGAGTAAACAAGGAGGAGGTGGAGGCGTCCATGGTGGTTCCCGAATTCGCCCGTGGTTCTACACACACACACACACACACACATACACACACACATACATACACACATGCACAATTGAATAAGCAATAAAAATATTAAAAAAAACTTTATTTTTGCTTGTGTGTATGTGTCAGAGGGCACTGTGTGTCCCTGTGGAAGACCAAGAGTGACTTCGGGAATACATCTTGAATTGCTTCTACCTCCTTGCTTTACTCTGGGATTTCTCAAGCTCCATCTCTCAGAGGTCAGAGGAGCAGGCCACTGCATTTCTGCCTGACATTTTTATGTAGGACTTGGGATCTGAACTCAGGACCTTCTGTTTGAAGAAGCAGAGTCTTAACCCCTGAGCCATCTCTCCAGTCCAAAGGGATACTTTTTCTCCCTAGGTTCATCCCCACCCTTGTTTTGGTTCTGTTTAGATCACAGGATCACCTTTGGACTAGCCGCTGTTGACAGGGCAAAGGGTCAATGACAGGCTAGATCTGGCCTTGGAATCACACACAGCCAAGAACAGGTGGGGTATTGTGACAATTCTTCCAGAACCCCAAGGAGTAGGAAAGAATAACTTCTTAAAAATAGATCATTTAAAAATATTTCATTTATCTACCTAAGAAGAAGAAGAAGAAGAAGAAGAAGAAGAGGAGGAGGAGAAAGAGGAGGAGAAGGAGGGGAAGGAGGGGGGAAGAAGGAGGGGGAAGAGGAGGGAGGAGGGAGAGGAGGGGGAGGAGGAGGAGGGGACAAGGAGGGGGAGAAGGAGGGGAAGAGGAGAAGGAGGGGGAGGAGGAGGAGGAGAAGAAAAGAGGAGGTGGGGGAAGAGAGGCATGGCCCACAAGTGGAGGTTATTTCTTTCCTTCCACCATGTGAGCTTCCAGGAATCAAATTCAGGTCATCAGATTGATGGGTGTGTATCTTACCCACCCAGGGATCTCAAGGGTCCCAAGAACAGCTTTTCTTCAGTGAAGATGGTCATTAATTCTCAGGAAGTTGTCCTCTGACTTTCCTCCACACACATACTGTGGTAAACTCCCTTAATAGAATATATAAGTAAGTTGTTTTTTTTAAATGATAGTCCAGAGAGGTGATGCATGCCTATAATCCCTGGGGGGGATGGAGGCAGGGGGTTCAGCAGTTTCAGTCACATGAGACTGCTTTCAAATCAAAAATGATGGTTCGATCAAGTTCATGGGTGCGTGTTCATAGTCCTGGCACAAGGGAAGTAGAGAAAGGAGGATTACCACAAGTTTGAAGTTTGACTACACAAGGAGACCCCATCTCTACACACACACACAACACACACACACACACACACACACACATACACACACACCTATTTCTCTAATTTACTCTCATAATTCTATTAGGAGGCTTCTTTGAAACTGACTTCTATTATTTAAATGCCTTGTACAAAAAATAACAAGGCAGCAGAGATCAATATAGCTCAGTGGTAAAACATTATTTCCAGTATGTACAGAGTCCCTGTGTTCCATTCCCAATACCACCCCCCCAAAAAAGTGAATAAAAATAAAACAACAAAACAAAATTTCACCCCTTCTACTTCTTCAAGTCCAAAATGAAATCTAAACTGGGATTAGGGCCCTTGTGCAGCCCCCCCCCCTTTTTGCATTAGCTCTTTGGGGAGGCTTGGGGTCCTCTCCTCTGTAGCCTTCTGGGCCCAGCTCTGCTCAGCAAAGCTCCGCGGGCAGTGCCACTCTACTGCTGCATGACCTCACCTCCTTGCCCTGCAGGACCAAAATGCCTGGGGCCAGTGCCTCCTGCTTCTGCCCTGTGATAGGGTCCCGAGAGTAGTAAGAGCCCCGGGGGAGTGTCCCCTTTCTCTGAGTAAAGGTCTTAGGTGGGGGAGATGAGATGTCTTTTATTTACTCATCCTGAGACCCTGCCAGGGCACTTGGCTAGGTCTTGGAAACACAGACATAAGAAAAGCAGACAAACTTTTTGGCCTCATGGGACTTGCAGGGGAAGACCTTTAATGGGGAAAAGATGCACAGTTATAAATAAGTACCCCAATAAACACATAATTACAGATTGTGGTAAGTGCTATGGAAGAAAGGGGGGGCTGAGGAGAGAAGGATGGGCAGATAGACCTCACTTTTGTTGAGTGTACGGTGGGGAGGTCCATTCTGGAGAGGTTTGGGGAATGGTGGGAATACAGGGCACAGAAGGTCTTCAAGGCAGAGGGAGTCTCAGCGTAAGGGGGATGTAGAAAAGCACTGGGCACTGACCAAGTGCTACAAGGGTAGCCACTGCTGGGTGGGGCAGAACCCTAGGCCACACTTTCTTATCTTATCTCATAGCAATGGGAAGCCATCAAAGGATTTTAATGGGTTTTTAAGTGATTGCTTCAAGTGCCTGGCACACATGGGTTAAAGAAGAGAGTGAGGAGAAGCCATCTGGAGGCCAGCGTTGGGCCCAACGCAGAAAGAAACACGGCAGAGAGTGTGGAGAAGAGAAGAAGAATGTTGCGAATGGCCTTGAGGCTTCTGCCTTTGGTCACTGCATGGGAAGTGATATCGGTTCTAAAAGTAGGAAAGAGTCCCATGCACCGGCTGCAGAAGGCATGTTTCTCAGGCTGGCTGCACAGGGTATCTTTCACAGGCTGGCTGCACAGGGTATCTTTCACAGGCTGGCTGCACAGGGCATCTTTCTCAGTTGGTTTCTTGCTGGAATCCAGAATTCCATTTCCTAGCCTGCAGCCTGGCCTCCTCTCCTTCCCATTTCACCAGTCCTCAGCCTGACCCTTCCCTCTAACCTGCCTGTAACAGTTACTACTATTGCTGTGAGAGAGCACCCAAAGTCAATGAACTTAAGGGAGATGAGATTTATTCAATTTATGCTTCCAGAGGGGAGATACAGTTTCTTATGTCAGAGGTGGCATGGCTGGCTGGCCAAAGCTGGAGACATCTTGGAGGCTGAAAGCTGTTAAGACTGCTTACTGCAAAGGTGGACACCTCGTAGAGGTAGGATGGGACTAATCCACCTCAAGGCCCAGCTCTTGTGATCACCTTCTTCCGGTGAGGCTCCACCTCTTGAGGGGCCACGACCTTGCCTAACACATGAAACCGTGGGGGATATATTTCAAACCATGACACTCCACCCCTGGCCCCTACAGGCTCATTGCCATCTCATTATGCAAACCACACTCAGTCCAACTTTAAAAGTCTTCATAGACTACTACATCAATAGTCTTAACATAGTCTAAAAGTCCAACGCCTAAAGCCTCCTGTAAAATCGAAAGACAAATTCCATACTTCCAACATACAGTGGCACAGAATAAACATTCCAATTCCTAAAGGAAGGAATGGGGGTATATCCAGGAAAGATTGGTCCATAACAAAACCAAAAATCAGCAGACAAACTCCAAATCTTGTGGCTCCAAGTCTAACAGGTGAGCCTCTCCTTGAAATCATCTCAGTTCCAAAAGGCTTCAGTCCCACCCTTTTGACACAGCTACCTATAGAACACATCACTCTTTTAGACTGACTCCTTCCAGGGTATACAGTTCTCCTTGGCAGATGTCCCAGGTTGTTTCCCGCATCTCTAACATCTTTCTCAATGACACACTGCATGGCACAAACTGCCCTTTTTGGATCTCTAAATTGCAGACTTTCTGATACATGCTGCTTGGCTTCCAACATTTTTTGAAATCTTTGAGGAGGAATCCAATCTCCTCCCACTTGCATCACTGATGCCTCTGAACCCAGAACCAAGTAGAGAACTTTTTCCTTGAATCACAGTTGATTCCGCTTCTCTGTGCTAACTGTGGGAAAAAACTCTTTCATACCTGGACAGTGGTTTTATGGAAGAAACTGACCCTTGCTTTGGAACTCTGCCCTTTGGCTCATTTCTTCCAAAAGGATTTGCATTCTTATGGGTGAGAGTCTTCTCTGAGGATCTTGCCCTCAAGGTTGAGCATCTCCTATTATCCAAATTGAGAGCAGGCTTTGATTTACTAATGGAACTAATCTTTTTAACAGCCATTTTGTTCTCTGCTTCTTCCTGGTTTAATTCTTTAAGTTTCCCATTGCATTTTTCATCATCAAATCTTACAATTTTTGTTTCTTCCTGCCTGATTCCTTGTTCTTTTTCATAACTCTGAAGACAACTAAAAAGTAGCTATATCACATTGTCAAGACTATATTGCTTTGAAATTTCCTCTGCCAAGCACTCCAGTTTAACTTCAGGCAAGCTTTCAGGATAAGGGCAAAACTTCATTAAACTCTCCACCAACATATGGCTCCATGTGTCATTTGTCCAGCTGCAAACACAGTCTCTGCTTGCTCTCCTTGCTCTCCCATTTGGCCTCATCACCAAGACACAAAGACTTTCCCAGCACAAAGTCCCAAAGTTCTCCATATTTCTCCCAACAAGCAGTTCCAAAGACACATTAGCCACATCACAGCATTGACTCTACTGCTAGATATCAACTTCTCTCAGCTTCATAAACAGCTTCATATTGTGGTACCAGATGCTCTTAATCTCACAGCAATACCCCACTCTTGGTACCAATTTCTGTAACAGTTACTCTTAACTATCGCTGTAAGGGAGCATGCAAAGTCAGTGAATTTAAGGGAGAAAGAGATTTATCGAGCTTATGGTTCCAGATGGTAGATACAGTTTCTTATGGCAAAGGTGGCATGGCTGGCTGGCCAAAGCTGGAGGAGGCTACATCACTGCAGACATCTTGGAGGCTGAGAACTGCAAGATTGTTTGCTGCAAAGGCAGACACCTCTTGGAGGTAAGTGGGATTAATCCATCTCAAGGCCCACCCCTTGTGACCACCTTCCTCCAGCCAGGCTCCGCCTCTCAAGGTGCCCCGACCTTGCCACACACATGAGACTGTGGGGGACACACTTCAAACCGTGACACTGCCCCACTTCCACTGCTCATCTCTGCCCACTCCAGAGCCTGGAACTCAGTGGGATTGAGCTTCTTGGTCCAACCATGGCTCCCCAGAAGTTGAGGCTCCCTCAGAGCAGAAAGGCTGGTCTCTAACCCCCTTTCCCTGGCTCCCTTTCTCTAGGGCTTTCTTTCCTGAAGTTAAGACAGGGAAGTTCCAATCCTCAACTGGGAGATCAGATCAGGGCGGGTGTCTCCCTCCACCGTGAGAAAATGGCCCCAGCTTCCCCGCCCTGCAGCAGGAAGGTCTCTGACTTAACGTGAGTGAGTTCACTTACTCATCAGGGCTGCTGGGATAAGGCCCAGAAGCTTCCCCTGCTGTGTCTCCAAGTTCTGGAAGATCCCTATGAACACAGCCATCTTTTCCCTGAAGTCTAAACCTCTCAGAATCCTGCTCCAGGACAGTCTGAACCTCTAGCAGAGGGGCCTGGGCACCCAAACAAGGCTGACATCCAGCAGGCCAGAGAAAAGAGCAAAGGAAAGACCTGCGTGAACACTGCTAGGCACTAGGAGAGTTTGCACAGAGATCTTAGGGAAACTGAAAACCATCCCTTCCTATTCCTGTCCTCCAAGGAACAGGCATATAGAACTGAGAAAAAGGCCCATCAATGACAAGACCCAGAAAACCTGAACACAGAGGAGATCAGAGGAACCCAGCTTAGGGTTTAGTGGATCTTGGAGGTTCCTGGGACCAGATAGCAGCTAATCAATGCCATGTGCCCGGCAGAAGGCCACAAGGGAGGGAAGTAGGGGCGGAGTCAGAAAGTCCTGGAAAAAAAAAAGAGGGTGGTGAAAGATGAAGGGGGGGAGGAGAGAGAGAGAGAGAGAGAGAGAGAGAGAGAGAGAGAGAGAGAGAGAGAGACTTTCTGAGGTCTTTCAGAGAAGCAGGAGAGGGGAAAAAAGGGCCACAGAGTGGGGGTCAGAAAAGAAGGGACATGCCAGCCAGGCCCTCTGACCCCACATCCTCACAAAGAATTGCTTAAGGGCCTCTGTAGACAAAGATGGATAGTGCTGGGGCCCTTTGTGGTAGGGGTGAAAGGAAGGGATCTGAGTGTCCTCAGGGTCCCCTAACCACCCTTCCTAGGAGATTCATAGGTGGGAATGGAGAGGAGGGGGGAGGAAGGGAGGGAGGACAGGTGTTTCTCCAGGCTGGGCCATCTGTCCCACCTCAGCAAGACAGGAGACAGTACAGAGGGTCTGTAAGAGACCTGGGAGCTTCCTACGGTCTGGCTGCAGAGAAAGTGAGGCAGTCATAGGCAGAAAAAGACACAAGATTGAGGAAGATCCCAGCAGAGAATGTTCTGGAAATAGTCCAGGATCCCATTGGCCTTCTCATTTCTCCTTTGGGCCTGGCATTGCCCTCCTGACCTTTTGGCTTCCTCTCGTCCCATCCCCATTGGTGCTGCCAGTCAATCAAGTGGCCAAACCAGTTCTGTTCCTACACAGGATAAGGATCTCAGCAGGGCTCTTCCCAGGCCACTGTGGAAACCTAGCAAGCCAACAACTTCCTGTGACCAGCTCCCTGCAACCAGCACCCTGAGATAGATAGCACCCTGAGATAGCATTCTACACACTGGCAGATTCACTGCCACACCTCAGCCACACCCTCCTTTGTCAGTCACCTAGTACCAGTCCCAGCACACCTGCTCTGGGCCCAGCTGTCCTACTGGGTGCACCTGCCTCAGGGCAGGCCCTCCTCTCTAACTCCGTCCTCTAGGAAGTGCCTCCAGGTATTTGACCTGGTATCTTCCTGGGATCCAGCCCTGTTCCTGGAGCAGAAATATTTCTCAGAGCAGGTGGAGTAGCCAAGATTCTACCTTAGCTTTCTCTCTGGGCATCCCAGAAACTAAGCATTGCTCTTGCACTCCTCCCATGCCTATATCAGTAGCCTGAACCCCTTGTGACCCCTTGTCCACCTCCCCACAGTAGATGGGCCTCTTGCCCAGCCCTTGGCTCCAATGGGGGTTGGGAGAGATAAGATCAACCCTACTTAACCCCAACCTCTGGTTTCTTCTTGAGCCATCACTCACTTCTTGTGACACTCTGACCTCTTATTCTTTAGAAGAGCGGCATCCCACTCCTCAAAGGAAAGTCTGTGAAAGGTTAACTCCATTTTTCTCCCTCCTCATCAAGTATCTAGCCCAGCACAGTGCCCTGAACCCCCAGGCTCCTCCTGGTTCCTGACCACAGGGTCAGCAAGCTGCTCCTAACTTTCCCCAGGGATCTGGCCACCTACAGAGAGTGGGGAAACCCAGAGAGACAGAAGACCATTCTAGAAGCATCTGGAGGCGTTGGGATTGAGCAGTGACTGGCCTGGCCCATCCCTACTCATTGAGGTGAGCCAGTATGTCAGGTCAGGCTGGGGATCCAGCTGGTGACTCAGGCCCCAACAGCCCACAGCTGTACAGTCTTGGGCCCAACCCTCCTTCCCTAGTGCTCAGGGTTGGATCTTAAAAGCTTACCTTAGGAATTGTAGTACCACAGAATAGAGAGCCCAGAAGGAAAGAAAGGCACCTCTAGATTGTGGTGCCTGAAGAGAAAAAAATATATATATACATATATATATGTATATATACATATATATATATTGCTGAGGGGGGTGTGGGGGGGCTTGTGCATACTGTGGAGGCACCCATGTGGAAATCAGAGGACAACTTTCTCAAGTTCAGGAAATGTATTCTCTTCTTTCACCATATGAGCTCTGGGGATCAAACTCAGGCAGCCAGGTTTGTATACAGGTGCCTTTATCCACTGAGCTATCACTGACCTTTGTGTGAGAAGAAACCAAACCAAATCTCAAAGGACATAGCTCTGTGGGATGGGGCCCATCCAGATAACAGAGAAACACTGAGTCCCATAGGAAGTACTGCAAGGCTTAGTATAAACCAGTTTGGTCCCAAAGAAGTTAGTAGTCCTTCACATCCTCTTCCTCTTCAGAAGCGCGAGGGCTCCCAAAGGAGAAAACACACGCTGGCCCTTTGCAAGGTAAAGCTGCCCCTGTCAGGATGGAACGGGCAAGTCACTGCCTGTGGAGGCCAGCTGGTGTGGCACTCCTGGCTCAGATTTGGATCATGGACTGGAGAATTCAGAAGAAGCCCGAGGCTGGGCATCCTGGTTAGTCCTGACTTGCTGGAGTAGCAAGAGCTACCTCATCCCACACTGACCTCTGTGGTGAGTGTGATGGCTGTTCACACATCATCTGCATTCATTTCCTGGACAAACACTTACTGAGCATCCTTGTGAGACAGGCACCATGATGGACAGGACAGAAAATTGCTGATCAGCTCTCTGCCCCCTACTACAGGGAGGAGGCTCCTGAGTCCCTGGGGACATGCATGGGCCCCCACCACTCCCCTCCACTCCTGGGTACGCAGGGTCTGTGTTGTGGTGCTGGTGTCCGGGAGAAGCTCTGTTGCCCCTGACAGGCTCAGCTGCCTCCATTTCTCATGCTTGCCTAACGCCTCTTCCCTGTGGATCCAGTTAACCTTCCTGCAGCCATCCTCGGAAGTCAGCCCTGAGCTGCGAAGCACAGGCAGAAACGCGAGCTTGCGTCTCACATCCCACCTGAGCATAACCCACCGCCTCAGGATTTCTCCAGAAGAATCCGCTTCCCACAACCCAATCCAGCTCACTCCTTCCCCAAATGGGTTCCTATCGCTCTCTGTGGTCTTCCTAAAGGCGCGAATTCTGGTGTGCAAGCTCTTTTCCTGCAGGCCTTGGGCCCTGTGTAGTGGGCCTGGTAGGGCAGTGTTGGCATTCAGGTAAGGAAACTTTCTTCGTCTGGCTTTTCCCTTTGTCTTCGCTTTTCCTCACTCTCTCCCCTTCCCTTCGCTCTTCTTAATCCCCCACTCAATACTGCAGTCCTGGCGGGGAGCCAGCATTGTTCCTGCAGACTCCCCTCTCCCCTCCTCTTCCCCGCCCTGCTCCCTCCCGCCAGTTCATGGGGACAGGCCAACTTGTCTGACTTGCGGCTGCCCTGGCGGGGTTGGGCGGCCTTGGAGACCGCTCGGGCTCTCCTTTCTGCCCCCCACCCCGTCCCGAGCCGGACTTGCAAGACTGCGAGCCTGGATTACTCGGGTCATCGCTGGTTCCTAATGCATCAGTTCAGGGGTTAATTCCAGCGCCCCTTCCCACACTCGGACACCATGGGCCCAGCCATTCTTCCCCAAGCCGGGCAGCACCAGCCTGTTTCACTCCCACCTCTCGCCCTCCCCGAGCGCCCGGGTGGCACCCGCCAGCCCCACACGCGGACGGGAAGGAAACTACAGGGCGCGCCGCCTAGCGGTGGGCGCGGCGGTGCGGCGGGCGG
Source organism: Typhlomys cinereus (assembly GCA_023101885.1). NCBI lineage: Eukaryota > Metazoa > Chordata > Mammalia > Rodentia > Platacanthomyidae > Typhlomys > Typhlomys cinereus. The sequence goes on from JALPQD010000022.1 coordinate 11,331,559, forward strand.
CGGGCGGCGGGGCGGGCGGTTCCGTGGGAGAGTCGAGGCCGCAGCGCCTGCTCCTCTCCTCCCGTCCCGCACAAAGCCCGCTCTGACAGTGGCCCCGGGCGTCACAAGGACCGAGACCCCCAAACAAAGCACGGCTCCTCCCTGCATCGCGATCCCGGGATGAGGAGGCTTGTGGGTCTTTCCAGAACGGATTCCCTAACGGGGTGCTTCCTCCCTCTGGCGGCAGCTCGCAGCAGCACGGAGCAGGGTGTTGGGACGGGTCCTCTGCATCGACAGTGTCAGACTCTGGCTTCTTTCCCGCTGCTTCCGGTTCTGAACCCCTAGAGGGTCTGGGCCCCTTTATCACACGCGCTCTACGGACGTTGGAACTTAAAAAGTCTAGCCAAGCCTCATTTATATTGAAATTTTTCTGGTTCTTTATCAATGGGGATTACATTACAGTCTCTCTCCAGTTTCCCATTGCCCTTGCTTTCTCTTCCTTTCTCCAGGAGGATCTACTGCCTATCCTTTCTTTTTCTTGCTATTTTACCTTTAAACGTATTTTAACTGCTGGGTGCGGTGGCACCAGTCTGTAATCCAGGGATGCCCAGTCAGCTGCCCAGTATAGCTATGAACACAGATTTGTTTTTAATTTAAGAAAGAGGGAGATCAGAGGATGACTTGTGGGAGTCAGTTTTCTCCTTCCACCATGTGGGTTGGCAGTAAGCACCTTTAGTCACTGAGCTATCTTGTTGGTCAGAGCCTCTAATTTTAAATCTAATGTTTTGTGGGTCGAATTCTAATACAACAAATAAGGCTTAACCTTCATTTTTATTAAAGGTGTGTTGCAATTTGTCTTCATGTTGCTGATAAATGCATGGCCAGACAAGAGAACAAAAGGTTTTAATTTTGCTTATGATTCTAGTTACAATTCATAGTCCAACTTGGCAGGAGCATTGATACCTATTTCAGAAACGCAGGGAACTGGCCACACCTCTAGCCAGAATGGCTGCATGTCAATATACCCAAATGTGCCAAACTACTGAAGCAGCTCTCCCCATCTTAGCTATGTGACTAAGAAATGGTTCCGCCCACCGCTAGCTGGGTCTTCTCACACTAATTAGATATTCTCCCATAGGCTTGTTTAGAATTGTCCACTTCCAGCTCTTCACAGATGTGCACAAAGTCTTGGGCCTTCAGTTGTCAATTTGACACGTGTCTAACTGGATAAGGGTTTTTGCTTGTTTGTTTCCTTGATATTTTGCTATCTGGGTTTTAGTTAGTTTTGCAATGCTGGGGATAAACCACAAGGCTTTGCCCAAGATAGGCAAAGGTTTTACTATTGAACCTTGTCCTCAGATGACGCTTTGGTATCTGTACACATTATGAAATGATTACCACAATTAATCTAATTAATTTATCATGTTGTTACCTTTTAACCTTTTAAATATTATATTTTTGTGTATATGTGGTGTATGCATGTGTATGTGTGTGTGTGTGGCTGTTTATCTGTCTGTCTGTACACATACATGCCTTCAGGCCAAAGGGCAAAGTCAAGTTTCTTCCTCTATCACTCATTCTCTGGAGATAGTCTTTCACAATTTTGGGGATAGGTTGGAAATCAACAAGTTGTCTCTCCCCCCTCCTGCATCCCTCAATGTTGGGGTTATAGGCACCTGTTTGTTTGTTTGTTTGTTTAATGTGGGTGCTGAGATCAGAAGTTAGGGTCCCATGCTCTTGCAGCAAGTGCTCTTACCCAATGAGCCTATTAGAGGTATTTACGATGAATGTGTCACTGAATAAACAGCTTCTTTAATGTCATTAAAAGATAAGTCTCCAGTGAAGAGCGACTTAGGAGTTAAGACTCTGTCTTGCAAGCAGAAGGACCTGACTCCCAGATTACACATAAAAAAATGCCAGGCATAAATGGCAGTAGCCTACACTTCCAGCTCTGGAAAGCAGATCCTGGGGAATCCCAGATCAAAGCAAAAAAAAAAAAGAGGTAAAAGCAATCCAGGATGATTCCTGAAGTCACCCATGGATCTCCATAAACACACACAATGTCTTCTGATACACACACACACACAATAAATAAATAAATAATAGAAAACAAGGTTAAACACACACACACACACACACACACACACACACACACACACACACACAGCTTTCTTTGTCCAGTGTCAACAGATCTGATGTACTTACTGATGGTGCTCCAGTGATGGTGGGAACAAGAGAGGATGGTGTGAAATTAATGGAAGATCATGTACATTATGGCACAAAACTCATATTTAATCAAATATCATCAAATAGTATCCCAAGAAAATGTACGCGTGAAAGAGTTAAAGATGGTTAGGTAATGTAAATCATTTTCAAGATGGTTAATTTCATAAGGGCCAAGGGATCAAATCACTAACAACTCTAAAAAAGTCTAAAAGTCTTGGTACTGACTACATTACTTTGTGGAAAGTCTGGAGGCCAGATGCTGAAAAGATTTATGGTACATTGCATACCATCATGTCACTTATGATGAGAAAAAGACAAGTTGTGTCAGAATTTGATGATGAGAACTGACTTACAGATTTCTAGTAGACTTAATTGTTAATTTAAATGAGTTAAAAACATGCATCTTATGGTTTCAAATCATAACAGTATTCCAAATGAAACTGAAATTATAGCAAATTCAAATGAAGGTAAACAATTTGATGCATGTTGATGCAGTGGCTAAACCTAGTCTTATGAAGTTAAAAACAAGTTATAGCTTCATGATCTTGGGTAGGCTACTCAAGGTCACTCAGTAAAAAATTGTGAATAATAGGGCTAGAGAGATGGCTAAGTGTTAAAAGTGCTTGCCATACAAGTGCTTTAATCTCCATATGCCACGTAAAATGTCAGCCAGATGTGGCAGCTCACCTATAAATCCAGTCTGGGAAGACAAGAGACTTAACAGTGACTAGTTCTAGCAGTGAGCTCTAGGCTTGATTAGAGACCCTATCTCAAAAGAATAAGGTTGGAGATCAAATGGGGATGACTCCTGATATCAACCTCTGGCATTCATATACACACGTTCACATACATGCATATACACCAATGCACACATATTCGAGTGCACACATGCAAGTCTCCATATACATATGAAAATTAAAAATTAATAAAAATAATAATACTAATATCTGCTTTGCTATGTTAGTCTTACTTTTTGTTTGTTTGTTTCGTGTGTGTATGTGTGCATGTGTGCGCATGCAAGTGCGGGTGTGTGCGCGTATGTGGAGGTTAAAGGACAATTTGCTGGAGCTGGTTCTCTTTTCCTTATTGATGAGGGTCTTTCTTGTTTCTGCCATTGCACAGTATGCTCCACACTAGGTAGTCTCTGAGCTTCTGGATGATTCTGTCTCTGCCTCCCATACTCACATAGGAGCACTGAGATTATAATACATACTTTTTATGTGGGTTCCAGGGACCAAACTCAGGTTGTATGTTTTGATGTGTGGGGATCACACCTGGGGCCTTGCATTTGTGCTCTCCCACTAACCACATGCTTAGCCTTTTTTATTTTAGTCTTTATTTTTTAAGTATTTACTTATTGGGTTGGCTGGGTTTTTGTGGGTATGTGTTTGTGCATACCTGCACCATGTGTGGAGGTCAAAGGATAATTTTTGAGAGCCAATTCTCTCCTTCCATCATACAGATTCTGAGATGGAATCCAGACCCTTGGGCTCACATAACAAGTGCCTTGGACCAGAGAGATGACTCAGGGGTTAAGCCTTTGCCTCAAAATCAGAAGGTCCCAGAGTTCAGATCCCAGATCCCACCTAAAAATGCCAGGTGGAAATGGCTGCAGACTATTTCTGGTCCTAAAAAGTGGAGACTGCGAAACTCCAGAGCAAAAGCAAATAGGAGGTAGAAGCAATACAGGGTGATTGATTCCCAAAGTCACCCTTGGGCCTCCACAGGGACACACATGCCAAAATAAATAAATAAATAAAAACAAGTACCTTTATCCACAGAAAGAGAGAGGGAGAGACAGACGGACAGACAGACGGACAGACAGACAGACCATGGCACACAGGTGGAGGTAAGAGAACAACTTTCAGAAGTCAGTTCTTTCCTTCCATCATGTGGGCTTCCAGGAATCAGATCCAGGGTCACCAAGTTTGTGAACAGGCTCCTTAACTGCTGAGTTATCTTACAGCCCCATTGGCTGTTTGTTTATTTTTTAATTTTCATTTTGAGATAGGGTGTCACTAGATTGCCCAGGCATGACTTGAACCAATCTCCTGCCTCAACCTTCCCAGTAGCCGAGATGACAGGAGTTGTGTGGCCCCAAGAGAGCTTTGGACTTCTGCTCCTAAGCAATCTCAACCCTCCCCTGCGCACTGCAGCCATTCGCCACAGTCATACACCATCCTTTGACCCCCAAACCCATCTCTGAGCCCTGCCCCTCATCTTTGGCAATATGTACATCTTTCCCATGCCATCATTTCTTGCCAGAGTCAAGTCCTGACCTGTTCCCTTAGCCCAGCAAACCTATCTTTTTTTTTTCCAAACCTATCTTTGCACAGATTCATTTTAGCTTTGTGCACCAATCCCTCCACTCAGCTAACTTGTCCTGGTGTATGCACATCTTAGGGTTTGTGCCCTACTCTGTCCTGACAGATAACCAACAGCAGCATACAGATCTTCTTGGTGCACGTGTCCCTCCTGTCTCCACTGCTAACCGGTCTTGGTGCACATCTATCTTCAGATTGTATCTCCCTTATCATCCTCCCAGCTCAGGCATCTTCGTTCTATCTGAACAGGTGGCTATCCTGCCTGTGTTCCTTCTGATCATCCATACGACTTTTTGAATATGATGATCTGAGAAGGACATTCTTCAACAGCGTCAAAACCTTCTTGGCTCTGCATTGTCTGGAAGCCACACACTCCCTGAACCTCGCCTGTGCCCCATGCCCATGCTTGTGTTTGCTACATGAACAATTCTATGACTCCTTTGATGTCCTCCAATATATGCAGTAACTGCACATTAGCCATTCTGATTCTTTCCAACATTTACTGGGTGTTGATTGTGTCCCCAACAGTCAACAGATGCCTAATAAATATTGTGTAAAGGAATGAATGAAGAAAGACCCAGAAGGCTGATCCCACGGTGAGACAGAGCTCCTCACTCTGCCTTAGACTCGTCTCTTCATCTGTGGATGGGGGGGGGGGCTAGCAGGAGACCAGTCTCACCATCCTCCAGCTGGAAGTGATTTAGTCAGGGAATGTTGTGGCTTGAATGTTAAGTGTTCCTGTGGGCTGTGTATTTGACCATTTGTTCCCCAGCTGGTAGCACTGTTTTGGAAGGTTGTGCAATCTTTAGGAGGTGAAGCCTTCCTGGAAGAAGAGATCACTGGGGCCAGACCTTGAGGTTTTATAGCTCAACTCCATTTCCTTCCAGTTGTCTGCTTCCTGGCTGTGCATGCGCCTTGACAAGCTGCCTCACGCTCCTGCCCCCAAGCTATCCTCACCATGATGGACCCAGCCTCTTCTTAAACCATGGGCCAAAATCAACATGTCCTTTCCTTGAGTTGCTTTTTCCAGGTATTTTATCATAACAATGAGAAAAATAACTAACACAGGGAATTAGATTAACTTACAAGATTAACATATGATGTCCGTCTATACACTAGAAAGGCAGAGAGACCATCCAAGAAGGGTGGCCCATCTAAGAAGTTAGAGGCCTCTCAAGAAGAGGGATCACTTAGTCATGATGGCTAACACTTATAATCCTAGGCTAGTGGAAAACTGAGGATGGCAGGAAAACCAGGTCAAAGTAAGTGTCCTCAAGGCCCGTGACCAAAGCTTCCCATTCAAAACATTCTCTCTGTGCATGGAACTGTCCCAGTGCTGAGTCTGGAAGACTCGGTGTGAATTGCTTGCACTCTGGTGCCAGTCTCTTCAGTGCTATCACTGCCATGTCCCTCAACACTGGCACTTAGCATCCATCTCACCTGCTTTACCTCATGAATTTTAATAATTTCAAATAGCTAATTCAGTTGTTTATGACATGTACTTTTTTCTTTTCATGTGTGCGGTGTGTGTGTGGAAAGAGAGTCTGTATGCTCGTGTACTCACGTATGTGTGTACGTATGCATGTGTATCTTTCTATATGGCGGATGTATATCTGCGTCTAGTTATATGGAGGCCCAAGGGTGATATTGGGAATCATCCTTCATCACTCTTCCACCTTATTATTGTGAACCTGAATCTCTAATTAAACCCAGAGCACACCATTAGGGCTAGTTTGACTGGCCACCTTGCTCTGGGTATTCTCAGGGCCCACCCTCCAGAGGTGGAGTTGCAGGTGGACCATCACATCTGCCCAACATTTTATCTGGGATCTGGGGATCTGAACTCAGGGCCTTTTGCTTGGGAGGCAAAGAATTTAATCACTAAGTCATCTCCCTAGCCCATATGTCATCTCCTTTGAAGTTTTAATTCTTGAAGTTACATCAGTTTGATAACATCAGCAAAAAAGCCCAAATGGAAAACTGAGGGTCAGTGGAAATGTCCTTAGGTCAAGGATATAGGGAGTCTGGCAAGGTCTCATGGTATTCCTGCTGCTATAAGGTTCAGGCAGCAGCAATTGTCCTGTAGGAGATACCATGCATCTGTGTCTCCTAGGGCATGCTCAGTCCCTGTATATCCTAGGTCTTACCAGCAGGCTATCAATGAAGGCTTCATAGGTTTGTATCAATCAACCAGCATGTCCTTCACTTTGGCAATCCAGGTAACCTTACTCTCTATGTCCCCTGTGGTAGGTAGCTATAGGTGTCAAGATGACAATATGGAAGGCTGAAGCTCTGGGAACATTCATAAAGAATTTGTAGTTGGGTTAATCAAACCTGCAGGGTCTTGAGGAAAGATTCAGGCCATGGTGGGTGGGACATTCCCTAGGCAGGTGATGGAGGGAGCAGATTGAGAATGTTGGTGTTCTTTGTTATAATCGGACAGTTATACTATCTGAAAAGTGAGTCTTGCCCCTCTCATAGTAGTCAGTTACTTCCCTGAGGCCCTGGTGTTAGATTAAGAAGTATAATTGGAGGCTGGAGAGATGGCTCAGAGGTTAAGACTTTAAAAACAAGCAGAAGAACTGAGTTCAGATCGAAGGTCCCACATAAAAATGCTGACAGAAACGGCCTTGGCCTGCATTTCTGGCCCTGGTGGGTAGAGCTTGGGAACTCCCAGAGTAAAGCAAGAAGGAAATAGAAGCAATCCAGGATGATTTCCAAAGTCACCCTTGGTCCTCCACAGGGACATACAGTGAATACCCTCCCACACACTAAATAAAATATTTTTTAAAAGAACTGTAACTGGGGGCTGGAGAGGTGGCTCAGGGGTTAAGCCTCTGCCTTGTAGGCAGAGGGTCCTGAGTTCGGATCCTAGACCCCACGTATAGACGCCAGGTGGAAGCAGGGGCGGCCTGCATTTCTGGTCCTGGTAGGGCGGAGCCTGTGAATCCCGGGGCAGAGTAAACAAGGAGAAGGTGGAGGTGTCCATGGTGGTTCCCAAATTCGTCCGTGGTTCTACACACACACACACACAATTGAATAAATAATAATAAAAAATTATATAAAAAAAGGACTGTAACTGAACAATTATCAGCCAAAATAAAATCTCTATGTGCCATAAGTCGTTGATTTATCAGTAACATTCAGGCAAACTATGACTGTCATAGTTAGGCACAGGTGTCAATTTGACAGTTGAAGGCTTGAGCTCTGAGCACATTTGTAGAGAATTAGTGGTTGAATTAAGCCCAGAGCAAACCTGCAAGAGATTGTCTAGCTGATGGGGAAGGCCCAATCCATGGTGGGTGGGACTAGGCCCTGAACAGGTGAATAAAATACTGAGATCTGGTTGAAAGAGTTGGCATCCTTCTGTACACTTGACCAGACATGCTGGTCTTTCAAATAAGGATTGTCCCTCTCTCAGCCATTATGTGGTGATGGTGTGGCCAGTTCCCTCGGCCCTGGTATTGGTGCAAAGAGTATTAAGGTAGAATTTATTAGAGGAGAGAAAGAATAGAATTCATGGAGTTCAGACTTAGAGTGACAGGAGGGGCAAGCACCAAAGATGACTGCCAGGCTCAGGTATATTTATACATTTGGGTAAGCCTGGGGGGGGGATGGCTTTTCCTCATTGGTTAGCTCACCCTGGGGCCCAACCCAGGTAATCTTGTGCCTGACCTCAAGGTAAGGTTTATCTACAGTGGAGAACTAATCTCCCTATCCTTTCACAAGCAAAGGGTTGAGGGAAGTTAGCAAAGGGTTGTGTTCCTTCAGGGTAATCCCAGTAGTGGGGGATGGCTTTATAAACCTTCAGAGACTGTCCCAGCCTGGCTGCTCTAAACCTGGCCTAATTCCCTCCTTAATCCTTGTGAAGACTTGAGTGCTTAAGGGAGGGATGAGGGGTGAAGACCACTGCTCTGGCTACTTCCTGCTGAGTTGGGATGAAGAAAGTGTGAACAGTCAATGGTCCTCATTTCTGAGATGCTGGGATGGTCTAGAGGTCCCTGCATTTGAAGATTTATGGATATTAATCTAGAAGAGACAAAACAGATAAATTAAGCCTACACGATCCAAATATAAGGATTAAAACTTTGTGATTGGGAAGGCAGATGGGATAAGCCAAAGGAGTTTAGCAGTCTTTTTTTAAATTTTTTTTTATTATTCATTCAATTGTGCATGTGTGTGTATGCATGTAGAACCACAGACGAATTTGGGAACCACCATGGACCGCTTCCTCCTTGTTTACTCTGCCCCGGGATTCACAGGCTCTGCCCTACCAGGACCAGAAACGCAGGCCGCCCCCACCTGGCATCTATACGTGGGGTCTAGGATCCGAACTCAGGATCTTCTGCCTGCAAGGCAGAGGCTTAACCCCTGAGCCACCTCTCCAGCCCCTGAGTAGCAGTCTTATTGTGGGTACAGGCAAGAGTTAGAAAAGAAAACCTGTTATTTTGCCTGGAATAGTCATTACCTTTTGTCTCGTGTAGAAGCAAAGAGCAGCAGGTAATCCACATACTAGATGAGACCTTTCTCTTCTAGCAGCTGTAAATCTTCAAGAGCACATTCTAAGGCTTTCTTTCTCTTTTGGGTTTTTAAAAGCAAAGAGATACAGGCCTTCAGGGACCAAAGGAATGTAAAAGAACACATCTTTTAAATTTCAAGTTGTTGAGAGTCTGAATCAGCCCGCTCTAGTCTCTGATTACAGGGGACATTGTTTCCTGACATGGGAAGTTTTGTGGATCTCTGAGCATTCATTATCTTTGCTGGTGAGGCTCTTATGACTCCACCCATGTTTTGGGACAAGGCCCATATTAAAATTTCCTGCAGAATAGCCTGATTAACCACTAACATGGACAACTTGATAACAGCACTAAAATATCCCATAAGCCTAAACTTAGAACATTCAGATATGTAAACAAAGGAATACCTAAAGACAATACCATTAAGTATAGAAGGACTCTTAGTAGTCCTTTGCGAGTGACCGATGAACCTGTCACTCCCTTGATCCTAACCGTTCCAGTTAAATTGGAGTTTGATAAGGGCTGAGGAATAAAATTAAGCACAGAATATCATGTTTCTGTGTCTAACAAAGGAACAAATTGGCTTCCCACTTGCATGTTAACCTGAGGTTCTCGATATGTTATATCAATCTGGCATTTGGGTTCTTCTTCGTAGATATCCATGGCAGTTCTCCCTTTACCCATCAGAGGGAAGCCAAGAGCCTGGGGCCTTGTCAACAGAGGGGCTTGACCCCTGGACCCTAAGGTTCAGGGGGCAATCCTTCCTCTAAAGGAGACTCCCACAGTCAGGACATGGGCCGTATGGAGGCTCCTTTTGCACTTGAGACAGTCCCCCCACCCCAGGTGCCCAGCCTGCTTACATTTAAAGCATCTTTTTTCTCTTTCCCTGTTGGAAGGGATTTTGGATTTGTCTGCTTGAACATGCAGGTTAGTATTGTTGTTCTATCACCTTAAGCAAATAAAAAGCTTCGATTTCTTTCTTCCTGGTTCTTTTTCTTTCTTCCTTTTCAATTTGAAATTTTTCTTTGAATTTATCTGGGTCCTCAGAGAAACTCCATAAGTCATTTTTAATTTGGGCCAGATCTTGTAAGGAAAAGGGAACATAGACCCGAGTTGACCCAAATGCACCTGGAATCTCTTGAAGACAGACTTAATGCTGGGGTCCGATTATATGGATCCTGCTTAGTCTTAGGGAAGAGGGTTTGTTTTCTACCTTAGTTTTGAGGGCATCTCTATTGAGAGAAAAAAGTTCTTTTTCTGGAACTTCTAGCTGGTACTTTTAGCAGAGATCTCTATGGTCTCTTAACTTCCTTTGGCAAAATAAATCTAGTTCTAAGATATACCAAGGCCATGTCTGAGAACAGAATATCACAAGTTGGCTCTTTTTCAGGTTAGTAGGTTTAAACATTCCCAGCTAGTCCCTGGATTTAGGATGGGGAAACCTTTCCTTAGCTAGTCTAAGGGGTCTGGATTTGGGGATAGGCACATGGCTCAACAAGACTCTACCAAGCACCATAAACTTGGTGGTCAGTTTGGCCAGTTAATGCTGTAACCCAGCAACTGACCACACCAAAGCTAGTGCCATACCCAGCAACTGGCCATGACCTGATCAGTGCCGTACCTGGCAGTCAATTTGGTCAGCTGATGCCATAAATGCCTGACAGAGGGGCTCCTCCCTGCCAGTTCTAAAGGGATACAGGGCCCATGGTCCACCCATGACTGAAGAAGCTTCCTGAGTTCCCTATTCTAGACAGATGTATGGCCGTCATCCCAGACATGAAATGCTTTTCCCTTAGAGCGAACATCACTAGGAATTTTCCTCCTTTAACTAACAAGACCTGAAGCCAAAATCGAACCCCACTGTCTGATGCATACAAACAAGCATGGGGCATCCCTCCAGGAGAGATCATTCACATGCCAGTCTGACCATGCCCTGGGCAGGGCTGTTGAGTGTGGTTTGGCCATAGTGGGCTCAGCTGTTTCGTGACTTGTGATCAGATTCTAATCTAGACTATATGCCATCACCATGAAACCGCAGAACTGGCCCATTCAAATCCTGTGGCTATGAAGAGATCTTAAGGACCTCACCATGGGGCTAGGATTCAAGTGCTGAGGCATTGCAGGTCTCCCGCCTCAGGTCAGCATTCACTTACACATTCATATGGAGTTTAAAACATTCCCTTACCCCTTTTCAAAAGCCCCTTCTCTTCCCCATCCCCTGAGAAGTCTGCTCGGAGAGATGAGAAGAGATAGACCCAGAGTTTCTTTTACCTTAGCTGGTGGAATCTACCTCTCCTGTCTGTCTCCTGGTGTGGTCACCATACATAATGGAGTTGACTTCCTGGCTGGCTCACCAAATGTTGTGGACCATGGAGGAGGTTTTTGTGTGTCCCAGAGACTGAAGCAGAATTTTCTGCAAAGAGAATTAAGGTAGAATTTATTAGAGGAGAGATAGAACTCATGGAGTCCAGACTTAGAGTGACAGGAGGGGCAGGCACCAAAGATGGCTGCCAGGCTCAGGTATGTTTATACACTTGGGTAAGTCTGGGGAAAAATGGCTTTTCCTCATTGGTTAGCTCACGCTGGGGCCCAACCCAGTTAATCTTGTGCTTGACCTCAAGGTAGGGTTTATCTACAATGGAGAACTAATCCTTTCACAAGCAAAGTGTTGGGGGAAGTTAGCAAAGGGTGTGTTTTTTCAGGGTAATCCTAGCAGTGGGGGGGATGGCTTTCTAAGACCTTCAGAGACCGTCCTAGCATGGCTCCTCTAAAACTACCTATGATTAGAGATATTATATGTAAAATTAAAGCAATCAATTGTATTGTCTGGCCCAGTGAATTGAAGGTAATAATGAGGGGAAAACGTATTATATCTGCAACATTTATCTTTGGGCCAGATTGACATTAGTTAAAATCCTATGTTCATTTTTTGAAGCTCAAAGTTGTTTTTCTTTTAAATAACATACAATCTTTTAACCATCACAAACTTCCTGCAACATACCTTAACCTCTAAATCCATTTCCATCTCGCCTCCATTATCACTAATAAAAAGCAGGAGTAATAGAATTTCCTGTCCTCCATCCCCCATACTCAGGACAGAGCTTCTGTTTGATGGTCACTGCCCCCTAATGGTCAGTTGGCATTTGCAAAACCCAGTGGTTACCAGATTCTTAGTGGTTGAGGAGAGGGGGGGAGAAGGCAGGAGGAAGGGAAGGAGGAGGGTGAAGGGGGTGTGTTAAGATCAGAGACTGCAAGAGCCAATATATCACATTACAAAGGGAGTAAGTGTCTACCTTCTGTCCCCCTCAGCCCACCTATCCACTCTGAGGTTATAAAACTCCCAGTTCCCTTCATTCAGGCTTTTTCTCTCCATTTGCTACCCAATGATTCTGGAAGATCATTAAACTTCTATCTAGTCTGAGCTGTGATGTGTTTTGTGGGTAAAACTTTACAGAAATGACACATGCAGACAAATACATAAAAAAAATTACCACGAACAGGAATAACAGCTGGTACATAAACAGTTACATGGAAACAAGTGTGAAGATTGTCCTAAGAAATTCAAAGAACATATAATACCTTTACATGTAAGACAAGAGGTGAAGAGCCAGGAACACGGCTCAGGGTTAAAGCTCTCTGTATGAGCACAAGGACCCCGGTTCAGACCCCCAGATTGCCAAGTAAAATGCTAGGTGGGTGAATATGGGGCTTGCCTGCAATCCTGGCCTGGGAAAAGGGAGACAGAAGCCACAGAGCAAACTTGGTAGCCAGACTCATCCTCAGTGAGTTCTGGGCTTGATTAGAGTCCTGTTTCAGAATGATTAGATGGAAGAGTGATGGAAATACACATGTACACATGTATACCCTCCACACACATACATGTGAAAAACGGAAAAAGAAAGGAGATTGTGTGTGTGTGTGTGTGTGTGTGTGTGTGTGTGTGTGTACAAGAGGATGCTTGAATGTGTGTGCCTGTGGAGGTCTGAAGGTGACATCTGGGAATCATTCTGAATTGCTCTACCTCCTTATTTCTTTGTTCTGGAGTTTCCTTTTCCAGGACTGGAATCGCAGGTCGCTGCCATATCCACCAAACTCAGGTTCTTTTGCTTGCAAGGCAAAGTCTTTAACCCCTGGGTCATCTCTCCAGATAAGTTTTCATTGTTTGCTGAATTCTCCATATGAAGTTCATAAACAAATGTGAAGGCAGAATACCCTGGCAGAGAGCCCGACAGGCTGGAAAGAAGGGAGGAGGAGAACTATCAGTAAGCAGATGTGTGTCTGAAGACATTTCTGCAGGCCCTGGAGAAGCCCTTTGGGAGTACATGGATTGAATTTAGATCAGCTTTTTAGGATACATTTTGGGGAGCGGCAGACTGGGAGAGGGAGTTCACCAACTGAAATTGGCTGCAAATCAACTGTGAGAGAAAGAGATGCTCATCATTCTGAGGAAACTGAAAACCTGACTCCCAGCTCAGGTCAGGAAGTCTGGTGGGGAAGGAAGACATTAGGCTAGACACTGTCAGCCACCCCTTCCTGCTCCCTCCTGCTGGGAAAAGCCAGCAGGAAGGTTGACAGATGCTAAGCCCCAAGTTGGGAAGGGGGTGTTAGGAGAGAGGAGCAGAGGAGTTTTTAATGAGAGTTGGGGGTTAGGGGTGTCCCAAAAAACAGAAAAGCAGCCCTTTACCCTTACAAAGAGGCTGAAAAGGACTCCTTAGCTTGCAGAAGCATAAGCACCTTAGCGGGAAGGGATTGAGGGAGGCGAGGAGACAAAGGCCTGAAGGCTAGTGACCCTTAATCACTTGCCACTGCAGTAGTGAAGGAGCGAAGTTGTCATTTTAAGACCATTGCATTGTTGCTAATAAACTCATGATCAAATGGCTTATTGGGGGTGTCATAGATACAGGTGTCAATTTGATGGTTGAGGATTTGCGCTCTGGGCACATTTGTAGAGAATTAGTAGTTGAGTAAAGTCCAAAGCAAACCTCCAGGGGATTGTTTAGCTGATGGGAAAGACCCAGCACGTGGTAGGTGGGACTAAGCCCTGGACAGGTGAATAAAATACAGAGAGCTGGTTGAGGAAGTTGGCATCCTTCTGTTTACTTGGCCAGACATGCTGGTCTGACAAGTAAGGATCATCTCTTTCTTGGCCACTATGTGGTGATGGTGTGGCCAGTTCCCTTGGCCCTGGTGTTGGTGCGTGCTCTCCCTTCAAGCTGGACTAAGAACTGTAACTGAACTTCGTAAAAGAATAAACCTCTTGTTCCCTTAGGCTGTTTCATGGTCATTTATCAGCAACAATGCAGGTGAACTGTTACATGGGGGAACGGGTTTTATTTCCTCTATAATTGTCCAGTTACAGTTCCTTTTCTAACTTGGCAGGAGTGTCTACCATTACCAGGGGTTAGGGAATTGACCACATCATATTCAACATCCACAGGACTGCTGAGAGAGGGGCAATCCTTACTTCCCAGACCAGCACATCTAGCCAAGTATTCAGGAGATGCCAGGGTCTTCAAACAGCTCCCTCCATCTTGTTTATCTGCCCTGGGACCAGCCCCACCCATCATGTACCAGGCCTCCCCATCAACTAGACAATCTCCTGCAGCCTTGCTCAGGGGGTTAACTGATTCTTTACAAACACTCTCAACCATCAAGTTGACACCTGTATCTAACTATGACACTCCACCTCAATCAACGTGACATAAAAACTTATTACTTTTTTTTTAGAGAGAAAGGGAGATTTATTTAGCTTACAGTTCCAACATATTACTTTTATTTTTTCAACATATTATATTTTTTTTAGTTTTACAAGCATATTGAGTACTAATCCCTGCTTCCTTCCATCCTCATTCCTCCCATCCCTCTTCCTTCCCTTCATCAATTCCACTCCCTCCCACTCTCCTGGCTAGCTGCTTCTATGAACCACAAGGTTCCATCTGGCTTGTCTACTCATGAGGGTTCAGGCCTCTGTGGTATACCAAGCTGCCTCTCCTCAGGCACTAATAGGCGTGTTTCTCTTCACTCATCCAGTTCTATCCCTAAGATTTCTACTGTGTGTTCTTATCTCTCTCAGTTCCTCGTAGTCTATGGGGGCGTGTTGGTATGTCAGTCATTATGCAGGTCTGATAAGAACAAGTCTCATTACAACGATTTTCTAGATTCACCCAACATACTACTTTTAAACTGTAACTTTTCAATGCTTGTCTCCCTAGATGTTTCAATTATCTTAGTATATAAAATACATTTAAGGAGCTGGAGATATGGCTCAGGGGTTAAGATTCTGCCTTGAAAGCAGAAGGTCCTGAGTTCAAACCTCAAGTTCCATGTTAAAAAAAAAAAAGGCAAACACACACACACACACACACACGCACACACATACACACAATACCAGGCAGAAATGGTGGCAGCCTGGACTTCTGGCCTTAATGGGTTGAGCCTGGGAAATCCCAGACTGAAGCAAAAAAGAGGTAGAAACAATCCAGGATGATTCCCTAAGTCACCCTTAAGTTTCCGCAGGGAAACGCAGTGCCCTCTAGCACACACACACACACACACACACACACACACACACACACACACAGAGGCATGCACAAAAATAAAATGAAACCATAGAGTATTTTCATATAACAATTTAGATGCTTTTATTTTTATTAATTCTAAAATCCAAGATTTTAATATTTTAGTTTTTTTATGTGTGTGTGTATATCAGAGAGCACTGTATGTCCCTGTAGAGGACCAAGGGTGACTTTGAGAATCATCTTGGATTGGTTCTACTTCCTTCTTACTTAGCTCTGGGATTTCCCAGGCTCCATCCACCAGGGCCAGAAGTACAGGCAGAGGCTGTTTCTGCCTGACATTTTTGTGTGGGACCTGGGATCCGAACTCAGGACCTTCTATTTTTTTTGGGGGGGGAGGGATCTTCTATTTTTTAAGTGGAGTCTTAACCCCTGAGCCATATTTCTAGCCTCCAGTGTCAACATTTTAAAAGTTCAAAATCTCTTTTCAAAAAAGTCTGAAACCTCTTGGTTCTGTCAAATGAAATCAAAGTAAATAGTTCTGCACAGAAAAAAACTGTAAAATGGAAGCATTAGGACAGAGCAAGAAAATATCATATTAATGCTAAAATTTAACAAGTCAAATATGCATTCTGCTGCTCATCATCTGGTCAGGGTGGTTCAAAGATTCTGGGCAACCTACACATCTCAGAGTTGCACACACAGCTTTTTTCTGGACCAGGTCAAATCTGCACTCACAGCCCTCTTCAGCACACATCCCATTGTTCTGGCATCTCCAGCAACATTCTGGGTTCATCTCTGCAACTATAAGCTTCATCTTCCTTTGCTGGATTTCCAAACATGCCACTTGATGGTCAGCTTCAGCCGCTCTCCACGAACCCCTCAATCTTATCAAAATCTGGACACTGCTGCAAGAATTCTGCAGCAAAGTTGAAACATAGCTTAGCTCACTACAACCATAGCGTACCAACTTTTGTGTGCTGACTCCCTTTTTTAGGCAGCCAAAGCATTTGAAGAGCAAGAAACGGCTTCAACTTAGGTTTTTGGCCCATGAAAGTGTCTAGATTTTCAAACCACAGAATCGCCATACATTGGTATTTACTTCTTCTATTCTTCCAATGCAAAGCACTGGATTTTCCTTCACTGATGCTCATTTTTCCAACAGCTGCAGTTGCTCTGCTGTCTGTTCTTTTCTCACCCAAAGCTTCAAGGCTGCCAACACAGTTCTTCTCTAGCAAGCAAACCTGTCCATTGTCTCCAATTTCACCTTGTTCCCATTTCTTTTTGTCAAAGCAGTGACTCAAACTGCCCTTCTTCCTTTAGACAAATGTCCACTCCTGCCCATCTACCCGGGCAGTGGCTGGGAACTGCATCAGATGTGAGGACAGAGTGACGTCCTGTCTGCCCCGGTGGATTCTGAACGGAGCATGCCCTGTTCCCCTTGGAATCCATTCTCCGTGGTGGGCATCATTCTCATCTGGGACAAACCCAGCTCTCTTTCCTAGACATATTCACCCCTCGGCTCCTATTTCCTTTTCCTTCCTTATACTGTTATGTGTGTTTTTTTTTTTTTAATAAGTAGAATCGTGTATTTTTTTCCCTGTTCAATACTGTTTCAGTTTCATAACCTGTTGTTGCAGTAAATGCCTGGCTCAAATGACTTATGGGAGCAGGGGGTTTTCTTCAGCTCACCATTCCAGGTTCCAGGCCATCACAGCGGGAACATTGTAACACCATCAGGAGCTGGGGGCAGCGGCCACATCGCATCCATAGCAAGAGCAGGGGCAAGGACCAACACTGCATGCCTGATTGTTTGCTTGGTGACTTCCCAGCTTGCCAGTTCGCTCTCTCCATTTATCCACCTGTCCAGGGAATGATCCACCCAGCAGGGGTTTTGCTTTCCCATGTCAATCATTCAGTCAAGACAATCTGCCACAGGATTGGCCAGAAGCTTTAAACTAGATAATTCTTCACAGGAGTTTCCAAGAGACCCACTAGGTGTCAGGTTGATATTTAAGAATACCATCATAAATGTCATGTTTCTGTTTTTTGTTTTTATTTATTTATAAGTAAAATAGATAGGGTCCCCTTAGACACCCAGATTGACTTTGAACTTACTGCATCACTATGTCGCCCAGGCTATCTTGGAGCTGTTGATACTCCTGCCTCAGTCTCCAGGGGGCTGGGATTACAGGCACACATCACCATTCCCAGCTCGATTTCCCTGCTTCTGTCAAATTTTTTTGTTTCTTTCATAATCTGTAGATCTGATAAGCATGATTTCTATATTTTATTCAAGACAAGAATAAAACCACTTATCAAGTTTGAACTCTTGCATAATATGCAAGAAGCACTGGTTAGAGAATCCCCAGCAGAGCACATAGCCCTCATCCCAACTTTTATAGTCAGGACCAAGAACAAAACCCTGGGTAGTCCACATAGCTCTTGGCTTGTTGGGGTCTCTCTCTCTCTCTCTGATTGTATCTATGTCCCTTTCCTCTCTCTCTCATTTTCTCTGTGCTTCTGTCTCTGTCTTCCGTGTGCTTCTGTCATCTCTGACTCGCTCTGTGTCTATCTCTATCTCTTTCTCCCATTCCCTCTCTCTCTTCCTGGCTGCTGAGTTGTTTTGTATCTGCCCTCCGTTGTGGCATGTAACCTGCATGTTCTGGTCCTGAGGAACCTATGAAGCTGAAGGTCTTACAAAGATCCTGCGATTGGGCTGGGTACAGCTCAATGCTAGAGCACTTACCTTAGTACGTGTGTAGCCCTTGGTCGATCCTCAGCACAGAAACAATCATGTCACTAATCCAACCTTCAGAAAAGGGAAAGAGGTCTCCTATCCCACCTTGGGCCCCTAAGCACCTTCTGGAACAAGGACCTCCCTATGCCATGTTTCATTTGACTCACAGAACACAAATCAATGGGGATGAGAGGGGGGGGCAGAGTAGCCCCCTTACCACACAGGCCATATAAGTTCCCTTTCAGATGTGATGTGTGTGTGTGTGTTTGTGTGTGTGTGTACATGCACGTGTGATGCTGGGAATGCATGTGTGTGAACTTAGGGCTTTATGAATGCTAGGCAAGCACTCTACCTCTAAGCCATATTTCCCCAGCCATCTTTGAGACTTTGCAACTTGTCCATTCAGCTAGAAGGTGGGAAAGTCGGAGCCACAGCACCACACATCTCCCCTGGCCATTATTCCACTGGGTGTTTTCAGGGCGAAGGCAGAATCTCTACAGTCTCTTCAGTGCCAGCACATAGTAGGTGCTCCATGAACTCCTACAGAGTAGGACTTCTTTAACTCTTTCCACTGGAAACCCTATTTACCCAAGACTTTTTTTTTTACATGACCCAGGATACAAGATATATACAAGATAGGTATATAAACCAAACAGTTACTAGTAATTATCAAGAAATTCATTTTAAAACAATTCTGCTTTAATTATTTGACATACACATTATTCTTTGATTTATTAAAGATGAAAATAAATTTGCTTTGGGATGAAAGGCTTGTTTATGTGTAGAATTAAATCTTGGCTGAATATTTAATATTTTTCAGAGTTGATCAATAATTTGATTTTATGATTGTAAATCTGGAGAATACCACTTTGCATAAACACTTCTGTCTCTACCAGAAGTATTTTTGGGGCCATTTCAGAAGTTATTGGAAGTTTTATCTTAATATCAAACAAAATACACTGATTTTCAAAGAATTATCTTTGGAGCTAGCGAGATAATTCAGCAGGTAAGACACTTGCTCATAAACCCTGTAATCTGAGTCAGATCGCTGAGGTCCACATGGTGGAAGAAGAGAACTGACTTCTGAAAGTTGTCCTCTGACATACATTCCCTCCCTGTCTATCAAATAAAAGTAAATAAATTGTTTAAATTAAGACTTATGCCATAGAGGCACTGCACATACAGTTGCTGTGCTGCATGCATAACAGTGGCAGAAATGAGAGAGATTTCGTTTACTACATCTACACTCAATGTTCTGACCTGTGAACATCTAAGCGATTAGTACTTTGACATGACACAGTGCCTGAGAATCCCCTGAATTCTTTATCTGTGTGTTCACAATGTAGGCAGCCTCTCTGGGCATCCAGTTTCACACAGGTACTCCTGCTTACACGGCAGGCAATTTACCCACTGGGCCACCTTTTTAACCCTTCATGACGTGACTTTTTATGAAACTCAAGCCAGCACTCAAACAGCAAAGTTTTAAATCAAATATGCTAACAAAGATACTAACTTAGTGAATGCTAAAGGAATAATGGTAGACAAGCATTAAAAGTCTAATTTTCCATGATGAGACCATCGTTTCTAAAAGAACAGAAAGCTTTGTGCGTACAGCAAAAGCACTGCAACATATAGCACGACAGTCTTAAATTTAAACAAGTTGTGTCAGGCAGCTAGTACTGGCACTGCATGACATCATGCACAGTGTCAGATGCACATGTCATGTGTCAGAACCAGTGAAGTTATCCCCGAAGCACAAGGGAGCTGCTCCATCAATTCCTTGCATTTACTGCTTATTGGATTTTGAATTTGAGTCATGGTGTGCTTCCAACACCTGCACTCAGGTAGCTACGTGCAGAGTATCCATCTGTGACCTAAGATGGTCTGCAGGACTAAATTGCACTTACATAGCCAGAAAGTCCTTCCTAGAGAGCCCTCCTATCTCACTGCCACAGAGCTCCACCCATGCCCCTCTTCTTTATTAGCCCCAAATCCCAGAGTTCTTCAACACCCAGCTCAGGGACTGCCCCCCTCCAGAAGCCTCCCACATTAAAGTAATCTCCACATTCTGAATTGTAGAAACTATAAAAGATGTCTTGAAGATAAGATGGTGTAAGCAAAATGTCAGATCACTCCATGTCCCCAGCCCTTGTTCCCCTCTGCTTGCAGTACTGGGGATCGAAGCCAGGGCCTCATGCATTCTTGCTCTGAGCGACGTTCCCAGACCCTTGAGTTTTTGTTGTTGTTAGTGGTTGTTTCGTTTTGTCTCCTTTCTTCTCTCTCTCTCTCTCTTTCTTTCGAAGAAAGCTTATTATTGTGGCATGCTGGCCTCGAACTCGCGGATCGTCCTGTCTCTGTCTCCCGAAATCGGGAACCACAAGCAGGAGTCGCTGCGCTGGGTTTAGAACTAGATTTGGAGAACCATAGAGGCTCAATAAGCTTAAACAAGTCATGTTTACAGTTTCAAAATTCTCCTTGGACTTCATTCTTCCACCAGGGGGCGCCCTCCCACCCCACACCAAATTTCCATCCCAGGCCAGGGCGCAGCGCTGATGCCCGGAGGGCGTAAAGACTCAGTACTTACAAGAGTCTAGGAAACTGACTTGGTCTTTCCTTTTTCTGATGCTATAGGGCGTCTGTTTGCAGTATCAGCTTTTGCGGGGTTTTTGTTTGTTTTGCGATCTTGTCTGTTCTGTTACTTAGTCTGCTCCTGACCTCAGGGCCTTCCTTCTGCTGCAGCTTCCCCAGCGCTGGAAGGTTCTCACAGTATCAAATCGTGGTTTGATTTTTCCTTAGCTTTTCTTTCCCCTTCCCCCTCCCCCTCTCCCTCTTTCTCCCCCTCTCCCTCTTTCTCCCCCTCTCTCTTCCCCTCTCCCTTTCTCTCTTCTTCCCTTTCCCTCTCCCTCTCGCCCCCTCTCTCTCCCCTCCCTCTCCCCCTCATGGCATACATTCGCGTTTAAAGAAAGCACAGCTTTAGGCATCCTTTATCCACCAATCAAGTTTCCTTTTTTCTGGGAAGGGGGAGTGAGAAACTGAGTCTCAAGGATTTCTGCAAGGGACGGCTCTCTGGGGTGTTCCCGGTGGGTCTCCACAGGCCCTTTTCTGTAAATCCTCTGGTTCTGAGGCCCTACGGCCCTTCCTCAGGCCTCCTCCCCCCAGAAAGCCGCCAGGGTCGGTGGGCTGGAGCATCCGGTCCACGCGGGCACTGAGCCCTAAGGGGTTAAGGTCTGGGTTCCACCCCCTTCCCGCCCAGCCGGCGGGAGTATGAATAGCCTGGCTCCCACTCCCGGCTCTCAGTCGCTCGGGCTGACCCGCCCTATCTCTTCGTAGTCACCCTAAGTCTCCTTTTCTTTCTTCTGAAAGCTCCTAGGGTCGCCCTTGGTGGACAGACTAGCAGGATGGAGGGCTGCGTGGGGGAAGAATCTTTCCAGCTGTGGGAGCTCAACCGCCGCCTGGAGGCCTATCTGACCCGGGTCAAGGCGCTGGAGGAGCAGAATGAGCTGCTCAGCGCGGAGCTCGGGGGTCTTCGGGCGCAGTCGGGGGATACGTCCTGGAGGGCTCGTGCGGACGATGAGCTGGCGACCCTGCGAGCCCTCGTGGACCAGCGCTGGCGGGAGAAACACGCGGCCGAGCTGGAGCGCGACAACCTGGCCGAAGAGCTGGAGGGCGTGGCGGGCCGGTGCCAGCAGCTGCGGCAGGCCCGGGAGCGCACGGCCGAGGAGGCGGCGGGCAGCCGGCGCGCCGTCGAAGCGGAGAAACGCGCCCGGGACTGGCTGAGCGCCCAGGTAGCGGAGCTGGAGCGCGAGCTGGAGGCGCTGCGCGCGGCGCACGAGGAGGACCGCGCGCACCTGAACGCGCAGGCGGTCAATGCGCTCCGCGGACCCCCCGCACCTCGGGCTGGACCCCCGGCGCCGGCCCCGGAGGTGGAGGAGCTGGCGCGGCGGCTGGGCGAGGCTTGGCGCGGGGCGGTGCACGGCTATCAGGAGCGCGTGGAGCACATGCAGAGGTCTCTGGGCCAGGCCCGCGAACGGCTGGGCCAAGCGGTGCAAGGTGCCCGCGAGGGCCGCCTGGAGCTGCAGCAACTCCAGGCGGAGCGCAGCGGCCTCCTAGAACGCAGGACGGCGCTGGAACAGAGGTTGGAGGGCTGCTGGCAGGAGCGGCTGCGGGCCACCGAGAAGTTCCAGGTAAGGAGGTCCGCGAATCGAGACCAGAAAGTGTGCCTAGGGGTCCTGGAGACTTTCGGGGAGGGAGTGGAACAGGGACTGCTGGTCCTTCTGGACCGACTCAGAGCGCGCACAGGCCTTATGCTTTGTCCCGCCTCTCAGCGGACCCCCTGCAGTATCGTCTTACTATTTGGATGTCGCCTTTCCTTCACGGTGATCCCTAGCCCCTTCCCTAGGCTACTGCCATTCAGAAGGCGACCAGCACAACCAACCTCAATGTCAGCACGTCGGCGTCCCTACCAGCTAACCCACTCAACGCCTTTCTTGGAGGAGAGCGACCCCCAGGCCCGTAGAGCACATTCCAGAGGGTGGGGAGAGTTACTTCTTTCTCTGCAGAGATGTGACCAACAGCTGAGAAAACAGCCTCTTGCCTGGACAGAGGTCCCAGCACTGCCTCCTCCCCACTCCTACCAGTGGAGAAAATTGCAGAGCGCGTGGGAAGTGGGGAAGCAGCGCTTGGTGGGGAGCTGGTGACAATGATGGGTTCAGCTGTTTTGCTTCCAGGCTGTCTCTTCGTTAATCGTTTTTCCTTCTGCTTCCACTCCTCTCCCTTTTCCTCTCTGTAACCCATCTCCTCTCTCTAATTCTTGGTCACAGATGCTATTATTTAATCATCTCCAGGAGAAGAAGAAGAGAGGATTGAGGTGTCCCTGTGCTCTTCTGGGGACCCAATCCTGTCCTTTGGGCATGGAGGGGGTGCCAGAGCAGGGTTCCTTTTACAGAGAAGTCGCAGGAAATAGAAAGGAGGGTCAGACCCCTGCGCAGAGGGCCCTTCTGCTGATCCCCTCTGCTTGCTCTGCAGCTGGCTGTAGAGGCCCTGGAGCAGGAGAAGCAAGATCTGCAGAGTCAGATTGCCCAGGTCCTGGAAAGTCGGCAGCAGCTGGCACACCTCAAGATGTCCCTCAGCCTGGAGGTGGCAACATACAGGTACACAGATGCATGCACTGGGACAGACGCCCACCAGGAATGTTGCTTTTCTACCACATGCTTTGTGTCTCTCACACTAAGACATTATCTCTTGGTCCCTTTGAGTTCAGGACCAGAAATACCCTGTGGTTAGGGTAATACCTCCCCTAGGAGAGAGGTGATGTTGTTGAACGAGACAGCCTCCTTCTTCAGGATGGAAGCTAAAGGAATATAGAATCTGCATCCAAATTCTTTTCCCAAGGACAGGAAATATGCAGAGAGAGAGAGTAATCCTTGCAGATATGCATGGTCACTGTACAACAAATTGACTTGCATGCAGCCTGGACCTCAGCTGTGTCCAGGGTCAGAGCTGGGCACCTTCTAGCGGGATCGTTCATCACCTGCTTCCTCTCAAGCCCTAGTGCTATGGTCCTCCCCACCTCCCTGCCTGTTGCCTCCTGAAAGGCCAGTGGAGCTGTAGTTTCTCACTGGCAATACGACCCGTCCTTGCGAGGATAGAGGATGGAACTTCAAAGACCAGGCCGATTCGGAGATCACAGAGTCTCAGTCAGACTACCTTGTCGAATTGATTGATTCCCTCCCCCAACCAGCTCCGTGGGGCACTGAGCCAAGCAGGGGCTTGGATCCAGTAACTCCGCACTCTGAGGGGCTTGGGATCCTGAGTGGTTCGAGATGTCAAGTGAGAGCCTTGACCAATCAACCCTCTGGACAGGCCCTGAGGAATGTCCGCGCTGGTTTTTGAGGCATGAAAAGGATTTGGATTGCGGGAGCTGAATTCATTTGCTTTTGTCTGCCACCAGCTCTGGGGCCCCAGAGGTGGGAGGAGGGAACCATCCCCTGGGAACAGCCTGAGAATTCCCACTTCCCCTGAGAAGCCCCTCATCCCAGACCCTGCAGATGGCCTGGTGGACAAAGGCAGTAATTAGCATGAGAATCAGCCCCCTATCCTGGGGATGAGGTCATCGGTCAGAGCTGGGGAGGCGGAGACTGATGTGAGGGGGCTGAGTGTTAGCCGGGTGGACGGCTCTGGCTGACTGTGGGAATCTGCTGGTGTGTCAGCGAGACTTCCCTTGCGTCCCAAATACGGGTATGAGCAAGTGCGGGATGTCTGCAGGTGTGTGACTTGTGACTTCACCCTGAGTATGGTTTTGATGTGGCTATGGTCACAATAGAGAGAAAGCTTGCGGGACCGGGATTCACAAACTCAGCAGGGACCACTGGCTGACCCTTCTCTCCCACCCCCCAGGACCCTGCTGGAGACTGAGAACTCCCGGCTGCAGACACCTGGCAGCAGTTCCCAGGCTCCCCTTGGCTTCCAGGGTAAGAAGGGGGGAGGGCAGCTGTTTCCTGAAACTCTACCCTTCTTTCCTCTTATTCTGACAGAACTTTCCCAAGGGGCACTCATCTGTCTTCACTTCCTGGCCTCCACAGTACTGAGCATGCGCTCAGTCTAGTCAATGGGAGCCAGGCACAGGGATGGCGCACAGTGGTTTACAGTGCCAAGACTTACTGACACTATTTCTTCCTCTGCCTTTCAGACCCCAAACTGCAGCTGCATTTCCCTCGGACCCCAGAGGGTCGGCGTCTGGGACCTGTGCTATCTGTCCTCAGCCCAACACCCCTCCCTTCTCCCTTACCTAATACTCTTGAGACACCTGTGCCCACCTTTCTGAAGAGCCAGGAATTTCTCCAGGCCAGTACCCCCACCTTGGCCAGTACTCCCATCTTACCCACACCTCAGACTCCCTGTCCTGCTACAAATGTAGAGGTCAGAGACCAGGGTGCCCCTCTTTCCTTACTCCAAACATACAGTGGGGGCCAACAGGCTCTGGAGCCTCTGTG
The DNA here is from genome assembly GCA_023101885.1 of Typhlomys cinereus. Lineage (NCBI taxonomy): Eukaryota > Metazoa > Chordata > Mammalia > Rodentia > Platacanthomyidae > Typhlomys > Typhlomys cinereus. The sequence goes on from JALPQD010000022.1 coordinate 11,356,852, forward strand.
GGCTGAACCCAAGGTGGCTGTTCCTGTTGGCATTGGTCCTGTTGGCATTGGTCCGGGACTGGAAGAGCCTGGCGGCAAACAGTCAGAGGCCAGTACAGGTCAGTTACCTAAAGATCAGGCCTTCTCAGCCCCACCCCTCAACCCTGACCACCCTATTTTAGAGGCTAAAGATGAAGAACCCAAAGGGTCTAAAGTGTCTAGCATATTCCAAGAGGAATATGAAGAACAAATTTGGGGGCTGGTAGAGAAGGAAGCAGCTGTCGAGGACCAAGTAGGTAGAAGCTCAGGGCAGGACATGCCAGACAGAGAGAGTCAGGACACAGGAGACACTCAGGACTCCCAGGGTCCTGTGGTAAAGGAAACTCTGAAGACTTTGGGAGAGGAGAATCAGGAGCCACTGATGTCTCTGGAAATCCAGAGCCATGAGACACAAAGAAAGGAGAATTGCAAATCTCTGAGGTCTGAAGAAGGAGGCCTGGAAACACTAAAAAGTCAGGAAAAAGAAAAACAATCATTTTTGGAGTCTTTAGAAGAACAAGGATATGGAGGCAGAGAAAACTCTAGAAAAGGAGCTTCCTGAACTACCTAATCCTCTAAGAAAAGAAGACCCTCAAACACTGCATTTCTTGCAAAAGAATCAAGGATTAATGATGTCACCTGAAGGTACTCTGGAGACAGTTTTATTTCTAGGAAAGGAAAATCAAGAAGCAGTGAGATCTCCCAAAGAGGAAAACTTAGAATCACTGACAACTCTCAAAAATGAGAGCCAATGGCCACTGAGATCTAAAGAAGCAGAGGACCAAGAGGCCCAGAAATCTCCAGCAAAAGATGAAAAGTTCCTGAGTTCTCTTGAAGATGACACCGAGGACACCTTTAGACCTCTAGAGAGAGGGGACCGAGAATCACTGAGGTCCCTAGAAAATGAGGGCCAGAAGATTGCGGAGCCCCCAGAGACAGAGAACCAGGAGCCCCTGCAGTGTTTGGAAACTGTGAAAAAAGAAGCTCTGGAACCACTGAGGTCTCTTGAAGAGAACCAGAGCATTCTGAAACCTCTAGAAAAAGAGGACCAGGAGTCCCTTGAGTCTCTTGAAGATGAGAACCAGGAGACCTTTAGACCTCTAGAGACAGAGAACCAGGAGCCATCAAGGTCTCTTGAAGATGACCAGAACATTCTGAAACCTCTAGAAAAAGAGGACCAGGAGTCCCTGAGTTCTCTTGAAGATGAGAACCAGGAGACATTTAGACCTCTAGAGACAGAGAACCAGGAGTCATTGAGGTCTCTTGAAGATGAGAAGAACCAAGAGACCTTTAGACCTCCAGAAACGGAGAACCAGGAGCAACTGAAGTCTCTTAAAGAAGAAGACCGGCCGATTGGGAATCTGCTAGAAAAAGAGAGTCAAGAATCACCGAGATCTCTTGAAGATGGGAACAAAGAAACCTTTATACTTCTAGGAGAAAGAGGACCTGGATCCCCTGAGGACTCTTGAAGCAGAGGATCAGATGACCGAGAGATCTCTAGAGATAGAGAAGCAAGAGTTGCTGAGATCTCTCGAAGATGGGAACCAGGAGACCTTCAGACCTCTAGAGCATCAGGAGTCATTGAGATTTCTAGAAAAAAAGGACCAAGAGATACAGAGATCTCTTGAACAAGAGACTCAACAGCCACCGGGGACTATCGTGGAAGACCAAATTTCATTGAAACCATCAGAAAAAGTGAATTCAGAGCTAAATCAGTCTCTTAGAAAAGATCAGAAGCTAGCTAGTTCTCTTGAACAAGAGAATCAAGAGTTACTTATGTCACTGAAAGAAGGGAGTATAGAGATAGTGAGGTCTTTAGAAGCAGAGAACCTCGAATCACTGAAAACTGCAGAAGATATGGAAATAACAAAATCTCTAGAAGCTGAAGAACCACTGTGGTCTCTAGAAGAAATGAAACCTCTAAGAAATGAGCACCAAGAACCACTGGGGTGTGTGGATGAGAACCAAGAGACACAGAGACTTCTAAAAAAGGGGAATCAAGAACTGTCTCTGGGCGAGTGGAACCTAAAGGCTGCACCACCTCCAGAGGGCACAGAGAGGGAAAGTCAGCAGGATCCAGAAGCGGAAGAAAGCCTAGACATGAGAGAGAGCCAAGAATCACTGAAGTCTCTTGAGGAGGAAAGGCAGGAGATACCTCAGGTTGTAAATCAGCCAAGGTGGCAGGATACAATGGCGGAGGGCCAAGAACTGGGTGAGGACCCGATCCAGGAGAGGGCTGAAGCAGAAAGTTTGGGCCAGGTGGAGTTGCACCTGAGCAGAAAGGGTGGGCAGGAGGAGGTCTCACAGCCTGGAGAGGTGAAGCTGGATGCTACAGGGGAAGCCTGGAACCTGGAGAACCCTGAGTCCAAGGAGCAGAGGGTCCTAGCTGAGGAAGCAAGCAGAAAAGAGCATGCTGAGGAATTTCAGAACCCTGACGAACAGTCCCAGCAGGTGGGGGCCTCAGATCTGCAAGCTGCCCAGGGAATACTAGAGGTGACAGAGCCCCAATTGGAAGATGAAAGTGTAGCCCAAGAGGATGAGCAAGAGCTCCTCTTGGGGTCTGAGACTGTCGGGGATCAGTTAGCTGCTGGAGCTGGGCTGGACTAGAGCAAGAGGTGACAGGGTTGGGAGACCCAGGGCACCTGGCCGGAGAGAAAGTGATGCAGCTACCCCTGGGTGAAGAAGGTCTGCAGGCAAAGGGAACTCAGGGCTTAGGAGAGCATGGACAGGACTTGGGGGCAGAACCCTCTGAACTGCCCGAGACTCGTGGGGAGTCTCTGGAGCCTCCTCAGGTCTGGAAGGGGCCAGAGCCTGCAGCCCACTGGGGAGCAGAGAAGGTGCTCCCAGAGGATGCTGCAAGTCATGAGGGCAGTAGTGCCGCTCAAGTAAGGTTAAAAGAAGATGAGGTTGCACACCTAGCACAGGGACCTTCTGGTTCCGGGTTCATGGAGCCCTGTCCAACCTCCCCAATCATAGACGATGCCTCTGGACCCCAACGCAAGGCTGAGGGCAGAGAGGAGGCAGGCTGGGGGGTGGAAAGCAGGCCTGAAGCCCTGGGAAGGGTGGAGGGTAAAGAGGAGTTTGGTCCTGGGGAGAGCCTTGAGGTCCCTCAAGAGGGGGAAGAGAGTAGAGAGGAGAGTGAGGCCGATGAGCTAGGGGAAACCCTTCCTGACTCCACTCCCTTGGGCCTCTATCTGGGGTCCCCTAACTCCCCCAAATGGGACCTGACTGGAGAGCAGAGACCCTCCCCCCAAGGGGAGGCCAAGAAAGAAGGTTGGGATCCTGCTGTCCCACTTTCAGAAGAGAAGAATGAAAAAGAGGAGGAGGAGGAGAATGAGGAAGAGGAAGAGGAGGCTAAGGATGTGATGGAGGAGCAAGGTCATGACTCTGAGTTCTCGGAGGAATTTGAGGACTTGGGGACTGAAGCCTCTCTTCTTCCAGGGGTTCCCCGAGAGGTGGCAGCGCCTCTGGGCCAGGCAACCCCTCTGCTGGAACCTGCATGCTGGCACCAGGGTGGGGAGTCTGATGGATTTGCTGATGAGGAAGAAAGTGCAGAGGAGGGAGAGGAAGAAGAAGAGGAAGATGAGGAGGGGGCGCAGCCAGGGCCTCGATGGTGGGGGCCAGACCCCTCTCAGAGAGGGGCCCTCCTAGAGCCTGAGGCTGTGGGTATCAGTGGTCCCTGGGATGGTGGTCTGAGAGATGCTATGACTGGTGCCTCTGTGGCTCTGGAGACCGCCGAGTCCCAGAACAGTACTGAGCCTTCTGGCTCAGAGGAGTCTGACTCTGTTTCCTTGGAGAGAGAGGATCGCTCCAGAGAGCCGGGGGGCATAGGCCCAGGGGCAGAGGACAACTGGGACGTCAATGGCCAGAGTCTTCACATGGAGAAGTCGACGCATGTGAATGGGAGGGTGGTGAATGGGCTAGAGCAGTCTGAGGGGGTGGAGCAGGGGAAACAGATGACCCCGGATGGAGACCCAAACCAAGGGCTCACTTTCCTGGAAGAAGAGGGGAATATCCTGAAGACCCCTTGGTAGGGTCTACTGTGCATCTGGGCCCGAGCCAGCATCTGAAATTCAGTCCAAGGGAAGCAGATGGAGATTCCTGGTCGTCAGGGGAAGACTAGAGGGTGCTCGGCACCAGGGCAACCCTCAGGACCAGCACCCTTAGCTTTGATTGCTTGATCTGTAGCTTCTGTCCCAGAAGGGCGCAGCTGGTTGAGGGAAGATGAAGAGTAGTTGAGACTGGAGGCTCGTGTCCTGCCAGAAACTCTGTCTGTACCTTCCCAAAAGCTGGAGTCAGGAGTTCTAAGCTCCCTTTCCTCTGCACCCCACATGCTGGAAAAGGCCTCGGCCCAGAGCTTTTTCCTATGGGAAGAGTCCAGCTTGCCCCTGCTTGAATAAAGTTGTGCCCCTACCTAAGAGGTCTGGCTTCTTCCTTTTCACCCTCAGAGGGTTCTAACGTTGAGCTGAGAAGTGGGGAGACTGGGGAAGGAAACAGAAGAAGCTAATGCAGGGAGGGGTTGCGAGGTGAAGGTACACTCTTGGGACATGAAGCCACCGTGGGGGAGGCTAGATCATCATCTCTGCCCGAAGTACTGATTACAAGGATGAGACCTTGGCCCCTCTCCTCTGCATGTCTGCCCCCCTAGCTCCCCAGTGCCGCCAGCATAATTACCCCCCTGGTCCTCAAACCTAAACACTTGTCTGGCCTGTAATGACTGCTGGATTAGAACAGGGCAGGTGGAGGGGGGATCTGTTTTAGCCTGGCCGTGTGGCCTCAGGTCAGCAGTTAGCTTCTCTGAACCTCAGACCCAGCCACACATGAGGGAGGGTGACCCCCCCACTCCCCTCCATCATGGTGGGTGGCCTCCCAGTGTTGGGTGAGCAGAAGAGAGGCCAGGAAAGCCTGTACAGTCTCCACACTTAGATCTCCAGTGGCACTTTCCCTCCAAGTTAAAGCCCAGGATGGGGATGAGGGACCGTGGAGGTGGGGGACATGAGGAACCTGGGGTCCACTGTGCTATGCTTAGGGGCAGCTTGGGCCCAGAGCCTGTTGACAGGGCCTCTACCCTAACACAACACCTGTGCAGGGTGAGGGGGGACCAGGGACTCCTAGGTTAGGTGCCCAAAGGACCTGAAGAAGTCAGGATATTCACGTGGAAAACATCTCTCCAGTTCTGCAGGAAAGAAGAGCTGTGCCCAGCGTCCCTCTCAATAGCCTAATGGGGGGATGCCCACTGTTGTTTTTCTTTCAGAGCCCACCCAGCCCAAGCAGGCTCTTCTGCTCCTTAAGGTCAAGGCCAAGGGCTAGGAAAGGTGAGAGGATTTTCGGCATCTCATTCAAGGGCCTGGTCACTGGCACTATAGGCCCTCTATAGCTCTTCCCTCTGATCTAAAATGTTCTGGTTCCTAGACCCATTTCACTCTCACCCCTGCCCTGAGGGTCCAGGATCCTGCCTTTCCTATCCCACCCTCCTGGCAGCCCAAGCCTCTGCTCTCTCCTTCCTGTGCCCACTGCTGAACAAGATCCTGTCTGCTTAGCCAGCTGCCAGGCCCCCAAGGCCAGAATGTTGGCACCAGGAAGAGAAGAGCAGCTTCTATCCGTCTAAAAGGACGAGACACTCTGTACTCCGTTCCTTCAAGCCCTTGGGCACCTCTGCTTGGATGAACAACGAGGACAGAGGCCTGGCCAAGCAGTCCTGCCCTGCGCTCTGCCCACCCTGCTGGGGTGTGGTCCCCTACAGTTATCCTAATTGACAACTGGTGCTGATAATCCTACACAGGGTCAGGATGCAAGACAGCACTGAGAACGTCACATGATGGGGTGTGCAGTCGGAGGCACGGCGTTTGTGGCAGTGGTCCTATGTGCGCCAGGGGCTGATGGTGGCAGGGCAGTTCCTGGCTGTTATCACTGGAGCCATTGTTGTTTTTTCACACATCAATGATGAATCCCAACATGGCTCTTTGACTGGGAAGCTTGATCAGCTCACTGAGCAAAGGCCACCAAGTGGAATTATCATTGGACATTGAAGGACCCTTTAGTTACAAGGATGCAGAGCAAGGGACGTCACCTGACTTCACTCCACTGGGGAAATTTGGAAAGAGGTGGTCAGGACCAGCTGCTCCCAAGGATCTAGAATAGGCAGAAGTGGTCAGCGTAGGGGAGGAGGGAAGAGAAAGTTGTGGTGGTGGGGGGCACATATAGCAGGGCCAATGCTAGAAAAGAGCCCAAGAGCCTGCAGAGTGGGCAAGAACGTGCCCACAAAGCATGACACGGGAGCCTGGATCGGTTCACAGGTGCCTGAGCAGGAGCCGAGAGAGAACAGGCTGGAGTCTGCAGAGAGGCTATCACTGGGGCCAAGCAGAGACTGAGGTGCAGTGGCGATGGGGGGAAAGCTTAGGAGAAAAGTGAAGTCTCGAGTCTTGGGAGCTATGTGGGACATGGAGGGGCTCAGGGTGGCAGAGGGTCCCAGGGGTTGAGCGCAGGCTGTTAGACACAGTAGTGTCATCCTCTGAGACACAGAATCCAGGCAGAGACTGCGACTTCCTAGAACAAGAACTTTGGGGAACAGGCACAGGTGGAGACAAGAATCAGAGCCCCAAGTGTAAGAACCCCCCAGCACAGAGCGGTCAGAGGATGGGTCAGCAGCAAGGCCTCTCAGAAGTCCCAGTTGTGGGAGTTTTGGAAAAGCAAGGGCCGGTTGGTGCTGAGAGTCCAGTGAACACAGTGAACGAGTGAGTGACCACACAACAGGACATGCCTCTGAGGGTGGAGTTCCCGGGGATCAAGAGGGGACAGCATCCCCCCGCAGACACACAGCCTGAGACAAGTGGGAGGTTATTCTGGGGCCTCCTCTGGTAAATATAGCTTCTAAGCAGGGAGGGGGGTAAGCTGAGGGGGGCAGAGGTGGCTTCCTGGGTTTGTTTAGGGCACTTCCTTATAAGGCCAGGCAAGCTGAGGCGCCTCTACGGGTGAGGTCAGGGGCTCCCTTCAGCCCTGGCTTGATGCTGTCCCAGTAGCTGTCCTGTTGCCAGAGTCTCAAAGGAAATCAAAGCCCAGGCTTTGGCTCGGGGCCAAGGACGCTCAGAAAGTGACCATTTTAAAGGACCCACTAGACTTCCTGTTTGTGGGTGTCAGGTCCGGGTGGGGCTCTCAAAAGGTGGTCCTGGGATCCTCAAAACTCCCCCAAGATCTTGATTTTCCACTTGTGCAGTCTGGGCAGACTGACTTATCCCTGGAGACATCACCCACACCCACACTGTTCTGGCAGTCAGCTGCTCTGGCTCAGCAGCTGGGTCAAAGGATCAGCATTCGTTCATTGTCTCAAAGAAAGGGCCCAGACCCTGGCTGCGGGCGACCCCCACACAGCCTCTCCCTGAGGAGCCAGCTGCTGTCGCTTGACCCTACGGTGTCACAGCTGCTGTCAGCCATGCCATTACGCTCTGGCTCTGGATGCAGGAATGTGGTTTCATTTAGTCTGGAATGTGCCGCCTGGACTGCCCGAGAAAGGGGAGCCCACCCGGCCCAGGAAACTCAAGATGAATCTGGCTTGGGGACAGGTCCCTTTTGCACAGGGATGGGCTAAGATCCAGGAGGGGTCCTATAGCAGGATGGACGGAAGTTAGACTTGGGACCTTCTGGGAGGAGGGTGAACAGCAAATTTCTGATGCAACTCTGTCCCTGAGCCCAGGGGCCGCCCCGGGGAACCTGAAGCCACTACAGAACCAGGGACACTGCCTGCTCCAGGGGCAGAAGAGGGACAGTGACCTCTGATGAGAGGCCATGCAGTCTGCTTTGGAAGGCAAAATGTCCCCCCCAGCTTCCTTCGCCCCAGCTCTGACCACTCTCTGCTCAGCACCCATGAATCCACATGGGCTTCTCTCTCAGGAGTGACCGACCTGCAGTTTGCCCTCGTCCTTTCCAGCCCTGATGCCCAGGGGCTCCTATGTAGACGTTCCTCTTGTCATCTAACTACAGTTCTGCACGCCGCTGTACCCCAGAAAGATGAGCCCCAGGTATCCGAGCCCCAGGTTTAGGGCCCTCTTCTTCCTGGGCCCCACCTCTTCCAGTCATGAACTCTCCTCCCCAACCCTGTCCTCTCTCCCCACCCCCATGACTCAGCTGTGACTCCAGAAATAAACTGAGGCAGCTGCCAGGAGGCTTCTGTCGAGGAACCCCCCTCCCCTCAATTGTGGGCTCAGCTGCTTACAAGCAGCTGTCCTTGGGCCCCAGGAAGAGCACCTCCCCAGGAGAATTCCTCTGGCCCTGGACACCTCCTGAGTTCTCCAGGATTCCATGTCCTCTCTGAGGGAAGACCGCCTCGTCAGCTTTACTGACCGCGGGGGGGGGGTCCCTTCAGCTTTCTCCTGTGCTTCCCACCTACTCTCCTCTCCTCTATACACCCCACTTCTCACATGCCCAATCTCTTAGGACCGCTCTCTTTCAGTACCTCAGAGAGAGAGAGACAGACTACTTTGATGGACTGAGACACAGGTGTATGGATCAGAATGGACAGAATAATATCCTTGCCAATGGCACAGAGCCCCAGATGCCACTTGGGGTCCACAGAGTCCCCAGATACCACTTGGGGTCCACAGAATATGGGTCAGGGATCTATAAGCTGCCTTCCACTGAGTACTAGCATTTAGTACACAGCTCCAGTCTCAAGTGATTAGCAGCCTCTGCCAATAGTCAATCTGAATACCTAGGCAGAACTACCTGGATAAATGGAGAGCCAGGGTCGACCCACTGAGCCCAGGATCTGAGCCACAGTCTCAGCAGAGATCCACTCCAGCCCCAGCAGCAGCCTCTTCTCTGCAGCTCCCATGCTACATGGATGGCTGCGTGGGGAGGGCAGCGGTAGAGTCGAGAGGTCAGAGCTGGAGTCCCGCAGATCAGTCGTGTGAGGGCTAGAAACGGGAGAAAGGCCAGGGCTGAGTAGGGCTGGCCTGGGAGGTCCCCAGCACTGCTTTCCTGAGCTGTGCCAGCCTCTCCCCCCCACTTCCATGTAGTCTCTCCTTTCAGCATCTTTCCTCTGGGTGAGCTTCCATGCACCCCTCCCCTGCTTCTTATAGCATTCTGGTCTGTCCTCCTCCTCTGTCCCTGCGTCTTTCAGTTCTCTGTCCTGGAGGAAGTAAGTTGCTTTGTAGCAAGCTAAATGGAAGTCAGAGCTCAGGACGGACTTCCATCTAAAGGAGGGCTTCTTGCGCCAGGCCCCGAGAGAGAAAGAGAGTAGTACCCTGGTAGGCACTTTGGGTCCGGATCTAACCACAGTCCCGGAGAAGTCGTCTCACCCACGGGTCTGGCAGTCTGAACATTTTTGAGAGTCTTTAGGCGCTGCTGTGTCACTGTGATGTGTGGACAATGGGGCTCTTTCTCTTTTTGTGCAAGAGGCCCCCGGACAGGGCCTCAGTGAAGGGACGAAGGCCCCAGGGAGAGGCAGTGCTATAGGAGGTAAGGACATGGAGAAAAACTGGGAGGTGGTATGGGTCAGAGTGGACCGAGGGCAGCAGGGAGCTGGCAGAAGGCCATGTCACAGGCTCACAGGTCCCTGGTAATGAGTAAGTCCCTACCTGTCACCCAGGCTGGGTTTCCTCTCTCCTTGTCCCCAGGGGACAAGATGTCCTGTGGGGAACTCCACTGGTTACAAGTGTGACAGAGGCCTAGAGCTGGACCACACAGCCAGGTCCCTGGCAGGTGGCCACAGGGTCGGCCTGTGCTGCTCCTGAGGTGCTGTAGGTCTGGTGTTGGTAGAACATGAAGAACCCTGTTTCCCTCTGAGGTCCTTCTGTACAGAGCTTTGCTGAGTCACCCCTGGGCACACATGCTCTCCCCACCCCCAATCCACCAAAGTCAGTGCTTCAGCTTCTGTTTTCTGCCCTGCTGGAGAGGCCCAGCAGGTGATGGGGAGTCATCTGTCCTCCTTGAGACTTTCTATCCATAGGTGAAAGAAGATGGTGACTCAATGTGGTGAGACTTGTCCTTGCCAGATCTGCATAAGACTGGCATCCTAACATGCCCCCATAGACTCAAGGGAGATAAGAACATACAGTGGAAACCTTGGGGACTAGAGGTGGGTAAGTGAAGGGAAATGCCCTTATTCATGGGGGTGGCCCAAGGAGAGGCAACTTGGTATGTATGCCACAGAGGCCTGAACCCCCACAAGAGGAGACAAGCCAAAGGGAATGGTAGGGTCCATAGAAGTGGGCCAGGCAGGAGGGTGGGAGGGAGTGAGATGAATTGAAGAAGGGAAGGGAGGGGGATGGAGGGAAACAGGAATAGGTACCCAATAAGTTTGTAAAACTAGGAAAAAATAAATTAATAGTAAAAAAGAAGATAGTGAACCTGTGAGGATGGGAGACAAGACAGAGAGAGAGAGAGAGAGAGAGGACTGGGAAACTCAGGACTCTATAAATCCAACGTGCTGTTTAAGCCCAGGCCCAGAGAAGGCAGAATCCCAAGAACCGACAGTGTCTCTCTCCAGCCTTCTCTTCAAGCTCCACCTTCTACCTGGGTCTTCATCCATTCAAAATTCCAGCTAAATGCCCTGACATCCCTGAACATGCATCGAGTAGTCAATCGCAGGCCGACACAGGGTAAAGCAGGGATCTACTGCAGCCCTTGCTGTTCCTTGGCTATGTGCAGAGCTGAGCCCAGGCCTTGAGAGAGGAAGGCAGGGGTAGAGTCTGAGAAGTCGATGCTGGAGTCCCCCAGAGCAGCTTGGTGAGGCCTACAAACGGTGGAGAAAGGCCAGGGCTGTGCACTAATGGCCTAGGAGGTGCCCAGCTTTCTGGAGCCATTGTCAGCTCTCCTCCCACCTCTACTTGGACTCTCCTTGCTGCATCTCTTTGGATTTGTCTCCTTTGCCTCTTGGTTTTCCCAGGTTTACTGATTTTCAGAAAAGGACTAGCTATGGGACTGGCAAGATGGTTCAGTGAGTAGGGTATCTGCTAGGAAACCTGGAGAATTTGCTCCCCAGTGCTCATATGATAAGAGAAATGTGTTCTCTCTCTCACTCTCGCTGTGATAAGTAAATAAGTTATTTAAATAATGAAAAGGAACTAGCTTTTTGTCCATGTGGATAAATGGACACAAGCAGTGGTATGCGTGTGTGTTTGGCGCGTGCATGAAACTCCCAACTCCGCGCGTGCATGACTCTGCGCCTGCATGAAACTCAGCAGCCAAGATTCGCCCCCATCAGGGAAGACAAGCAAGTAGAGGCAAAACTGCACTGTGGTCGCGGCTCGGGCACTTGGTCATTCTCTCCTCGGCTCGCATGACTTCATCACTTTGGCCTGGGATGACTCAGTGTCGGCGGAAGTCTTACTCCCCTCCGCACCCCATGCCCCGCATCCTGTCCCGGCGCGTCACCAGGCCCGTTGCGCCTCCCCCTCCCCCGCCGCCTGGGGGCTCTTGGCTCCTCTGGTCCGCGTCCGCTGACGCTGGCGCACGCGGGCTTCTAGAGCCGCGTGCCTGTGTCCGCAGCGCCATCTGCTGGTAACAGTCTGAGGCCCAGGACCCGCGGGATCCTCCTCGACTTTTTTCAGCCTGTTTCCCTGTCTGAAGCATTTCTGTCTCTGACGCCTCCCACCGTAGAGCCTTCCCTTCACCCCCACAAGCTTTGAGCCCTGGAAGCTCAGAACAGGGCGCACAAGGCATCCTTTTCTCCTCCTATGTCACTGCAGATGCACCTGACTCTTGGGCACCACGTGGCTGTTGCGGTCAGGATCCGCAGCCAGGCTCCTTCTTCCCTTACTGGGCAGTCTTTCCCGCCAGGCACTGCTCTGTTCTTTGACTTTTTGAAGCCGTCTTTGACCTTTGGAAGCTAATGATCACAGCAGCTCGATCTCTCTCTCTCTCTCTCTCTCTCTCTCTCTCTCTCTCTCTCAAGCATCAAGCTTATCTGGATTCAAACAATTTTATTTCTGGCTGGTGTTGCTGACCACCCTGCAAACCCACACTCCCTTTGAAAACCAAGAATGAGTAACAGTGTCCCTAGATAAATGGAGGGACAAGATGATGGCTGGCAGAAGAGAGTGGTTAAGGCACTTAGGGACTTGCCCATTGCCCTGAGGGTTAAACCTGAGGCCCAGGTAGGGCTAGTGGGCCTAGGTTGGGGGGAGTCACCCCAATGTTTCCCAGATCCCCTTCAGACACTGTCCCCTGGACTCCGGTTCCACCCTCTCTCATGCTGTCACTCCCGGTCATGGGAGGAGCACATGGTGTAAGGGGCAGTTAGGGCCAGAGGGCAGTGCTAGAGACATCAGTGTCCCTGATCTTGCTCCCTAGGGACGATGTGTCAACAGTGCCTGCCAACGGCTAAGGAGCCTTCCTCCGCGTCCTCCAGGGGTCTTCACTGGGCGCAGAGCTCGGTCCTAGAAAAAAAAAGTACATTAACTTTCTACTCTCTGGTCTCAGAAACTATCCTCTGGGGGCTCTCCTCCTGATACTCACAGGTCTTCGAGGCACACAGGAAATCTGAGGGGACTCCCAAAGCCCGTTCTCCTGGCATCGAATTAGTGGTAGGTTGCGCTGGGTCAGCCCCTCTCTGCACCGATATCGAAGCACAGTGTCCACCTCATAGCGCAGTCGGGGGCGACCAAACACTTGAGCCAGGGGTAGCTCTGGTGGGGGCCCACAGGACACTGCAAGGGCACAGTTAGAAGCTGGGAACCTGGATTTCTGAAGAATGGTTCCCCAACTTGATGGGAAGGAGATGAATGGCCACAATGGACAAAGACACCAGGGATTTCTGGGTAATCTGCCATTCCTGTCATGATCTGGAAACTGATCAGCTGTGTTGAGTAGGTCTGTACCCTCCTTCTAAAAAATGGCGTCCTTTGGGCTGGAGAGATGGCTCAGGGGCTAAGATTCTGCCTCACAAGCAGAAGGGCCTGGGTTTATATCCCAGATCTGACGTAAAAACGCCAGGTGGAAATGGGCCAAGTAGAAATGACAGTGGTCTACGCTTCCGACTCTGGAAGTCGGAGCCTGGGAAACCCTAATGCCAAGCAAAAAAGGAAGTAGAAGCAGTCCAAGATGATTCCTGAAATCACACTTGGCCCTCCACAGGAGCAGAGTGCCCTCTACACACACACACACACACACAAATAAGTAAATAAATTTTAAAAATTAAAAATAAAAAAATGGTAGTCCTGGTCACCCACCCCCTGCTTTCCCACCTTACCTAGCCCCATCTTGCAGGTGTAGGAGAGATGGTAGTTGCAGGGCACGTCACTCCATTGTCCCTGGTCATGCCACACCATGACCACACAGTTCTCCCCAGACAGGAAGTAGCTGTCAGGCTGCCCAGGATTCCAGTTCTCATAGAGCTGGGGACAGAGGGATGCAGAGGTGTGAGCAGTTCTAACTCCTGTAGGGACAATGGTCTCAGAGGACAGAAGGGAGGACTGCAAAGGATCCCCAGGAAATAAAAAGCTGGGGTGTGGGTACTGGAACCTGTAGGAAGGGGTAGAGTGCAGGAGTTTGGGGGGGGGGAAGAGTAGGGAGCCAGAGAGGAGAGGGACCCCACAAGGAAGGGAGCCAGGAGAGAAGAGAGAAGGAGTCCAGAGAGCACAGGAGACCAGAACACAGAGGGACAGCCAAGGTCATGCCCAAGGACGGGAAGAAGGGTCTCAGAGAAGGGACCAAGGCGGGGGTGAGGCCTCTCACCAGAGGAACGCCATCTGACCACAGGAAGTCACCTTCTATGGTCCTGTCATTGAGTCCAATCCACTGGTACTCCCGATATCGATCTGGGGAAGAAAAGCATGAGTGCAGTGAGTGCTGGGCCTGTGAGTGGCCTTCAGGCCCATCCCAAAACACTCCTCGGGTCTTCTTGGCTTGTGGGTGCTGGGAAGGAATGGGTCACTTTCAGAACTACTACTGCTAAGCAGAAATGATTTGCCTTCAAGAAGATAATTATGTTGAAGACTGTCCCATGGACTCTGAGGCACTGAGCGTGGGAGGGGCCTGGAGGGAAGGGGCACTGGAGAACGGCACCTGAGCAGGAGAGAAGAGCAAACTTTTCACCAATGAGCTCGAGAAGTAGATGCAGGTGGGGAGTCAGGGATCTGGGAAACTCTGCAAATGGGGACCGTTCCCAACGTCCCAAGACTGAAGTGGACCTCTCAGCGAGTGGAAAGCAGGAGTGCGGGGAGGGGGGGCAGTGAGCGTCCTGCAGACCGCGGTGGAGGCCTGTCCCTGCAGCCTGCCCACCGTTGATGAAGTCCTGCTCTTCCGGTGTGCCGATGCTGGTCAGGTGCGCGCCGTGCAGACGGCACTGGCTCTCCGCCTCCTCCCAGCTCCTTCGCGTAGAAAAGTGCTTGTAGCAGGCGCCCTGGAAGGTGTCCCAGCCCGGGCTGCAGAAGTGGAGGCCTGGGGCACAGAGGGCATCTTAGGCCCAAGGACTGGAGAGCGGGAGTTGCCAGGTCTCATTACAGAGACTGGCATCCTTCCATCGGGCTTCAAGCCACTCCCCTGAGTGGGGGAGCCTGGAGCCTGGGGCTTCTCTTGGCTCTCCAGCACTGGCCTCCAGGCCCTGGAGAAGACCGGTGCCCTCTTCCCTGGTCGCTGAAGGCAAAGAGCACTGTAGCCTGCTTTCCGGTCACCCCAGGAACTGAGGCTCAGACAAGCTGTGCAATGTGCCTGCAGTTGCAATGATTTCCTGACAAGGCCCAAACCCAGGGTTCCCTGCTCCAGAGCTGATATATGGAGACAGATCCTAGCATTAGGCTGCTCCTCCCCCCCTCCACGTCCCTCACACTCACCGACATCGCACAGGTCCCCCCCATAGCCAGGCAAACATAGGCAGCGGAACCCCTCCTTCTCCTCCAAGCATGTACCGCCATTGTGGCAGGGACTAGGGATACAGTCACCTGGGGGAGGGGGAGAGAAGTGAGTGGGGAAACAGGGCAGACGGCTGTGTGGCCTGACTCTGCAGAGTACTCCAAGGTCCAGCGGCTGCCAAGCCCAGCCCTCCATGACCTAACACTTCTGCGGAAAGCCTGCCCTGTCCACAGCTCTGCCCTGAGTTCTGGGCTTCTTTTCTCACTCTGGCCCCCTTATTTGTCACTGCACAAGGTCATCAAGCCCCAGCGTGGGCCAGTCTAACACGTGCTGGCAGGAAGACCTCCGCAGGGGGAAAGATACAGAGCTGTCAGTTGTACGGCCTGCACTCTTGCCAGCTCCTGGCTCTTCTGGGTGACACTGAGCATGCCACGTTCCCTTTTATTTCTAGAGTTTAGTCCCTTGCCCTCTTCGTGCCAGCACAGTTCTGGGCAGTCTAAGTGGGCAGGGCAGAAAGGTGAAGGGAGAACCGTTCTAGAGCAGTGGGTGTGGCCTCATCACTACTTCTACCTGCTGAGGGCTGGCAGCCCCCATTCTGCCTGGTCCATCCTCACAGCCCAGGAGGAAACCACCGGGTCCCCTTATCCTGCAGTGCTGGCTGTTGATTTCTTTTACAAGTGTCTCCTCCTCCTCCACGAGCCTTCTTCCTGCTGTTCCTCCCCCTCCCTCCGCAGCCCTTTTCTCCAGACAGGCCTCTGAAGACCTGCAGACTGTTGTCTGGCTCTGCTCCCTCTGGCTAGGCCACCTGCCTTCTCCAGCCTTCTGTCTGGGTCCTGGCGGAGTGCTGGAAGGATCTATTCTGTTCTGATCCGGATGACCAGGGGAAACGGCTCCTCCCACCAACAGCACAGGCCAGGGCCCAGGGCAATCAAGGCCAAGGCTCACAACGCTTCCTGGCCATCCTGAGCAGGGGAGGCAGGAGCAGGTGGAGTCGAGCCAAAGAATTTGCCAGGATGGTCTAGCTGTTTCCAGCACCCCTCCACCGCAACAGTTTCTTCCCGGCAGGGGGAGCTGCCCACCCCAGGTGTTTCATTTAGCCACTAAGCACCAGACCCAGCACAGACTGCGAGTTCTGAGCCCCTCCCAATTCTTGCAGCTTTCCAACTTCTCCCCAGTCCTTTTCTTCCCGGTCAACCCTCCCCCGGGCCTTAAGTTCCTAGCCTTGGGGTTCAGGATCCGAGCTCTGGCTGGGCAATGTGGAGCACAGGAGTTCTTCTTGGGGTGTCCTCCTCCTGCTCCCTTTGGGGTCAACTATCCTAGAGAGCCAACTGCCTTAGGCTGTTGACACGGCAGACTAGGGGCCTCTCGCTACTCTTCCAGGTGGGCTAAGACATTGCAGTGACTTCCGGGGTGCCCCTTCGCCCACCACACTGGCTCCAATGCCAGGAGACAATGCCAAGCAGGAGCCAGCAGCTGGAACGGATGAACCGATGGTGATTCAGGGGTCTCTAGCCTATCTGGCCCACTGAGGAGGGGAGCTGGACCTTTGAGGACTTAAGTCTTTCCCAGGGGCCTCTGCTGCCCCCAGGAAACTAGTTCCCCTCCCTCCACACACATCCTTTTCATAGCCTTCTTCAATGTTGGAGACGGATCCTCAGGGCTGGGAATGTGACACCTCTCCTTCTTGGGTCGGGGTGGTCGTTAGAGCAAGGGTTAGTGCAAGGAGGAGACTGTGTACAGGGGGTGACAGTGTTGCCCCCTAGTGGAATGTAGGAAGGATGACGGGATATTAGGCTACTGGGAGATCAGAGAACTGGTTGCAGGTAAGAGATTTTCCTAATCTCTATGCAGGAGCTACTACGGTGTGTGGAAGGATTGCATACTACGGTCAGCCTTGGATTGTGAGGGTTTCTTCCCATGAGGAGGGAGGGACTAATCTAGCCTCCCACACTCAACAGATGAGGACTCCTCTGGGCCATGTGCAGATCTGAGGTGATGGTGGTTATAGAGACCTGAAGAGAGGCATAAGGGACACCAGGGGCCTTGGAGAAAACAGCAGCAGAGAGACACATGGAGAGAGGGAGGAAACAGATGGGTCACAGAGCCAGAAAGTAGTTAAGAATCCTGATGAGGACCAACTAAGGAGAAGAGCAGACAGGGAAATGGACAGGGTATTCAAGGCTGTTTACAAAGTGCTTTAATAGAGATTTGTTTTCAAGGCTTGTTTTCCATGAAACAGTCAAAAAATACTTCATAGAAGTAGTGGCTTAAGGCTCTTTGGGGGAGGGGGGAAGGTTCTCCTGGCTCCCAGAGGCAGGGGGTGAGGACTGTCTCCCAGGCTTCCCTGAGATTACTGGGAAGTGGTTAAAGGGATAGAACACGGGGCACAAAGGTGATAGCAGCAGAAGATGGGCCTGGTCCCAAAGTGTGCAGCGGGTGACCAGACACCCCTCAGAGGCATGAGAACATTCTGTAGGGCCAGTGAGATATGAACTACAAGCGAAGTACCCAAGGGTGGGAAGGCTCCCAGCATCAGTAGTGGAGCTTGGATCCCAGGGAAAGGAATGGAAGTGGGATGGAAGCCAGTAGGTGGTGCATCCAAGACTGGGACCCACAGGGTGAGCCAGGCAAGGGTGGAGGCAAAGGATCAGAGCATCTGGGGTGGATCAGAGGGTGGAGGAAAGGCCTGTGTGTCAGGTGACCCAGAGCTGCAGGAGGAGAAAGAGGAGGAAGAGGGGCACTGAGCCTTCAGCAGAGTTACCTGATGAGGGAGCCACAACCACTCCACCTCGGCTGGCACTGTCGGTGGGCAGCACAGGCTCGGCCTGTACTGAGGTTCCTGCTGGGGCAGTTCTTCCAGATTTGTCTTCTGAGGAGACCTCCAGCTCCTTGGCGCCCTTGGGAGCATGCGTGGCGGGAAGCCTGGAAGGACCATCTTCGGAAATGGAGCTTCCTCCTTCCTCACTCTCTCCTTGGGGGATGCCAGACAGCTCGGGGCCCTCACTTTCCACCCCCACCTCTGTGACCCCATCTGGAGTAGATATTAGGCCTTCCCCTCCAGGAGGGGCTAGAGTCTCTGTAGGTGGTCCACGGACCCTTGGGGGCCTGGGAGCTTCTGAACCTCCATCAGGGGAAGGCGATGCGCCTGGCTGCGGGGCTGCTCGGGCGGGCGGAGACCCCTGGGAGAGTGACGGCTGCGTGTCTGAATTGGTTGGGAGAGGGCTGCTAAGCTCCATGGGCCATGCCCACAGGTCGTCCTGTCCCACTCCTTCCTCCTCTTGGGCCTCCTCTTCATCCTTGTATCTCTCTTCTTCCTCTAGGGCTGGGCCTTCCTCTTCCGAAGACCCAGCAGGAGGTACAATGGATTGTGTTTCCAGATCTGGGCACAACACAAACAGTTCAGCACCAGGGACAGCACTTGTCAAACTCAGCAGTCGGTACAAACGGAGAAAGGCTCTGTGGGGGGGAGAAACTCCAGAGAGCTACTCTGTGCCTTTCATTTTAACCTGAGCTGTATTCAAGAAGGTTCCATCAGTGTTCACTAGCCTAGGGTAACTATGATGGCTACTGTGTCTCCTTTGCCTAGATCGGCAACCTTGCAACATTTTCTAGTCTTTGGGCATAAAGCAGAGGAAGGACAAAAAAAGACAATCGCCTTCTGGAGCACACCCTTAGTCCAAGCTTTCCTAGCTCCAGTGAATTAGGGGTGGAATTTACTTGAAAGATCAAGTTTGAGAAAGGGACAGGAAAACTGCTTGGAAAGAACAGGACAGAACCACGCCAGCCATGATCCTGGCCATGACCCCACCCATTCATCTGGGCTTACCCTTCTGCCCCCCGACTTCCCTCAGGGGGTGAGAACCCAGAGTGAAGGCTTGGAGTTACCTAGGAGGATCCTAGGGGTCTCTGCTGGGTCTTCCGAGGTGGAGCTTCCTCCTGCTCCATCCTCCACGATGGGGATGGAGTAGATGGCTCCTCTGGACTCACTCTCCAAAACTTCCTGGGGCAGCTTTAGCTCTTCCAGCTTCTCTGTCACTGTGACAATGGCCTCTAGGCCATCAGAAGTGGAGTCAGAGGCTTGGCTGGAGGTCTCAGGAATGGTGGAAGGATGGGCAGAGTCTGTGGCAGGAGGAAAGAACTTATGGAAGATTGAATATGCAGCTGAGCCCTCCCAGGTCCTGGTCTGCATGGGAAGGCTCTGGGTTAGACCACCATAGCCCTGGAAGGCTCCCCCCCCCCATTTTCCCATCACTTCCTAGGGAGCACAGCTGGGACAGCCTGAAACTTTGTCAGTATTCCTTGAGCACTGCTGGAGCATCTGCTAGTCATATAGAGAGGGTACAGTGCAGAGTAAGTCAGCAAACTCCCATCATCAAGGAAACTTGCAACCAGATACAGATAATAAACAAAGACATTAAAATGCTAAGTGACTGAGAAGCTGGAAGATAAAATGAAGGTCAAGGCTAGAGAGAGGACTCAGCAAGTAAAGAACTTGCTATGCAAGAGGTTAAGTCTGGAATCCCAGATCCCATGTAAAATGTCTGGTGACAAGGTAGCCCACCTGTAATTACAGCTTCAGAATGTTGAGACTGGGAATCCCTGGTGAGTTCTAGGTTTAACTAGAGACGTACCTCAACACAATTTGGTGGAGGGGAAATTCCCAATATGAACCTCAGGCCTTCATGCACGTTCACATGCATCTGCATGTTCACATGCATGTGCATACACATGTGAGCCCATACATGTGAGAGCAAGTATACATACATGCATGCTTCACCCACATACACATGAAAATGGAAAGAAAAAAGTATCATTCTTCAGGAGTCAGGAAAGGTTTAGGGGAGCCACTCTCTTGGGCAAAGGGACAGAGTGGATGAAATCGTCTCTGCAACTTGAGGACTCGGGCTTGGACCAATAAGAGGACTGACTTCACAGACCCCCCCAGGAGAACTGAAGGGTCAGTGCAGATAGATGGTTTGCTGGTCTGAAGAGTTCAGTTAGGGCAACGGGGCAAAGGGAAGAATTGCCTCCTTGGGGTCTACTCAGGGGCTCAAGATAGAGTACTTCACCCTCTGGGCAGGGAACCCAGAGCAGTACACAATAAGTCCAAGGTGGAATTGGGCTAAGAGGAGCCTGAGCTGTCTGTGCTCAGCCTGGTTAGGCAGACAGTGTGTTCCTGCCCCACACGTATGGCACTGAAGCTGGCTGCGCACACCCCAGCCTAGCAAACCTACACTGAGCTTCCTGTCCCCCTGTTCCCCACTGTCATTCTCCCCTCTCTATCCCTCCCACTCCAGTGCTCTATCCCTTCTTCCTGCTTCTTCCAGGAGTAAGTGCTTGGCACAAGACCTATCCCCAGTTGTCCGTGAGGTCCTGGAAAACAGTGTTTATCCATGAGCCTTTGGTTGTCTCCTGTATCCTGCAGTTCTGGAATGCTCCTGAGGAACTGGAGCAGATGGTTCATGGCAGCAAGAGAATGTCAATTATCTACAAGGAGCTGCTGGGACATGGGAACTTAGCTGCTCTTCACAGATGGCAGCTTTGAAACTGGCAGAAAGTGGAGGCAGGTAAAGCTGTGAAGACAAGCTGGGCCCCATCTAAAACTTCTTCAGGCAACTGTTCAAGAGGCTGGTGAGAGCTGGGTATCAGGATGTCCAGAGTTGGTCCTGCCTGAAGCCACTTACCTCGGAAACAGTAGACATTGAAGCGGCTGTGCTTGTTGGGGAAGCCAGTCTGGTTGGGGAAGAGGAAGAGGGTCTTGACTCCTGGCAGGCCCCCACCACAGCGCTGGCTGGGCGTGACGATGGGGTAGCGCACACTGCCGTCAGCCAGCCAGCCGGGGCTGCAGCGGTCCAGGCCACCATCCCAGGCTGCATACAGCTGGCCCGTGGTGGCGATCTCAGCTCCTCGTTCTTGGCAGTAGGTCTGGGCCTCCTCCCATGTCATTTTGTCTGGAGGGGCTCCTAGGAACAGTTCTCCTGGGTGAAAAGAAGGACCAGGTCAACCAGGCAGTTGGTAGTCCTTCCACTGTGGACTCGGACAAGCTTCTCACTTGTGACATACTGGATGGCATCGAAGTGTGCACCCAGAACCCGGGCTGAAGATTAGTGCCAGGAGGAACCTGGCCTCACTTCTCATTCTGTGGTCTGAGCTCCAGCTTGTCCCCTGGTTTGCTCACAGACCTGCCTCTGGGACAGGGTTTTGTTTGGAAAGGGTATCAACTGCCTCCCTGCACTGTCTGTCCTTTTCAATACACAGGGACTATGAAGCTCGATGGAGGCTTTGGAAGAACACAGGACACTACAGATGGACTTGTCATTTGAAATCACCATTCAGGTCTTCAGCGTAACAGTAAACATCATAGAGGTCCTCAGGGTCCACCACTCCATAGTTCCGGACCCCTGGATAACCATCCATGTCTCCATAGCAGGCCTCTCGTGGGGTCTGAATGGGATACCTGGGAACCGAGGAAGAGGATAAGGACTGTTATCTTCCCAAGGAGTCACCCCATATTGCGCCTCATTGGTCCACCACATGCCCCAGAATTGCTGTCCTCCCAGCACTGCAGGGGAGCACACCCCAGGCCAGTCTCACTCTCTCTCCCCAGAGGCAGGAGTCAGCCAGAGGCAGCAGATACCTTGGCATAAGTATAAGGCACAGATGCTAGAGACAAATAGAAGCCCCTGACCCCCAACCCCAGCCCACCTGACAGTCTGGTCGGACAGCCAGCCAGCGTCACACTGCTCATATCCCCCAAGGTAGGCGGCGTAGAGCTGCTCAGGAGTGGCGATGCGGGCCCCGATGCGAGCGCAGGCTTCCTGGGCCCCAGCAAAGGAGAACGCATAGCGCGCAGAGCCCTCCCGGTACAAAAAGACGACCCCTGAGGAGGGGCAGAGAGGACTTCTGAACCTGGTGATCACTCAGCACACTGACCTCACCTCACCTTTGTCCTTCCCCTGTTCACAAAAGGCAAAGTCCAACTGTGCTTACTCCACAGCATGAGGGACTTAAGTTAGACTGAATAGAATTTCCTCCACCTGGAGAGAGAAAGGAGGTAACAAGGGACTGTCTTTCTCTTTTTCCCACTTGGTCTGTGCCTTCCAGATGCAAGGTCTGCTCAGTTCCAGCTTCCTGGGAGCAGGTGTCCTCACGTCCCTCCGTCTAGGGTCGGAGCTCTACCTCCTCACCTTTGACTTTGACTTCCACCGCGTCGCTGCTGTCATCGATGCCGTGCTGGACCTCGCAGCGGTAGATGCCAGAATCGTTGGGCCGCAGCTCGCTCAACACCAGGGAGACGTCGGTGAGAGACGCGGGGTAGGCGGGCAGCGCCACCCGGAACCGGTACGCCTCGTTCACCTTGACGCGTAGCCCGCGCGCCACGAGCACCTCGGCCTCCCGGTCCCCGGACAGGAAGGTCCACTTGACGCGCGGAGAACCCGGCGCAGCCCGACGGCCGGGTGGCGGGCGCAGGTGGTGCACGTGGCAGGGAATGGCGAGGGCGCCGCCCAGCACGCCCTGCAGCTGCGCGGCGCCGATGCGCACGCGGAAGGCACGGTCCTCTGCGGACGGGGGTCGGGTGGGCTGCGGCCTGGCCTCAAAGCCCCACCCCTAGGACTCAGGCACGGCTCCGCCCCCCAGGACTCACTGGTCTCCAGGGTCCTGAGACCCTCCCAGGTGCTACGCCTCACCCAGGAATCTCCATCCCGCCCAGGAAGCCACGCCCCAACCAGGGTATTGTGCCAAGGCCAGGGTTCTGAATCCTGCCTAGGGTGCTGAGCCTACCCTGGGTCCTACTTCCTGCCCAGGATACCATGCTCCCCTCACCAGGGTGCTAAGCCCCAGTTAAGGTGCTGACTTCCACCCAAGGTGCTGACTCTTGCCCAGGGTGATAAACCCCGCCCAAAGTGTTAAACCTCCGACTGTACTGAATCCGATTTCCACCTTAGAGTCCATAGACTCCCTACCAAGGATCCCCAACTTCTTATTCCGCGGTCAGACGGGGTCCTACGACCAAGGTCTTCCACTTTTGTCTCCTCCCTGATCCCCAGACTGGAAGCTGGTGGTGACCAGAGATGGCCCTCTCTAGGGGGGGCTGCAGTACAGAAACAGGGGAGCCCAGGAGGTGGCTTACCAGAACTGTCCCCTTCCAGGTCATCAGCTAGGATTGCAGGAGCCTGAGTCAGGGCTAGGGCTGCCAGCAGGGACAGTAGAGGGGCCATGCCACAAGATGATGGAGGGACTTGAGGAAGAAGGAAGGTTTGCTTAGACTTAGATGTACTTCTGCTGGCTATATGCCACACCATAAGGCTAAAGGTATCCTAGCCTCAAAAGTCTGATGCTTCCATCTCCCAAGTCCCAAGACTTGTGCTCTCAATCAATTTACTGTGTGCTCTAAACCAGGGTTCTTACCATTTCTGGGCTGCTTTTTTTTTTTTTTTTTTTCTCCAAAAGAGTACTGTCATTATTGCCTCATGAAGTTGGCAGCGTTTTGAAAACTCTACCTACCTACCTATCGTCTCCAACAGTAAACAAACTCACATCACCAACTACACACAAGTAGCTGCTCAGGAAATGCTTAAGACACAATTAGTAGCTGATATAGTGCAATTAGTTCTCTGTATTCTTGGGTTCCATGTCTGTGCATTCAACCAAACATCTGCCAAAATATTTGGGAAAGGGCTGGAGAGATGGCTCAGGGGTTAAGTCTCTGTCTTACAGGCAGAAGAACCCGAATTCAGACTCCAGGCAAAAATGATGGTAGCCTTCACTTCTGGTCTTGGAAGCCTGTAAAATCCCCAGGGCAAAATGAAAAGGATGTACAGCAAACCAGGATGATTCCTGACGTTACCCTTGGGCCTCCATAGGGAAGACCATGATCTCTGATACGCAGACATACCACACGCACACATACAAAAGTAAATGAATTTTAAAAAAATACATTGAATGTATCATATATGAAATCATAAAAAAGAAATATAAAAATGTGAAAATACGTAGGAAAATATTTTTTGTACACAGACTTTCTTTTGGGGGGGGGCAGGTCTCTAAATAACACAATGGTTAACAAAGTTTGCATCCATTCCAGATATTGTAAATAATCTGGAAATGGGTTCAAGTGCACAGAAGGTGCTCACTCAGGGATGGGTAAACAGGAAACCTGTTCTGTGTGAGGGGCCTAAGCAGTTGTAGGACCATGGCTATTGGGGGTCCCTGAGCTAAGCCTCCAGACATAGAGGGACAGGTGTTCTACTTCCCTGTACTTTCAGTGCCTTCCCCTACTGCAAAACTCCAGGTTTCAATACCTGGTCCTTCATCCCCCGGCACACCACACAGCTGTCCTCCTCCAGGAGGGCCTCCTAGACTGAACGTGGGGACACTGCGGCCCTTCACCTCTTTCCCACCCATGCTTGTAAGGCAGCTTGTTTTGGCGCCCAGCATCTCTGGCTTGCCCTCCCTCCTAGCTCCCAACCATTCCCCTCTGCCTGGCACGAGCTTTCCCACCGGATCTCCTGGCTCAGAAGCCAACTGGGACAAAGCCCCTGTCTCTGCCAGCCTGGCCTCTGTCCAGCTGCTCCTTCCCCCACCCACCTTTTATGGGGGGCGGTTCATTGGGGGAATGAGGATAAAGGGAGGGACCACTATCAGCTCTAGAATCCGAATGCATGGGCCGGCTGAAGATCTCAGCCCACTTACACTCTTCACGGGAAAATGGAGAAGAATGCCAGCGAAGGATAGGGTGACCCTGGACCAGGAGCAGAGCCAAGTCAGGCACCAGGTCAACATGCACTTATGGAGGGAAGCTGCACACTTAGTGTCCAAGGTCCTTGTCAAAGGCCAGGCTAGATTTGGAAGAACACGGGACCTAGGATTGCATGAAAAGGCTGATGATATCTAAGAGGGGTGAGAGTTAGACTCAGGCAGGACTTCCTACCGGTCATTCATTCCCACGGGCTCCCTCACCCACTCCTGGCCCTTGTAGGTTCTGTCTCCATACTTTCCTCTAGCCTGACCCTGCGAGACAGGAAATTTCCTTCTTCTACAAGGTCCTCCCAAATCAGGTTTCTCTCCTGGCACAGCTGCAGCCTCCCCCCAAGCTAGGTGGTGCCGGCGCATCGCTCAGATGGGGATGGAAAGCAGGGTGGGAGTCAGGTGCTGCGGCGCTGAGAGGGAGGGATGCTGCTGGCGGGATGCCAGGATGTCGTGGGCTGTGTGCGCCCTGGCTCGGTTGCGGTTGCCCCATAGTTCGAGTCTCTCACTTCATCTCTCCTGCTGCGGGTGACTGGCTCAAGGGGGCGCGGCCCAGGACCAACCCTTGCGAGCCGCTCAAGGACCTGCTCCCCTGAGGACAGGGTTCCGTGCCTACCGCGCCCCTCGAAGGGCAGGTGCCTGCGTCCGACACCCAGGGACGCCACTGTCTGTGTTCGTGGTGTGCATGGGGATCCCAGGGAAGCCGCAGTCCCGGCGACAGGTCCTTGTCGCCCAAACGAGTCAGGCGCCCCAGGCGCCCCCCACGCCAGGCAAACAGTTGATTTCCCTCCTCTGAGGGGGGCCGGAACCTCACGTTCAGGATGGTCTAGGAACTTGCTCAAGGTCACCCAGCAAGTAAGTGGCAGACCCGGGATCAAAGCTGCGGGCGGCCACCGCTAGGTCCCGGGCGCGGCCCTCCGCCCCCCACCCCCCGTCGGCCGGGGGTCCCGGGCCACTCCCGAGCAGGTCCGATCCTCTGTGGTCAGGGGGCTACCGCGAAGGCGAAGCCCGCGGGCGCTGCGCGAGGGTCCGCGAGGGCGGGGGCGCACTCACCTTGGGATCCCCTCTCCGCGCACCGCGCGTCCCGCAGCCGCGGCCGAGACTGCGGCGGACTGCGCGGGCGCGAGCAGAGACCGGGCGCGCGGGACAGCCACCGGGGCGCCCGCCCGCCGGGCGCCGCACAAAACCCCCTTTCTTCCCGCGCCCGCCCCGCCTCCTCCTGGCCGCCCCCGCCCCCTGGCCGCGGCCGCGGGGGGCTTGGCGCGGTCACGCGATCCGCGCGGCGGCGGCGGCGAAAGCAAGGACAAGCGAAGTAGGACATGGTTCCGGGGAGAGAGTCCAGGACCTGGAATGGGAAGGGAGGGCAGAAGGGGCGGGGGGGGGGCGCTGGAGGATGATGTTGCAGTTGGAAGGATGGAAATTAGACAACTGGAGGGACTTCCTATATGCTGAGAGAGAGGAGAGACTCAAACTTAGTAAGGCAGATGATGCATTAGTAACCCTGTGTGTGTGTGTGTGTGTGTGTGTGTGTGTGTGTGTGAGCTTTTGTCCATGCATAGAGCAATAGCCCCATAAAATGGGAATCTCCTTTCTTTGGATGAGGTTCATAACCACAGCCACCTCCTTGGAGGAAGCTCTGATTGGAGTGTGTCTACCTTGGGGCTGCCTCTGTCTGCACAGAGGAGGAGCTGACTTTGCAGTTGGACAGATGGGGTTAGACAGCAGAGTCATGGGTTAAGCAAGATAAGAAATCTCTAGAAGCGCAGGGGCCAGCGGCACCGTAAGTGAATACTACTGTTAGAGCCGACGTCACGGGCTGCACAGACCAATGTGCTGATCACGGGTTGCTGGGAGACAAGAGCTTGCTGGCCCGAGCTGGGTCCCCAAAGTGAAGTCTGGTCCAGGGGGTGGGCCTCCAGTGCTGCCAACAGGGCTCCTCAGCTGGCGGCCCGCCCCGCCCGCTTCTCTTGGCTTTCCCAGGCTTTCCCCACGCCTCCTCTCCCTCCTGGGACTCTAGGCCAAGCCCTGGCACCAGCTGTGGGCAGAGCAGCCAGCCGCCTGCGCTCCTTCCCATGGACATTGGCCTGCAGCAAGGGCAGCTTGGGGACTTGACCTCACAGTCTCCAGCAGTACCCCAAACACCCCAAATGTAGCCCTCCATCTGCCTACAGTGAAAGTCTCTCCAGAGAATTCTGGACCGTTTCCTGCATGGCGTGGGCCCATGATGTGAACTTAGTTTCACAGGCTTTTAGAAACTTAGAAAAACAAAACAAACCCTTCCTTCCAGACCCTTAGGAATTTAAAGGGAACATTCTGACCCACCACCACCTTGTAGGAACAGGACAGAAGTACCTGGGGTGGGAATGAAAGAGAATGGGGCTTGGAGAGAAGGAAAGGAAAATGCAGGGTGAGTGAGGCTCCAGGACTGTGTGGGCAGGAGGGCCCCTCGGTTTAGTCGTTCTCTAGACTGTGACCAAAAGCCATCTAGGGTCCAGGTGCTGTTTCAGTACCTAGAGCCGGGGTTCCTAGACCCCTTGCATCTTGAAAGGAGCATGTGTGTGTGAAGGGGGGGGGGTGTCCATGACTCCTGCGAGTTCTCACTAGGGATTCCCAGCACTCACTTCCCTCATCGGGGCACCGAGGCACTTCAGGCCTACCAGGCTGGGCCAAGCATCTAAGAGACGATCACTCAATCCTACAATTGGCGCAAAACGTAACCACATTCCTTTCCTGGAGGGAAACCTGGTTGTGATTAGAAAAGACGGAAAGTGACGTTTCCTCGCCCCCCTTCATGGCCAAACGTCAGCGCATATTTTGCTGAGGGGGAGCAGAGCCGGTGCACCACAGAGCTGCGAGGGACCGAGTGCAGGCAGGCAGCTGCGCTCAGCATCCCCGCCCCCAGACCGAACTGGAATCGCCCTTTTGTGCCGGGGTGGAACTGGGAACACCAGGCGAGGTCTTTCCTCTAAGCACTCACAGGCAGGGACTCCATGGCCAGTTGAGGATGCTCAGATGCCAGGGCACTTGTGTGGAGCCCTTGCCAAGAAGAAAGTGAGCTTTCCTCGGCCGGGCCTACAGGGTGGAGTATTTACACTGAAGTCTGACCCCACTTGGCTCCAGCCATTGCTATGGGAGACCTTCTTTCCAGTTACAGCCTATTGTCTTAACCCACCACCACAGGACTTGCTCCAAGAGGGGACAAAAGACAACTCCCCCTCCCAGTCCTCAGTCCCTTTGATCTCAGACAGGAGCCTCCACACGGGCTTGCAGCTCTCCAGCCCAGCTCTCTGTCTCAGTAATAGGGGGTAATGGCTCAGTCAGCCTTACTGATCTAATGAGAAAAGGTCACAAGGTATGTCTCACAACTGCCCAGTGGACTCCTCCAGAGGTGGGGATAGGGGTGGGAGGGAGTGGGGAGTGGAGTCAGGCCAGGGTCCCTCCTCCTCTTCTTCATGCAGCCAGCTGACTGCCTGTGGGGGAACTTTCCCAGACTCTGGATAACACCCAGCAGACTCTTGTGTGTACCACCCTAGCCTCCACCCACCCCCAAGCAGGCCAACCAGTGGCCCGAGGTGAGGCCCCAGGCTCCTCCCCAGAATTTCTCTCGGGCTCCAGCCCTCACTGGTGTCCCCACCATGGTGGCCCCCTCCCCCAGACTGTCACATTCTGAATTAGGCCAGGCACCTGGTTCCCACACCATCCCATAGAAGCAGCTCAGCACTGGTACAGCTGCACTCAGAGAATGGGGGCTTTGATAGCCTCGGAAAGGGGCCAGGAACCAAGGACCCCGGCTCAGAAATGCAGGGGTAGCTCTGAGAGCTCCTACAGCTGTGTGCATTGAGGGGGACTGGTGAGCTGGCAGGAAGGTCTGCAACTGTTCCTCCAGCTGCCTGGATGCTGGCCACCAGGTGCAAGTCCCCAGCTCACAGGAGACCATCTCACTGTGCTGGAGACCCCACGGGTGCAGGCCACCACTTCCTGAGCAAGTTCTCCTCTTACAGAGCCCCCTGCTGTGCCCCTTCCTGCTCCCAATGGTGCTAGAGTAGGCACCACCTCTCTGACCCTCAGTTTTCTCCACATAAATGGCATTAGGACCTTGTTGGGCAGTATTTATTTATTTATGAGAGAGAGAGAGAGAGAGAGAGAGAACTCATGCATGCATGTTAAGGTGCACAAGTGGAGGTGTGGTAGTTACTCTGTATGGTTGCTGATAAATTATCATCAAAGCACTTAAAAGAACAAGGAGTTATTCTCTTATGATAGACTGGTATAGTCATACATCTTAGAGGAAGAGCTCACACCAATACTAGGAACTAAGGGAAATGGCCATACCACCTCCACATAACAACTGATAGAGGGACAATCCTTACCAGACCAGCATCTCTGGCCAAGTATACACAAGGATGCCCACTCTCTCAAACATCTCCCTCCATGTTATTCACCTGCCTGGGAGACTAATCCCACCCATCACAAGCCGGTTCTTCCCATCAACTAGATAATCTCCTGCAGGTTCACTCTGCGTGTAACTCAACTATTAATGCTCTATAAATGTGCCCAGAACTGAAACCCTCAACTGTCAAGTTAACACCTGTATCCAACCATGACAGGAGGTCAAAAGACAACTTTCCAAAGTCAATTCTCTCTTTCTACCATGGAGACTTCCAGGGGTTGAATTTAGGTTGCCAGGGTTGTAAGCAGGACCCTTCCTCACTGAGCTATCTCAGCCAGCCCACTACTGAGCAGCCTTGATGCTGAAATACTTACATGTTTTATATTACTAAGGTACAACATTTAATTACAAAGAGTTGCATTTAAAAAGAAGGAGGAACCAGGGAGATGGCTCAGCTGTTAATGAACTCCTCAAGCAGACAGATCTCCAGATTCAAGGTAAAACATCTGTAGAGTGTGGCAGCCCCAGAAGGCAGAAACCAGGAATCCCTAGAGCCAGCCGGTTAGCCAGACTGGCCCTATTGGCAAGGTCTGAACGTGACTAGAGAACTTATCTCTGAAGAAAAAGGTGGAGGAGTGACCAAGGATAATTCCTGATATGAACCCCCAGCATCCATAAGCACATGCAAACACATGTGCTTACATACTCACACATACACAGGCAAGCAAGCACACACACATGCATGCTTCCAGTACACATGAAAATGGAAAAAGAAAACAAAATAGAGATGGTGAGATGACTCAATGGGCAGAAGTGCTTGCTGCCAAACCTGAGTTCAGTTCCCCTCAAACCCACATGCTAGAAGGAAAAAAACAGACTTCTACAAGTTGTTCTCTGACTTCTACATGCATGCCATGATGCTCATACACACACACACACACACACACACACACACACACACACACACACACAAATAAATGCAAAAAAAATCAAAATCTACAGTGAAATGAAATAAGGTGCCTAATTTTATATGAAGTTAAAGCAAAACCAAATCAAATGTTTTTATCTAAGTGTTTTGACAATGAACACACTAAGGCTTCTAAGAAGGAGAGAAGGAAGAAAGGAGGAAGAAAGAAGGAAAGAAGGAAGGAAGGAAGGAAGGAAGGAAGGAAGGAAGGAAGGAAGGAAGGAAGGAAGGAAGGAAGATGTTGTATCTATTGATGTTGTATTGTTGATCTAGTAGCATTCAATATCCTTTGTACACAGATATTGTCTCTAAAATGCACTCTCTCTTAAAAGGAGCAAAGATTTTCTTTTTAGAAATGTGGGTCTGGGGCTTGGTAGTTTGTCATCCCCGAGGGTAAAGCAGTTCAAAAAGTCAGGTCAGGTTCATTCACTGATCAGCCAGAGGCAAAATAATTCCGGCTTGAAGTGGAAAGTGACTGAGAGATTGTGGAGACTCCTTAAGTTCATAACAAGCTTATTGAAACTCCTGTGTCTTTGGACACGGACAAGGCACAGAGGGATTCTGAAGATAAATGGAGTCCCATCACACACTCTCCTGTAGCCCACCCTGGCACCCACCACTCGAGGTGGGGCTATCTGGAGGTGGGCTTGGCTTAAAGGCAAGCAGGTCAGAGTGGATGCTGAGGAGACCGTCTCCCATCAGGGCCAGATGGGTTAATGAGCACCTCGGCCTCGTCTCTCAGGTGGGAAACTGAGGCAGGTGCTAGAGGAACTCCCAGAGTCCCTCACCATGACCTGTTCAGTGACTTTTATTGGATGGATCCCCTTCCCTGTCCCACTTACACATTAAGACCCAGGAATTTTCAGACCCACTGAGTCACCAGGCCAGGCAGAGCAGCCTTCGAGATTGTGAGAGGTTTGAGAGGTGAGCCCCCGAGCCAGTAGCCAGGGCTCTGTGTTACCTGCCCATTTCACCCATGCGCTCTCAGTTCACTCTAGCCTGGGACCTCAGATCTGATCATGGGGAGTCCATCCTTCTGGGGGGGAAGGGCTTTACCCACTGAACAAGCTCCCAGCCCCCATTTTGCACCCTTAATGAGATGACAGATGTGGATGATGGTCAGCAGTCCCTCTTATGTACAGAATTATTAGTGCAGTGAGTAACCACGTCCTCGTCCCTGGAACCTGTGACTTGCTAGGGGAAGGATTAGTTACTGTTAGCGTGTTACTCAAACATAAACTCTTCAACCTCAGCCAGAGAGCTTAAGATGAGTCCTTTCTGTCTTAACAAGTGGGCAAGTCCAAGGGTATATCCTTCTGAGAGTCGAAGAGAAGATGAGACCACAGAACCAGGGATGGGTAAGGCAGTGAAGTCAGCGGGAGGAGGAGGGCAGCTCTGGGAAGCAGCCCTGCTCACATACTTCTGAGACTTTAAGCCACATTAGGGTAATCTGTTTAAGAAGCCACAAGATACTAGTTCAATTGAGTGCTTTGTAAAGAACGAGGGGAAGTTGGCTTAGCATGTACAGTGCTTGCCATGTGAACCTGAGGACCCCACGTGAAAGCTGGGCACAGTGGCATAAGGGCTCATAATCTCCATGTGTCCAGGGAAAATGGGACCCAAAAAGAAATCTTTGGAAGCTCCCAGGCCACCCAGGTGACTTTCTCCTGTAAGGACAAAAGAGAAGTTTAGAGTGTCATTTGTGGACTATCGATGGGTGAAAATATGAATGAAATTTAATCAAACTTCTGAATCTAGCTACTGGAAAGAGAGGGAACATGTTAAATGACATTATACAATCAGTCAAATGCAGAATGTGGAATTGATGGAAAAATGACCCAGTTCTGTTTCTTTTCCTTTTCTTCCTCCTTCACACACACACACACACACACACACACACACACACACACACACACAAGTCAAAGGTTGGCACTGAGAACCTTTCTCCCTTCTCTCCACCTTTTGAGACAGGTTCTCTCATTGAGACTAGAGCTCACTGATTGGCTAGACTGGCTGGCCAGCAAAACTCAAGGAACCACCGCTTCCTCTCACTTTCTCTCTCTTAGGTCTCTTTCTTTCTCCCTTTCTTTTCTTTCTTCTTCAGAAATTCTGGTCTTCTATATCTATATTTTATTTTTGAATGTGTATCTTTTGAAAATATATTTCTTATTGAAAACATATTTAAAATACCCTGTTTACTTATTTAAGAGAGAAAACAGGCCCAAATATCCCACAGGGTGTGTATGTGTGTGAACAACTTTGAGAAATTCCATCATGTGAGCTCTGAGTTTGTGGGCACTCAACCTTACCAGCTGAACTATCTGGCTAGCCCCTCTAACTCTTTTATCCTCTCTCTCTCTCTCTCTCTCTCTCTCTCTCTCTCTCTCTCTCTGATGCATACACATGGCTATACACATGACTATTTGATATGCACCTGTGTGTGTGCATTCAGAAACCAGGGCGGGGTATGGAAAATCTTCCTGTCATCACTCTCTGCTCTATTACTTTGAGACATGGTTTCTCACCGTATTGGTAGCTTATTTTGGTTAAGATTCCCTGGCTACTGAACTCTCAGAATCTGCTTGTGTCTGTACCCACATATAACCAAGCCCAATTTTTTAATGTGAGTGCCAGGAATTTTAACTTGGGTTTTCTTGCTTGCAGAAAGCTCTTACTGGTCTGGCGAGATAGCTCAGTGGGGCAGGTGCCTGCTTATAAACCTGGTGAACTAAGTTCAATATCCAGAAACCCACAGGGTGAAGGAGAGAACTGACTTCCAAAAATTTTCCCCTGTCCTCCATGATATCTTTCTTATAAACAAACAAACAAACAAAAATTTTTAAAAGAAAGCTTCTTATCCAGTGAGCTATTTCTACACTCTGCCCTTTTTTGAAGGAGCGATTTCCTGTGTGGCTCAGTCTGGATTTTGATTTTCCTGCTTCAGTCTCCCCTGAGCTTGGATTAGAGGTGGAAGCTACCATGCCCAGCTTGGAATGGTCTCTTGACCAAGACTGATGTACTGAAGAAAAACCATCTTCCTATTAATCTGTTGGTGTCTAGATCTCTTTTTTTATTATTATTACACTTTTTTTTGCCTAATCATACAAGCTCAATAGATACTCCCTTCCTCTACCTCCCCCTCATGTTTACGATCTTGGGCTACTATCTCATTATAAGTCAGAACTTTGAAAACTGGGAAAGGGGTGAAGAGGTGCTAACAACTAGTGTGTCTGGGAATCTAGACTGCCCTACTTGGTGCTTGTGGCCAGGCCCTGCTGGGTTCTGATGCTATTGTCAAATAGTTGGAGTGGTCCAGCTGCTAGGCCAAAGCACGAGTTTGTTTTCTCGTGGCCCCCTCATGTCATTCCTGGTACTGGCTTTAGTCAGACCCTCTGGGGCTGTTTGTTACTCCTATTCCACTGTGGTTTCTGATGGCATTTGATTTTTTTTAAAGAAATGGCAGAGCTTTTAAATATTTTATTCATTTATGAGAGAGAGAGAATATGCATGTATGGTCCACGAGTGAATGAAATCAGTTCTCGCCTTTCATCATACAGGTTTCTGGGATCAAATTCAACTTTGTGAGCTGTGAGCAGATGCCTTACTTTCTTCTGCACTATCTTACTGACTCCATTTTTTTTCTTCTTGAGATGGGGTTTCCTTATTCCATAGTCAAGGCTGGTCTAGAGCTCACTACGCAGCCCAGGCAGTCCTCCAACTCATGGAAGTCTTCCTCTGGAATGTGGGGGTTAAAGGTGGGGTCAGCAGGCATTGAGATGGTGGCTGCTGTAGCAACCTGGAGCCCTGAATTACTGAAACCCAGATAAGAGGTAGACCCCTCGGGGTTTAAGTACTGAGATTTAGAAGCAGCCTAGCTGATTCTCATGAATGCGGGCTAGAACCTCAAGAATGATCAATAGGACGAATGACTAGATTACTGTCAGTGCCTCTGAATGTACCGGGTATGCACTGCTCAGAACATGCAGTGTCAAAAGCCTCATAACAAGCCACAACAAGGAGGAGCCATATTATTCCATGACCAAACTGAAAAAGTCAAAGTTTACAGCACAGATGTACTATGCTGCACTATGGTTCCTGAAGATCCTGTTTGTTTCATCACTTTGTCCCTTATATAATGTCCCACGGGATGAATTCCTTTTAGCAATTATAGCAAAATGACTTGCAGTTTTTCACCTTGGAAAGCAATCTCATAGAATGTATCAAGACCATTAAAACCCTGTACCAGGTCAGTGTGGTGACTCAGTGGATAGAAAACACCTGGACAGAAACTTGGCAACCTAAGTTTGATGCTCCAGAGCCCACATGGTAGAAGGACAGAATCGACTTCCAAAAATTATCCTCTGACCTCCACACAATTGCCAGAGAATGCATTGCCTGAGTGCCTGATCTCTTTTTTCTTTCCTCTATCTCTCAAGTAAATAAAATATATCTTTAATTTAAAAAAATTTTGCATGTGTGTCTGTATATGTGTGTGTCTCCATGTATCAGAGGGCATAGTGTGTGTTTATGGAGGCCGAAGGAAGCTTCAGGAATCATCCTGGATTGCTTGTACCTCTCTTTGCTTTGCCCTGAAGTTTCCCGGGCTCTGCCTTCCAGGGCTGGAAGTGCAGGCTGCCACCATTTCTGCTTGGCATTTTTATTTGGGATCCAGGATCTGAACTCAGGACCTCCTGTTTGTGATGCAAAGACTTAACCCCTGAACCATCTCCCCACCCCCAAAACACATTTTTAAAAAAGCACCCTCACATACCCTTTCAATAATTCTCCAACCAGAAATATATAGGATGCTCCATTGCTTAAACGGTGTGCAAGTCATGGCTCACACCGTCTTTGTAAGTGATAGGCTATACATGCAATGGTCCCATGAGGTTGTACTGAAACTGAATAGTTCCTTCTGCCCCTAAAAACTGAAGAAGAGAGATGAGAGAAAACAAAATCAGAAGAACAAAGACCCCAAGAAAATCCAGTGAAGAACTAGAAAATTTTGCAGATCTCAGGAAACTTCTTCAGAAGACTGAAAACAGTGCCAGACATGGTGTCACACACCTGCAATCCATCAATGGGAGGGGAAGGCAAGAGGTCAGAAGTGCAAATCAGCCTCTGGAATCATCCTGGCTGCCTCTACTCCTTTTTGCTGTGCTCTGGGATTTCCCAGGCTCTGCCCACCAGGGCCAGAAGTTCAGGCCACCTCTGTTTCCACCTAGCATTTTTACATGGGACATAAGTCTGAATTCAGGACCTTCTGTTAGTCTTAAACCCTAAGCCATCTCTCCAGCTTACAACTTATTTATTTATTTATTTATTATTTTTGAGAGAGAAGGTCTCACTGTATAGGCTGGCTTCCAACTCTTACCTGGGCCTCCCACAGGATTACAGAGATACACCACCACACCTGGGCACAAGCAAATGTGGGAGGTGGGGGGAAATTGAGCAATCCCTATGGATAGATTTCTGAGAAGAGCAGATATCTCAAGAGCTACAGTGGGTCTTCAGAAGGATCCCCAAAAGTGCCACCATGGGCTGGAGAGATAGCTCAGGGGTTATGCTTCTGCAAAGAAAGCAAAAGGACCTGAGTTGGGATTCCATGAAAAACACCAGGCAGAAATACCAGCGGCCTGCACTTCTGGCTCTGGAAGGCAGAACCTAGGAAACCAGAGAGCAAAGCAAAAAGGAGGTAGAGCAACCCAAGATAATTCCCAAAGTCACACTTGGGCCTCCAGAAGCACACATAATCAAGTGCCCTTACTACACACACACACACACACACACACACACACACACACACACACACACATACAACACACACACACAGGAAAAAAAGAAGTGCTAACTCCAAGTGTTCTGTCCCCTGAGGATCTTCCAGAGGATAGGATGAGAAGGGAGCTCGTGATGGAGCTGACCCTGGGTAGATCCAGGGAAATATGTGTTTTGTGTCTTAGTTTTCAACAAAACATTTAATGTATTTTTTAATATTCTACAGTTAAAACTTTTATTTATTTGTGTGTGTGTGTGTGTGTGTGTGTGTGTGTGTGTGTATCAGAGGGCACTATGTGTTCCTGTGGAGGACTAAGGGGGATTCAGGAATCAATGTGGATTGTTTTTACCTTCTTTTGCTTTGCTCTGAGATTTCCCAGGCTCTGACCACCAGGCCCCGAAGTGCAGGCCGTTTTGCCTGGCATTCTGCCTGGGATCTGAATTCAAAACCTTCTGCTTTCGAGACACAGTCTTAACCCCTGAGCCATCTCTCCAGTCCTTCAACAAAGTTTATATAATAAAAAATAATAAACAGGAAACAGATATAAAAGATATAAACTATTTGTGTATTGCTGTGCGATGTGTTTGTTTTCAGCTGGGTTATAAAAGAATCAAAAGTTTAAAGAGCTGTTTCTAAGGTAAAAAAAAGTTATAGTAAGTTAAGGTTTATTTACTTTTTTTTTTTTGAGAATTAAGGTAGAGTTTATTAGGAAAGAGAAAAGTTGGAACTCACGGACTCCAGACGTGAGTGCCATGAGGAGCTAGGGCACCTCCATGAGAAGCAGAAATAAAACAGAGCTCATGGTACTAGAGTACCATGAGGGGCTAGGGAGCCCATGAGAACTCACAGTGCCTAGGCATGGAATTCATGAGGAGCAAGGAGCAAGAAACAGACTCATGGCACTGGAGTGCCATGAGGGGCTAGATTACCTCCAAGAGAAGTAGGCAGCTAGAAACACACTCATGGCACTAGAGGGCCATGAGGGGCTAGATCGCCCAAGGTTTATTTACTTTTTAAGGAATGAATTTTTTAAAATTCAACTTAGCTTAGCCTGGGTACAGTCAGAGCACCCCAGGCACCCATAATTCCTCCCTGCTTATTCCAGTCTCACCCAGAGCAGCTGCCACACCTGGAAGCCTGAGCAGATGCACCATCTTCGTGCTTACAGACAATCCACCAAGTCCCATTGAGACGTGGGGAGTGCAGCAGGTTGCAGCCCAAGAACAGTGCAGCTGTGTATATCAATATTATTTGGGTTGTGGAAATACACTCTTCCACTTTCACACACACACACACACACACACAATCACCTAAGACATGTTTTTCACAGCAGGCGGGCACTGTTCAGCAATGCATGGCTGTATGTATCAAGGATGCATTAGAGTTTGCCCTTCTTGTTACTGGTATGTTACCTTTTACCTTCAGCCATACTTTGAGGTTGTTATGGGTCCAGTTCTTTTTGCCTTGGTGGCCACTTGCTTGGCGTTTGTCTCCTTCTGCAGGTTAAGTTCAAGTCTAACAAGCGCATGGCTTTTTCTCCCCCTGGGACAGTCTTGGCCTTGGCCACAGGCAGGCCTGGAACTTTCAGCAGTCCTCCTGCCTCAGCCTCCCAGTGATCAGATTACAGGAGTGAGCCCCCACATCTTGCTCCACTTTACTGTTTGTAACAGTAGCCTTTGAAAACGCTTCTGAAAGGCTGGAAGGATTCAAGTGTATTTCAAAATATACGTAGGTTCACTGTCCATTTGTTCTGTGGAACCCAAAAGGCAAGAAAGGAAGGAAGGAAAGAAGGAAGGAAGGAGGGAGGGAGGGAAGGAAGGGGGGAGGGAGGAAGTAAGGGGGGAGGGAAGGAAGGAAGGAAGAAGGAAGAAGGAAGGAAGGAAGGAAGGAAGGAAGGAAGGAAGGAAGGAAGGAAGGAAGGAAGGAAGGAAGGAAGGAAATTGAACAATGGGGCTGGAGAAATGACTTATGATTTAAGACTACCTTGCAAGCAAAAGGTCCTGAGTTCAGATTTGAAATCCCACGTAAAACAAAAAACAAAACAAAACAAAAAAACAGGAGGAAATGGCAGCGGGCTGTACTTCCGGCCCTGGAAAACAGAGCCTGGAAAATCTCAGAGCCAAGCAAAAAGGGCGTGGAAGCAATTTAGGATGATTCCCGAAGTCATCCTTGGATCTCCACAGGATACACATACACACACACACGCATACAACAAAATAAATGGACAAGTACTCCTAGGTGGTTGTGCGGCGCCCCTGCGTGGCGCCCAACGCATCTACAGCTCCGTTCTCCGCGAGCGTGGCGGGCAGACCGCGCTTGCCCGCCCGTTTTATGGGTCTACTTTGCAAAGGCAGTGAAAGCCCTCTTCTAGCTCTGTCTCGCAGTTGGCATTTGACCCTAGCCCAGGGTCAAACGTGAACGTCCATACTCCACGCCCTACAGCCTTGGCGGACACAGAAGGCCCCCTTGTTATTTTTATTGGTCAGTTAATGCCCCAGACTCCCCTTGGTCCCCTAGACGTGGCTGCGACCTCTGCAATCCTCGGATCCAAGAGTTTCATCCGCGTTCGTCCGAGGGGGGCGCCACCTTTGCAGCGTTGGAACAATCGCACCCCACCGCGCGCATCCCGGGGCTGGGAAAGCAGGTGTGCAGGGCGGGCCCTTTGTCGGGGGAGGAAGACCTGCCGCCTGCCGCCTGCCGCCCCCCGCCCCCGGCCCCCCTCTCCCCGCCCCTAGCCAGCTCCGCGGGGCTCTGGAAGGGGCGGGGCCCCTACTTTTCCGCGTAGCAGTAGGTCCCGTAAGCCGCCTGCTGGGGCCTGGGAAAGCCGAAGCTGCGCACCCCGGGGTCGGGGAGACCCCCACAGCGCGGCCGCGGCGTGGTGATGGGGAAGCGCACGCTGCCGTCCGCCAGCCAGCCCCCGTCGCACCGGTCCAGTCCCGAGAACTTCCAGGCGGCGTAGAGGTGCCCGACCTTGGCCACCATGGCTCCGCGTCGCCGGCACGCCGCGTGGGCTTCAGACAGCGTCAGTCGCCCGGGCACGAAGAACACCTGGCCTGGGGAGGGCCGCGGGTCACTTCGGGCGCAGGCGTAGGGGCTGCAGGAGCTGGGCGGGGCGATGTCAGGGCCCCGCGCGACTCGCCCGGGTCCGTGGCGCATCCTCCGGCTCCGCCCCGCCCCGCCCGGGCCCCGCCTCCCGGCACACGCGCTCACCCTCCAGTGCCGAGGTGAAGCAGAAAGCGTCGTAGCGGTCGCGGCTGCGATCCCGGGGCCCGTAGCTGCGGATGCCCGGCCGACCTGGGCCGCCGCACGCGGCTCGCGCATTGAGCACGGGGTATCGCACAGAGCCCTCCAGCAGCCAGCCCGCGTTGCACCAGTCGAGCCCCTCGGTCCACGCTAGGAGGAGGATAGGCATCACCGGCGCGATCCAGACCCCAGCTCAGCCCGCGACTTTGCTGGGACCCCTGTGCAGACTCTGTGCGCCGGGGAGGGTTTCTGCCGCTCACCCTGGTACAGTTGGCTGTACGTGGCCAGACGTCCGTCCTGTTCCTCGCACGCTTGCTTTGCCTCGAAGTAATTGAACTGGTACCGGCCTCGGCTGGGTTGATACGGAAACACCACACCTGGGAAGAAGAGCCCGGGGCACGGTCTGGAAACAAGGGGGAGCCCGGGCACTGCAGCTCGGGTAGACAGAGTGGAGCGTAGTAGGAGTGGAGCTGGGGAGGAGCGGAAACAGAGCCTCACCCTCCAGGCGCAGGGTCAGCGCCACGCTCTCGTCCTCGATGCCGTTGATGAGCTCGCATCGGTACCGGCCCTCGTCCTCCAGGCGCACGTTCGCGATGACCAGGGAGGCATCCAGCCGGTGCCCCCTCCGCATGCTGGCGCGGCCTTCCAGGTGCCCATAGCCCCGGACGTGCAGTCCGTTGGTGATGAAAATCAGCGTTTCCCGGAGTTCCCCGGGCTCCACTTTGCTCCAGCGCACCTTGTAGTTGGGAGGCGAGGCTCCCAGGACGCAAGGCAGTGTGACCGTGGCACCACGACGGGAGTGAACGACCTCATGGATGGGAGGCAGGAGGTAGTAGGGACCCGGCTGGGGTGCTGAGCAGAGGGGCCACAGTGGCAGGAGCAAGAAGAAAATCCTCCCTGTCCCAGGGTCCCATCAGACCCTGTCTCCAAACTTCCCTAGGCTCCGAGGGACCCCCACTCTCACCGACCACTCCACTGACTCTCATCTCCAAGTACTCTCAACAGCTGCCCCCTTTCAGTCTTCTATCCCAGGGTCTCTCCCTTATGCGCTCCGAGTTTGGGAACCCAGGCTCTTACCTGGGTTCCCCAGGGTTTTGTGGAAGGTGGTGAAGATCCAAGGGAGAAGGAAGCAACAGAGTGCAGAGAGAGAGACTCGGTCCAGCATGGCGGCGTCAGTCAACACTCTGCAAAACACAAATGATGGACACTGCTTAATAGTAAAGGGAAGGATTGTAAGTACAGGGGTGAGGATGGACTTCCTTCCAGGTCTCTGGAGGCATCTGTTAGGCTGAGAGCCAGAGAGGCTGGTGGGCCCCACAGAGGTGACTCAGCGTGAAAGACCTCTTCATGAAAACCTGAATTAAGTTCACAGAGTCCTCGTGGCAAAAGGAGAGAATCAACTTCTGAAAGTTGTTATCTGAACCCCACCTGCTGCTATGGTACATGTTTCTGTCTGTCTGTCTGTCTCACTCTAAATCACTGTCTTAGGGTGTGAAATAAATAAAATTTTAATATTTATTTGAGGGAGCCAGAGAGTATACACGCATGCCATGGTCCATAGGTGGAGATCAGAGCCAACTTTTGGAAATCAATTTTTTACTTCCACCATGTGGACTTCCAGGGATTGAACTTGGGTCACCAGGCTTGTGAACAGGCACCTTACCCACTGAACTATCTTGCTAGTCCTATACATAACACATTTTTACATCCTCTTTTAAAAGGAAGTAAAAGGTGCTGGCAACAAAAGGAAGGGTGGA
Source organism: Typhlomys cinereus (assembly GCA_023101885.1). Lineage (NCBI taxonomy): Eukaryota > Metazoa > Chordata > Mammalia > Rodentia > Platacanthomyidae > Typhlomys > Typhlomys cinereus. Next base: position 11,397,537 of record JALPQD010000022.1, read on the forward strand.
CACATCCTGAGGCAGCATGTCCTCTTGTCCTGGCTGCTTCCCAAGCCTGCTGTTGGGACTGTGACCGCAGTGCTGTCCCTCAACACCACTCTTCTAATCCCAGAGTCAGTAAAATCTTGTCCTCTTTCTTTAAAGAGTGGCTCTCCGTGGTCCTGAGAATGATGTCTGCCAGCTGAGACTCCACGAACCTCTCCACACACACGCACACACATTCACTCTGTTCCTGTCACCCCAGTTGGCCCTCACCACCTACCCCCTGCACTGGGCTCCAGACTTCTGGCAGGTCATCAAACAGTCTAGGTTCAAGTTCGCCTTTTCACAGACACCAGGTTGGCCTTGCTTTCAGGAAACTTTCCTCATCCTCAGGCCCATCTCACTGAAGAGCACTGTTCTCTACTGGACTGAACTGGGAACTTTTTCCTTAGGAAAACTTTATTTAAACTAACTGTAAATTTGAAAGTGATGCACACTCACATGCAGACCACACCATTGCGGGTTTCAAGATGTAACTACATGTGGCATTATGAAGTTCTGAAAATAATTTTAAATGCAAATGTCTGCTTGGGCCATAGTTGTTCTCTCCTTCTTTATTATATCTGTTCCTCTCTCTCTCTCTCTCTCTCTCTCTCTCTCTCTCTCTCTCTCTCTCTCTCTCTGTCTTCTTGACCTGTTTTTAATTTATTTTGCAAATTGGGTTCCTCCACATATAACCTCCATTGTATAACTTTGAACATGTCACTTAACCTCTCTCAATATCCTGATAATAAAAGATGGGGAAATATATTATCCTACCTGTAATGGCTAATTTTCACTGTCAAGCTGATTGGACTTTGAGGCACACTTCAGGGTCTGTGGGGGATGTTTCCAGAGAGGATTAACTGAATGTGGGGAACATCATCCCATGAGCTGGGAACCTGAACACAGTAAGGGGGGAGGGGAAAAGCTAGTTCAAGTCCTAGCATTTGCCTTCCTTTACTTCCTAGCCCACCCTGGTGAGAACTCCTCAACCATACCCTCCCCACCATGAATGAATGAACTCTCTGAAAAAAAGTCCAAAAAAGTCTTTTTTTCATATGTTGTGTCTGTCACTATTTGGTTCTAGCAATGATAAATATAACATAGGACTCCACTGAGTAGTTTCAAGGAAGATAAGTTAATGATGCATGTGTAGAATAGTTCAATCATTGCCTAGTGTCTAATAAGTGTTAGGAACACTTAAAGGGCAAGGACCTTATCTGTTGGCCCATTTTCCCATGTTGCAGTCAACCTGCATGGTTGCTGATAAATCACCATCAAACGGCTTAAAGGAACAAGGGATTTTTTCTCTTAATGATTGACTGGTTATAGTTCTCAGTCCAGCTTGACAGGAGAGCTCATACCAACACTAGGGCTGAGGGCACTGGCCACACCATCTCTATGTAAAGGGTGACAGAGAAACGATCCTTACTTGCCAGACCAGCATGTCTGACCAAGTGTACAAAAGGATGCTAACTCTCTCACCAGCTCTCTGTATTTTATTCCAGGGCCTAGTTCCACCCTCCATGGGCTGGGCCTTCCCCATCAGCAGGCAACCTCCCCCAGGTTTGCTCTGGGCTTAACTCAACCACTAATTCTCTACAAATGTTCCCAGGGTTCAAACCCTCAACTGTCAAGTTGACACCTGTGTCTAACTATGACACCCCAGTCTCCAAAGATCACTCTTATTTAGCCAGGTTGTCTTGCAAGGAGTAGTTCTCCCACTCAATATCCCAGGCACTCACTTTTATCATTAGAAAGTTCTTAATGTTACTGACTCCTATTCCTGTTACCACTGTCGGGTCTTTGGAGTTCAGCTCTTTAGGTTTGTGGCTACCTTTCAATACATTTCTTTGTTCCAGCCCAATGCCTGATCCCTCCTTCTCATAATTGTTTAATGCGGATAGTTCATAACAATGTGCACTCAACTGTCTCCAACTGTGTGGCAGAAACTATGCTAGAAACCAGAGATGATAGCTAATGTGCCATAGCACTTTACATGAGGCACTGTTGTTCCCAAAACCCGCAAAAAATTTGGGAAGGCATGATAGGCACCTTAATCCCGGTAGTAGATAGATAAACACAGGGACTCCCCAGGCAATTGACTAGCCAATTGTTGAGCTCTGGGCTCAGTTGAGAGAATCTCCATTAATAAAAGAGAACTATTTAACAAGACACCTTTGTCAACTTTGGTCCTTCTCATGCATGTGTACATGCATGTCCATATGCAAGTATGTACCTCACACATACACATGATAAAATAAATAGTAATCTTTCGAACTGACACTGAGTTGGGGATCAATCATAATGCTAATTAGCATAACAGGCTTAAAGTCCAATATGCTTGACACTGGTCTATGTGCTTCGTTGTAAACTTTTATGTTTACGTCTCCTGTCATCCACTGAGGTAGGAAGTAATAAACCCCATAACTGCGCATGTGTTCAGTGCAATTACCTAAGAAGGTGTTTGGATCCAGAGCTGAAAAGTACAGATTCTTAGTCACTGGTCTATAGTTCTGTGTTTTAAGACAGGTCCATACATACCATCTTCATACCTTGCAAGAAATGACCCAGCAGTCTAACACCTACCTGTGAGGAGTTGGTCTCTTGCCACTGAGGAAGGAAAAGCTGGTCTCTTCCCAGTGATGAAGGAAACAATGCTTTAGCAGCTTCTTGTCCTGCTTAAGGAAGGGGTTCCAATGAAGGTGGTGTTGGGACTCCGGGACTCCAAGCACCTTAAAGCCACAGGGTTTGAACGCCCATCAGTGTTGTTGCCTCATCGATACCTTTCCTGAAACGCTTCTTCCCTGAGCTCAGAAAAGAAAAAAAAATCAATATGCTGAGACCTCTGCTCATCTGTCTATCCACTAAACAAGCCCCGTGATTGTATTGGAACTACTCGATGTCCTGGGCCCTGGGCAAGATGCTGCATTTAGGGTGATGGAGTGAGGCATGCAACCCAGAAGGATTACCTACAAGGGCGTAGCAAGATGCCCTGATGCTTCTCATGGTCTAACAGCAGAAGAGAGTAGACTGATCCAAGGTGTTGGCCAGTATGGGCAGGGTGGAACCCTCAAAAGGGACTCCAGCTCTGTTTCCATGTGGGCATCATGCCAGCAACAGTTCTGCCCTCCCCTGTCACCACCAAGGTGCTCACCTCTGCCTTCCAGTGCCTGAGTACACATTGCCTGTAGGACGAGGTTCTCAAGGTGGGAACCAGACTCTCAGGGCTTCCAGCTGCATCAATGACTCTGTCCCTTTTGTTGGTCCCTCTGTCTGTCTGCCTGTTCTTTCCTTTTCTGTCCCCACCCCACTGGAAACACAATTTCCCATTGTCTCTGTCCTTCCCCTATTGTTGGATAACAGGGCCCCTTTCTTCATCCCGTGGGTAAAGGCCACGAAATGTCAACAGCTGGGGATGTGGGATGCAGGACTGGCTGGCACATACCACCGGAAAAGGCCTGGGGTGGGTGGCAGGCTGAGAGCCGGAACTGTCATCCAAGCAAAAGAATATTTTCCCCCTTGATACTCCATGATTGTATTTAGTCAGGTTGTCCTGTAAGGATATTTTATTTATTTACCTATTTATTAGAGGGGCATGCAGGCACGTACCACATCTTGGAAGTCAGAGGATTGCTTTCAGAAGTTCTCTTTGTACTGTCTGGGTTGCCAGGGATCGAACTCAGGCTGCCAGGGTTGTATGTAGATACCTTTACCCACCGAGTCATCTCACTGGCCCCTATCCCCACTTTTAAAATCTTTCCATTGAGGTACAATTCTTTTACAAACCAAACAGAGATGAAATGTAACTCACTGAATTTTTACCTGTGTACCCACCATAGGCAGAAGTGTCCCCCAATAAGAGACATTCAGAATACGGCGATGGTTTTGGTTTCTACTAATGCCCTACCTGTCTCAAAAAGTCATCGGGGTCCTTTTAGGCTCCTTTTTCTCTGCTAAACAACTCTCCCAAAGTTTCAGGGTTTTAGAAGGATCGCTGGTTTGAGAAGTGGGACCCGCATTCTCACTCGTGAAGACATGGAAAAGTTGACTTCCTCAAGATTACACTCACTTTGCATCTCTGCTAACTCTCTTGCTCCCCTCTTGAATTGCCCAAGTCTGTTGAGCCCCAGTTTTTTACCTAACAGGAGGCTAAGCACTCAGTCTCAGTCATCGTGCTTCTAGGCCCTCCCCTCCTCCTCCCAGTACAGTCCCTGGTGAGAGAAGACAGCTAGCCCGCTGTCTCCTGGTTCGGGACACCGTGATCCAGCGCATCTGATTGGCTTCCTCCCAAGGCAAACAAGCCGAGGGGCGGGGACGTCTCCGGCGTTCCCCAGGTCCCCGCCCCCAGACTTGGCTCCGCCCCTCCCGTCCGTCCCCAGGAGCAGAGCTCTGAGAGTCCCCGGCCAGTAGGGCTGAGCTTCAGAAGGACTGAGATCCACAGGTATTGCACGATTGCGGAAATTGCCCTCGGAGAATGAGCAAGGAAGGACCAGACAGGGACGAGCATTTGAACACCGAGTGTGTGCGGACCTCAAGTCTCCTTCCTCTCACGATCCTGTGGAAGGAACGCGGTGAGACTTCGACTTCACGCTGTGTCTCCTCCCTGACCAGCATCTTCCCAAAGTCTCACTAGATAGACCATTCTGGCCTCAAATGCCTCCAACTGATGTACTTTTCCTGTCTCTGCCACGCAAGAGTTAGGGTCACAGGTATGCACACGATGCCTGGTTGACATATGAGGGTAGTATTTTTTCTTTTGAAGTTTGTTGCTTGGTTCTGGGGATATAACCCAAAGTCTTGACCACACTAAACAAATATACCACTCAATTACATCCCCAGCCTCTGCAATGTATATATGTATGTATGTATGTATTTATTTATTTCGGGGTGTGTGTGTGTATCAGAGGGGAATCCAAAGGTGATTTCCTTTATCATTTTAGATTGTTTTACCACTATTTTGCTTTGTTCTGGAGTTCCCCAGGCTCCATCTTCCAGGTATTTCTGTCTGACTTTTTTTATGTGGAATCTGATCCGAACTCAGGTCCTTCTGCTTGTGAGGCAGAGTCTTAACCCCTAACTCGTCTCTCCAGGCCCCCTGTAATTTTTGTTTTTAGTGCGTGTGTGTGTGTGTGTGTGTGTGTGTGTGTGTGTGTGTGTGTGGTGTCCCTGTGAAGGACTGAGGGTGAATCATGCTGAATTCCTTCTGCCTCCTTTTTGCTTCACTCTGGGATTTCCCAGGCTCTACCCATCAGGGCCAGAAGTGCAGGCTGCTGCCATTTCTGCCTGATGTTTTTATGTGGGACCTGGGATCTGAACTCAGGACCTTCTGCTTGCAAGGCACCCCTGAGCCATCTCTTCAGCCCAATTTTTTTTTTAAAGAAGTTGTTTAAGACACTTACCTGATTGTCTCAGTTTCTGCATGTTAACCTCCACAGAATAGAACTGTAAATGTTCACCTTTTATTAGCTGTAGATTATTTATCAAATATCAAAGTGACATTCTCTGAGACAATCAGAGTTAACACAAAGCTGACAAGTCTTCTATCTGAATATGTGATCTGGTGTCAACAATCCTTTTCCTATTGTACCACACAAAGCGTTGTCTTTTCAAAGTCACTCTTCTGTCTTTCTGGAGTTTTCCCATTAATGAGTTAAATAAAACTTTTCTTTTATTATTTATTCAATTATGCGTGTGTATGTGTGTGTGTCTGTGTGTGTATGTGTGTGTAGAACCACGGGTGAATTCGGGAACCACCATGGACCACCTCCTCCTTGTTTACTCTGCCCTGGGATTCACAGGCTCCGCCCTATCAGGACCAGAAGTGCAGGCTGCCCTGGCTTCCACCTGGCTTCTATACATGGGGTCTAGGATCCAAACTCAGGACCTTCCGCCTGTAAGGCAGAGGCTTAATCCCTGAGTCACCTCGCCAACCCCGAGTTAAATAAAACTTTGATGCGAGCTGGCTGGCTCAGCAGGTAAAGGCGCCTGTACACAGCCAGGTTATCTGATTTCAATCCCTAGATCTGACATGGTAGAAGGAAAAAATTGACTTATGAAAGTTGTCTTATGATGTCTATATAAGCATGCAAGTCTATTCTCTCTCTCTTTCTCTCTCTCTCTCTCTCCTTCTCTCTCTCTCTCTCTCTCACACACACACACTTGCTCTCTCTTGTTCTTGCTTTCCCATAAATAAATGTTAAAATGACACTTGGATATGAGTAATAAATAACTCAAAAGGCTTGTTTTCCCTTCTCAACGTCCCTGTGCTAAGCATTGTCAGCACCATTGCCTCCTCTAACAGCTGACCCCTTGACCTTTGGCTGTAATAGCCCAAAAATTCCCAGGGAGACTACTGCCCTGGGGGGAGGGGCTCCTGCATTCCCAGCAATGGTATGGCAGAAATGAGCACTCTCAGCTAGATCCTTCTCCTGCTTCTAGTAGTTTGGGACACCTGCTGTTCAGGCTGCTGTTCCTCAGGCTCGGGGTAGACATGGCTTCATCCAGGACCTATCTATAATGGAAACAGGAAGCCATGACAGCCTCCTAGAATGAATATATAAATATGTTGGACTCTCACAAGCTCCCTCAAAGTCAGTAATGCAGAGTGGCTTGGTTCCACAGGTTCCGTAACCCCAGCCTGAGTCCAGAACTCAGCCCTGCCACTTACTTGCTGGCTGGGTAAGAACAACTCGCCTGCCCTGTCCTCTGAAGGTAGAGGGTCACGTCAACAACACGACTGTCAATGGTCAAAACCATGTTCCTAGAAAGATCTGGATGCCTCCAGGCATTATTGTTGGCAGGTGGAAGCAAGGTGACCTAAGGATTTTTGCATACTTTAAGAGAATATAAAAACCATATGCACGTAAGAATCATGTTCTACTCAGTATTTTGTTTATTAGAGTGATATATATTCATAATATCAAAGCAATGAAATAAAGAATAGAATTCTTTCTCTCATCTCCCTCAGGAACAATCCCACCACCATTGGTTGTGAACAAACTCAGTATGCTTCAGGCATACTGAGTAAGTGCTGTACCACTGAGCCACGCCTCTCTAAAGGTCAAGCCTTTGCTAAGCTTCTGAATGTACGTATCTAAATAGCAATAATAGGTAAGTAGAAATGTGTCATATAATTGAGATCCTACTACACATATTGTTCTCTTTGTCACTTAGTATGTGGTGAGCATCTGTCCTTTGAACATATGACAAACAGTTCTTCCTTTATGTCTGCAGAGTATTCCAGGGGATGCCTATAGTGTATGTAATGTAGTTAATGAGGTGTTATTGGTGCATCTTAAGTTGCTAGACATTAGTACAACTAGCCATGAGAGATATATAAATCTTTACTTAAAACAGAAGTTGGGGGTTAGGCAACACACTGATAAAACTGGGCTTGTGAGACTAATGAAGCAGGTATTTCCAGTATGAGTCTGAGCTACATAATGAGACCTTGTCTGGAAAAAAAATAGAAAGGAAGGAAAGAAAAAAGAAAGAAGAACGGGTTATAGAAAATATATGAAAGAGAAGGAATTAGGTCACAAGGGAAGAACAGAATAAGAATGTTTAACTAGGAAGACAGTACACCAAAGTGCTTTGTTAATACCTGTTGTTATACCTATAGATTGGAAGAGCACTCAGCACCAATCTGGAAACCTTCTTCCATAACAGAAGATATTTATTACTGAAAAGCACGACTTATCAAAATGCAGAAATAAGTGTCTGTGGATTTCTTGTCCCTTAACAGGACATATAAGCTTAACCCACCTCTGCCCAAGGGGTGAGGGAACATTTCAAGAGGAGGCAGCAAGATTGTAAGAACATGAAGTGGGAAGGTGGTGGGCCAGGCATTACCTCCTGGACATGAAAGAGTCATGATATACAGGATTTAATGACAAATATGTATATTCACACAAAAATTGCATGGGATCTGTCTTATCAACATCTCACTATAACATGAAAAAGATCTCAAGAAGTCCCACATCTCTCTGAGAGACTGATGAAGACTAATGCTTTCCTCAATGGTGTACCCACTGATCTAGGATGCATTCATTCATCTATCTTACTTACTTTGGGAGGAAGAGAAAGAGGAGCAATCCCATGGCACATTGGTGAAAGTCAGAAGACAGCTTTCAGATGTCAGCTTTCTCCTTCTACCATGTGAACTTCCAGAGATCAAACTCAGGTCTCCAAGTTTACAAGCAGGCACCTTACCAGCTGAGCTAACTCCAAGGTCCAAACTTTTTTGGAGCATGCATCACGTCAGACATATATCATCAAAGATAGACTAGGTGAAACATCGCAGTGTTCACACAAGCAAAAGATTTGAAGATAGGAGAGAGTCTGGCAGGGGAAATGAAGGGTTATAAGGCAGAAAGGAGGAGGGATGGGATTTGGGACTAAGGATTGAAAATATTATGAAGTCACTATATTCACGTACAAAATATTACATGAAAAAGAATTTAAAAAGAACAGAATACAAAAATCCTAAAAGACATCCATAAAGGTAAAAAATTTTGTTCTGTTGTTTTTATTTGTTGTCTGCAGTTAAGTATAAGGATGGGATATGCTCAGTGGTAGAGCATAAATGTAAGGCCCTGGGTTTATGTCCAAATATGGCAGAAATTTAAACGAAAACACAAATATTTATGTGTAGTTGGATGAGGTGGCACATTCCTATAATTCCAGTATTTGGGAGTTGGAGGCAGGAAGATCGAAAGTTTATAGTCATCCTCAGCTACGTGGAGATTTTTGAAGCCATCCTGGGCTACATGAGAGGCTGCCTTAAAAAAAAAAGTTTGGACCTTGGAGTTAGCTCAGCTGGTAAGGTGCCTGCTTGTAAACTTGGAGACCTGAATTTGATCTCTGGAAGTTCACATGGTAGAAGGAGAAAGCTGACATCTGAAAGCTGTCTTCTGACTTTCACCAATGTGCCATGGGATTGCTCCTCTTTCTCCTCCTCCCAAAGTAAGTAAGATAGATGAATGAATAAATAAATAAATAAATAAATAAATAAATAAATAAATAAATAAATAAAGTGGTTCCCTGCCATACCAGAAAGAAGGTCATGGCTGAAAAAAAAATTTATTCAGAGAGTTCTCATTTAAAAAAAAGAAATAAAATGTCTAAGAAATACCTTAGTGTTCAATATATTTGGCCATCAAGGAATGTGAATTAAAGCTACTTTGAGATTTTGTCTTACTCTAGTTTGAATAGCTAAGATTAAAAAAATAGGGTTGGGGAAATAGCTCAGGGGTTAAAGCCTTTGCTTTGAAAGCTAAAGGACCCAAGTTTACATCCCAGATCTCACATAAAAATGCAAAATGCAGGGGCTGGAGAGGTGGCTCAGGGGTTAAGCCTCCGCCTTGCAGGCGGAAGGTCCTGAGTTTGGATCCCAGATCCCACCTATAGACGCCAGGCGGAAGCGGGGGCAGCCTGCGCTTCTGGTCCTGGTAGGGCGGAGCCTGTGAATCCTGGGGCAGAAGGAGGTGGAGGCGTCCATGGTGGTTCGCGAATTCGTCCGTGGTTCTACACACACACACACATACACACAACACACACACACACACACGCGCGCGCGCGCACATACACACGCATATGCACACACAGTTGAATAAATAATAATAATAAAAAAAATGCAAAATGCAGGATGAAAATGGCAGGAGTTTGCACTTCAGGCCCTGGAAGACACAGCCTAAGAAACTGCAGGAAAAAAAAAAAAAAGCAATAACGAGGTAGAGCAATCCAGTAGATTCCTGACATCACTCTCGGGGGTCCACAGCACTCGCTTAAGTGCTGTGTTCTACACACCACCAAAGATGGGGGGACACAAGGATGCAGGGACAGGGAACCTTTATTCACTGTTGGTGAGAGAGTAAGTTTTTGCAACCAGTGTGGGAGTTCCTCAAAAAGTTAGAATCATGGGCTAGAGAGATGGCTCAAAGGTTAAGCCTCTGCCTCACAAACAAAGGTTCTGAGTTCAGATCCCAAATCCCACATAAAAAAACACAAGGCAGAAATGTCAGCATCTTGGAAAGTTGAGCCTGGGAAACAAAGCAAATAGGAAATAGAAACAATGCAGAGTGATTCCCAAAGTCACCCCTGGGCCTCCTCAGGCACACACATAGACACACACATGCAAAAATAAAAATAAAAAAAATAAAGTTAGAAACAGAGCTAGCATATGATCCAGTTACAGCATTTCTAGGCATATTCCCAGAGAACTCTATCTTACTATAGAGATACCTGTGCATCTGCATTCACTGCTACTCACAATAGCCAGAAAACACCATCATCCTAGATGTCTGTCAACTGATGAAAAGATAATGAAAATATGGTACATGTACATAATGGGATATTATTCAGGTATAAAGAAGATAAAATCATGAAACTTGCAGATAAATTGATGGAAGTGGGAAAAAATATACTGAGTGAAGTAACCCAGGTCCAGAAAGACAGATGCCAAATGTTCTCTCTTACATATGGATCCTAGCTTTGAACCTTCATGTCTGTGTGCTTAACCTGGAACATCTCTAAATTTAAGGGAGGACTTTAAGGGAAGGGCAGCAGAAGAACACATGAAATATGGAGATGGAGATGTGGAATCATAGGAAAAAGGATTAAGGAAGGAAAGAAAAGAAAACTCTTATTGGTAAAGAGAGGTGGGGGAGGTATAAATAATACCAAAGATACAAAAGAAAGCCATATAAAATCCACTAATGTATATGTTGCTGAAAAATGTAAGATTCTAATAAAATAAATATTCTAATGATGTACCCTATACAGAGGGACCTAGAGAGATTGAGAAAAATGATAGCCAAAAAAAAAAAAAAATGCCTAGAGGGCTAGAGAGATGGCTCAGAGATTAAGCCTTTGTCTCTCAAGCAAAAGGATCTTAGTTCAGGTCCCCAGATCCCAAGTAAAATACACTGGGCAAAAATGGTGGCAGCCTATATGCCCAGCTCTGGAGGCGGAGCCTGGGAAATTCCAGATCTATAGCAATCTAGGATTATAGATGACTGGATTGGGAAGGGGGCAGGGAGACACATCAGTGGGTAAGGCACCTGTTCACAAACTTGGCAACTTGAGTTCAGTCCCTGGAAGCCCTTACAGTAGAAGGAGAGAACTGATTTCCAGAGCTGTCCTCTGATCTCCACCCGTGGACCATGGCATGCATGTCCTGACATTCTCTGACACAGTCATGGCAATCATGATCCCACGACAGAGGCAGTTACATGGCCAGTGATGAACTATGAACTGAGGAGACCCATGGGGCCTGTGGCAATTAGATGTGGGCTCCAACTTGGCCTTCAATAGCCAAGTCTTTAAACACACCTATAATTATCTAATTAAAACAAGTCCTGAACAAGCCTATGAGAGATTATCCAATCCATATGGAGGATTAGTAAGCTCATAGTGGGTGGAATTTTTTATTTTCTTGTCTAGTGAATAAGATGGAGAGAGCTGGTTCATTATTTTGGCATAGTGACAAGAAATAAAGTAAGCTCCTCTCTCAGCAATTCCTGCGGGTATGGGGTGGTTCTGATCCTGGTATGAATGATCCTGGCATGCCAGTGAATGTAACGGAACATCGTAAGTTAGAACGAACCCTTGTCCTCTTAAGCTGTTTGAGTCCCCTATTCATTCAGCAGCAGGAAGATGAAACTATCACAGGATCCCACAAAGTACCAGTGGATAATGAGTAGTGAACAGGCGAGGATGTGCGCAAAAAAAAACACTAAAACAGAAGAGCCTACTCGACTCAAGACAAGATTCCAGCCCCAAAACCACACGGGGAGGGGGAGTTGTTGAACCCAAGGGACACAAAACAAAAAGGCACGAATATGGAAGGAAACTTGAAGAGAAGGAGAATGGGTGAGGAGACCGGTGGGAAGGACAGAGAGGAAATAAAATGTTTTGTATACCTTGTATGCCTGAGCAAAATGATCAAAGATCAAAATTCATCAATAAATAAAAGTGGAAAAAAGTTCGTCTATCCTTCCAATCTTTCAAGGCATGTATATATACACATACATGTGTGATTCTTTCTGCCATAATGTAAATGGTAGCTGCAATGTAGCCGCAAGCCAGCAGGTGGGGGAAGAGGGCTGCGTCATGGGCGCCGCACTAAACTGCGCTCCCTGTGAACCCTGCTGATGGCCTAGATGCGGAGATGCTCAGAGACGAAGTGCTGGAGCGGAAACACAGCCCTGCGGGCGTGCAGACTCAAAGCCCGCGGCAGCGCCTTGCAGCTTGCCTTGCAAGCGCTTCACCAAATTCTCCTGGGAGGGCGGCAGGCGCACTTTTCCCAGTATTTTTCATGTCTGGGGCAGCAGTGCCAAGAGGAAGAATGGCTGTGATTGCTCGCCGTCCTTCCATGGTTCTTTTTCTCAACTCCACTGCGATCGTGTTGGAGTCATAAAGATCTAAAAGCTATGAAGCAACCGGAATTGGCGAGAAGGTGCTGCACTGTGGCGCTTCACTGTAAGGTCATGCAAGGCTGGAAGTGGGGCCAGGGATACAAGGGAATTAGGCACGTGCCGACCTGCCAGCTGCTTCCGCGCAAGCATGCCTGGCCCTCCGAGTAGCTTACCTACACATAATGTAATTGTGCTGTGTAGGATGACGGCGGGAATTAAGTAACCCCAGGGCACGGGTTACAGATCGCAGACAATTAACGATGTCTGTGGTCTCTCATAAAGGAAGCTTTTGGGTTTTGTTTTGTCTGGGACTGGGCATCGCAGATGCTAGGCAAGTGCTCTATCACTGAATTATATTCCAGCCTTCAAGTGACTCATTCCAAATAGCGTTACAAAGCCATGCATGATGGCACAGACCTTAATCCCAGCATCCAGGAGGTTGAGGCAGGAAGATCATGAGTTCTAGCCCTGTTTCAAAAATAAATAATAAAATAAAACAAAGTAAGATAAAAACTTAAAGAAATCAAGAGCACCATATTCACATGTAATCTGCCTTCCTATACACTTTAAATGGTTTTCAAATTACTTATAATAGGACAATGTAAGTGGTATGTAAATGGCTGCTGTACTATGTATGTTCCTATATGTGGTATTGGGATGAACCCAAGGCCCTGTTCACACCAGGCAAGTGCCACTGAGCTACACCACAGTTCTATTTTAGGTTTATATTTTTCTTCTTTTGTGTATGTTTTCAAACAGGGTCTGTTAGTTTCCAAGGCAGACCCTGCTCCTGAGTCCTCCTGCTTCAGGCTTCTGAGCAGCTGGAATCACAGGCCTGTAAAACCAGACTCAGCTTGCAGTATTATGTTCTAACCTCTGCTTCACCTGTTGCTTGAATCCATGGACACTGAAGACTGACTCTATGCTAATATTTGTGAACCTGACTTTTTATGTGGACCTGGGATCCAGGATTCAAACTCGGGACCTTCGGCCTGCAAGGTAGAGTCTTAACCAATGCTTGCATATTTTAAAGGTAAAATAACCTTTATGGAAAAACTATGAGGTATGAAAATGTATGACATGCTGAGCTTTTGTGATAGGACCTTCCTATCTTCCTTAAAAAAGAAATCCTGGGCTGGAGAAATGGCTCAGGGGTTAAGACTGCCTTAAAAGCAGAAGGTCCTGAGTTCAGATCCTGGATTCAACGTAAAAAATGCAGGCTGAAAAGGTAGAGGTCCACACTTCCAGTCCTGGTGGGCAGAGCCTGGGGAATCCCAGAGTAAAACAAGAAGGTAGAAGCAATCCAGGATGATTTCTGAAGTCACCCTTGGTCCTCCACAGGGACACATGGTGCCCTAACACATATGCACATACACACACACACACACACACACACATACATACACAAAATAAAGTTTATTTTTAAAAAAATCCTTTATTAGAGGACTTGCAGCACAGCAGTGCTCATGCAGGTCAAAGGACAGCTTTTCATCTTTATCTGCATGACAAAGATGGAACTCAGATTATCAGGTTTGTGCGAAGGTGAGGCATCGACATAGTTTTTTTTTCTTCTTCTTCTTCTTTGATCAGGTCTCAAGCTGCGACTCAGTCTGGCGTCTCAACAGCTCTCCTCCTTCTGCCTTCCAAGTTCAGGGATTCCTATGAAATGGTAACCTTTCTATCTGTATGATTTTACAGAGTGGCAAGCAAACGTAAACACTGATATGGGAGGTGAGATGAGGGATAATTTCTCCAAAAGCCGAGGAACAATTTGTGGAGCCCTGGACACGTGCAACCGCTTTGGCCGACTTTAGTCAGACTGGGTGCCTCCCACCTTTTCCAAACTTTCCAAGGCTGCCTGGGTGCACTTCCTTGCGTCTCCAGTACAAAAGGGGCAGCTTCTGGCGTACAGTAGGGGGTCAAAAATTGATGAAACCACTCAGATGGTCTTGTAAGTTCTCCAGCGGGGGGTATCCATGATCGTCAACCTCAGCCGAAGTGCGGCTCCCCTTTGGCCTCCCACCTACGGTTCAGGCCAGTCTGGAAGCTTCCTGCGGATTTCCTTCATCGCACGGGGAACTGACTCAGGACCCGCCGCTTCCCACCTGAGATGGCGAAGGAAAAGGGGGCTGCACCGCTCGGGACCCGCAAGCGCCAGCGCAAAGTCTGTCTCCGTGGCAACTACGCTGCGGGTCGTCTATGGTTGCCGCAGCCTAGAAGGACCGAAAGAGCACTTCCGGAAAGATGGCGGCGCCCTTCCGGAAAGATGGCGCCTCCCACGTCAGGTGTGGCACATGCTTCCGCACAGGGGATCCCCCAGAAACGGTAAGGGCTTTCTGTCCCCAGACTCAGGAGCAGACTAGAAGACTGGAGAGCAGTTCCACCCGCGACCGGCGTGGGAAGGACGGGCGTGAGGAGGAGGAAGAACAGCGCGGCGCTCACAGCCTTCACGGAAGCTGCCGCGCGCAGTCTGAGCTCCGGCTGCTTCCGCCCGCCGCTGTGCACGGCAAGTCAGGTAACAGCGCTTTCCCGCCGCTGCACCTGGATGCCGACGCTGCCTTGAGTGTCAGCGGCTGGGAAAGAAGCGCGTCTCCCGCTCGCCGGGCGGGAGGTTTTGATCGGACGAAGCACAGGTCGCGGGAGTCCGGCAGAGATCGCCGAGAGCTGCAGACGATGAAGAGCAGCTGGCTCGGGCTCGGCTCAGCGAGCACCCAAGCCTGTCGCTTCCCTGATTCTCATTTGTAAGTTACGGACAGTAAGACCGCTTGTCAGGGTCGCCGGCAGAATTAAATTTGATGATCCGTGTGAAGTGTGTTAATGCTATTGTTCTGTGAACTTTGTTAGACTTATCGTATTAGAAATTGCAGAACGTATTTTAAACACACGAATACACAAAGATATTCCATTAACAGTAAGAGCAACAACCTTCCATCTGGAAAGCTATGCTGTCATGAGAATGAAAGGGAAAAGGACAAAGAACAGGATTCTGCGGAAATTATTTTGACTCCATTTGCCTCTGAGAAGGCCTCAACCCCAAGGGAATCCAAGGCCTTGTCTTGGGAACTATTACTGTATTTGTGGCATGCAGAACTTCATGTCCTCTGATGACTTTTAGTCATTTGCGGACTTTATGCTTTATAACAAATTACTACAAATTTAGTGATTTAAGAAAACATTGTCATAGTTTTGTGCGTTAGAAATCCAGGGGGCCAGTTAGGTAGAAATCAAGGTGACAGTTGATCCAGAAACTCTGGATCCTTCAAGTTTTATGCAGGTAAATGCTGGCAGAATACAGTTTCTTTCAGGCATGGGATGCCTGGTGAACTTCTTTGTCTTTATTCGGTTTTATTACTTGTCATGAATATGTGGGGATATGTAAATGCATGTGCCTGTGTTTGCATGTGTATGGGAGCTTGTGTGGGGAGGTACACATGCACATTGTGCATGTGGAGGTCTGAGGTTTATATTGGGAATCTTCCTCAGTCACAGTCACCTTCTTTTTCTCTTTTTTTTTCTATTAAAAGTCAAGGAGGCCCAGGTCTCTCCCCACACACATCCCACCTCCTCCAGGATCCCTCACCCACTTTTGGCCTCCCTTGTGCACCCTTGTCACCTTATTTCTTGAAGCTTGGTCTCCAATCAAAGCCACAGATTGCTGATACTGCTAGTTTCCATAGCCAGCTGGCTCTGGGGATTCCCAGTTTTCTGTCTTGTGAGGTTGGAATTGCAGGTGGGCTAATGACATACCCACCTGGCATTTTATCTAAGATCCGGAGATCTGAACTTTGGTCCTCTTTCATGGCAAACACTTTTTACTGCTTTGCTGTGGAGCTTCCCAAACTCCACTTTCCAGGACTGGAATTGCAAATCACCCCCTCATCTACCTGACATTTTTATGTGGAATCTGGGGATCTGAACTCAGGCCCTTTTGCTTGCAAGGCAAAAGTTTTAACCTGTGAGCTATTTCCCCAGCCCTCTTTCCATCTTTTGATTTTGAATTTATCTTCTTGTTTTTACAAGACCATTTGAGGCGTTATTATTTATTGGATACTGCTCCTAATGTAGGCATTCAGAGCTCTAAACTCCCCTCTTAGATCTACCCAGTGTCATGTATCTAGGCATCAGTATACCACCACCTGTCCTTCACCCTGGAATGTATTGGTGATGGCTTTGTGGTCAAACAAGGGGCTCCCCAAAGACCAGGACTCCCTCTTTTGCCTCTTCCTAGAGCTCAATTAGCTGGAATACTTTAAGTTCTTTTCCTTTCCTTTTCCTGTTTTTCATTTATTTTATTTTATTGTTTTTTTTGAGGCAGGTTCTCACATAGCCTAGACTGATCTTTAACTCCTGATCCTCTTGTCTTCACATTCCAAGTGCTGGGATTTCAGGCATCTATATAGTGCTAGGGATCAAAGCCTCATGCGAGCACAGCAGACACTCTACCAACTGAGCTATAATCCCTAGCCTCACTTTTTTAAGAGTTCCATGTAGCCCTGGCTGTTTGTCCTTAAACTTGCTGTAAAGTCAAGAGTGACCTGAACTCATCATCCTACCTTACACCTCCTGGATGCTGTGATTACAGGTGCACTACCATGCCCAATTTTATGTAGGGTGGGAATGGAATCCAGAGCTTCCAGGGAGTGCTAGACAAGAACTTCCACCATCTGAATTACATCCCCTAGCTATCTTCTTTTAATAGGATGCTTCTCTATCCCTGGTGACAGCCTGAAAGCAGAGCCTCTTTGCTTACTATGAGTGTCACTGCAGAGGTCAAGAGTCGTGGGATGAAGTTTGCTGAGAAACAGCTGCTAAAGCATGGATGGACTCAAGGTGATCTCTTAGGGCCTCTTCCATAGAGAAATCTACAGAAGAATTTGTTTTCTCCTAAACAAGGAAAGGAAAGAATAGGGGAAATTTCCACTCTTTGATAGTGAAGATAAATAGTTGAGAAGACTAGAGAGGGAATAAGAGATGACATACGACAGAAAAAATAGGCTCAGAAGGAACAACTTCATAGAGCAGCACTAGAAAGAATGGAGCTGGGTGGAGCATACCCAGTGCTGTGTGTAGAATGGCATAGGGGACCTAGTGAGGGCTCAGGATACCTGCGAGAGAAATCAAGTCATTCACTGTCCTCTGCAGGCAAGGGTCTGGGCCGGAAGGAGAATGGCATCACACAGGCCCTCAAGGTGACACTGAAGCAAGATACTCATGGGGTAAGACTCGGGGGCTGGCCATGAATGGGAAAGGCACCCATGAGGGCAGGAGGGACAGGTATTCAGACCTCAGCTCACAGTCATTATCCCCTGGCAGGTAGGACATGACCCTGCCAAGGAATTCACAAATCAGTGGTGGAGTGAGCTCTTCAACAAGACTGCAGCCAACTTGGTAGTGGACACAGGGAAGGTATGAGTGTGGCAAGCAGGTGCATGAAATATGAAAACCTGGGATGGGTGGGCACCTGGGGGAAGGGAGAATGATAAGCCTAGTCATTCTCTACTGCCTTCCAACAGGATGGAGTACAGATACGGCACCTTTCTAAGGAGACCAACCAGCATAATGGCCCCAAGCCCAACTTACTTTATCAGAAGTTTGTGAAGGTAATAGAGGTTAGAGTGAGAGCCTACCCTTCATTGCTTCCTCTCTTCTGGGCCCTGATCAATTACCTTGTGTGACCTACTAAGTCTCGGGACTGTCGAACACAGTGAAAGCCCATGTCCAACTTCACTCTGCAGTTGGAGGGAGGATGCAACCATTCAGCTAGATGCCCTGGAGAGAGGGGGTGTCTATGTCTAATTCAAAACATTCATAAGCTGTAGGAGACTTGAGAGGTTATTTGCCCTAACCTTATTTCATGTGTGTCATCAAGAGGGAAAAGTAGCCTGTTTTAGAACACACAGCTAGCTTATAAGGGCAAAACAAAGGAAAAGAAACAAACCCTAGAACCCAGGTCTTCTGGCTTCTGCTCTCATTAAGCTGACAGGAGGAGCTAGCAGTTAAGTGATCTGTTATGTACTAAGGGCCTTTTATGTAATCTTAGCAAGTCCTTCCTCTCTACAGTTCTCTTGTCATGTTTCAGTTAGGCTGTCCTCTCCTTGCTCTAGATTTACTCCCACTGTAGTTGGCTGACCCTCCATAGAACATCCATAGGGTTCGTGTCACTGGCTCCTCTGATTTGTCAGACTGGTTTCCATGACTCTTTCTGCCTTGCCCCTCTTCTTCCAGTCTCTCATTCCCTGCCATCTCTCTCCAAGGCTCTTACACTTCAGCCCAGTAGACTTGTCTTTTTTCCTCCTAGGACTATATTCTTCACCTGCAAGTTTAACATGCTGTTCCCTCTGTCAGAAATACTCTTTGCTGCTTTACTTGCTATTTCTGGAAACCACTCCTCAAACCCTAAAGTCTGAGTTGGGTACCCCTGCAATTGGACAGGCAACGCTTACCATAACTGTTGATTTCCTTTCCCCCATCCTGAATTTCATCTGGGCTGGACACATCCCATCCACTTTGCCCGAGCTACTTAGCTCTCAGAGGATTCTGTTAATTTTTAGAAGCGCTAGGAATAGGAATGCAGTCTTTTATTGTCCATTACTAGCATCTGTCCTATGAAGACCTGCTCTGCTTTCCAACAAACTTGCCTACCTGCCCGAGTTGCCACACCTTCTAGGGGACTTTTACAAGAGAGAAGGTTGATAGAGATATTGGCTTCACCCTTTCCCATGATCCCTTCTTCTAGATGGCCACACTAACCTCAGATGGAGAAAAGCCAGACAAAGACTTGGAAAGCTGCAGTGACAGTAACCACCAGGGACTGGCACCTCCAAAGATGTGAGACTTCATTTTGGCATTAAGGGTGTGTGGGAGATGTCTTGCGATCTTAGAGAAGGAGCAACTGAAGCTAAGGAGCTCAGGGTTTTGAATAAAAATGTTGAAAAAAACATTTTAGATAAGAAAAGTCAAGACTTCTCACCATGTCTCTTCGTCATTACTCATCTCCCTTCACAGACTGACTGATGAGATGCTGCTGGAGGCTTGTGAGGGGCGAACAGCACACAAGTAAGTTATGGCCGTCTGCTGGGGCTCCCTTCTTTCCTGCCCATGTTTGAGCACAGCCTATGCCATCTCAGCAATTTTCATCCGAGGGAAATACCCCTTGTTGCCATATCCATGCCGGAAGCAGACAGCTCCCCTCCCCTAGTTTTCCCTGTAGGCTTAAGGTTACACACATTGACTCCATGCTGATGTGGATTCATCTGTCTCAGGGCTGCCCGACTTGGAATCACAATGAAGGCCAAACTTGCTCGGCTGGAGGCCCAGGAGCAGGCATTCTTGGCTCGTCTCAAAGGCCAAGACCTGGAAGTCTCTCAGCCACAGAATGAAGTCATGCCTCCCAAGAAAAAGAAAAAGAAGCAGAAAAAAGAGGAAGAATCTACGGCAACTGAAAGAAATATAGGGGAGGCGTACCTACAACATACTGACCAGAGCTGTAGGAAAAGCAGAAAGAAAAGAGAAAAGGTCTTAGAGAAGAGAGAGGGAACAACTGTAGGGAGTAAGGAGGAAGTGGCTGCAGAACTGAAGAGCAGTAAGCAATCTATTCAGTCCCTACAGGAAAAAGAGACAGCACCATGAAGAGAAGGAGGAGGAAGAGGAGAAAAAGAAGGTGGTAGAGGAAGTGGCCTGGGAATGGGATGCTGGCCAAAGGAAGTAAATAGTGAAGCAAACATGAGCACGTGCAGAAGCAAGAAGAGGCAGCAACATGGGGAGGAGAACCTGAACACACATGAAGGGAAGCATAGCCGAGCCGAAGCAGAAAGAGCAGGCAGGAAAAGAAAGAAAAGAAAGCACTGTCAAGAGGAGGAGGTCTTGAGTGTAAGTTATGAGGAGGAGGACGGTATGACTTGTGAAGTAGAGCATAAAGAGAAAATAAGTTGGCCAGAGCCAGAAGAGAGAGCTGGAATCAACACTAACCAGAGAACCAAAAAGAAAAAAAAGAAGAAAGACTGACCAGTCCCTGTTGTTGCCTAGGTAGAGGTAGGACATCTGCATACTGCACATCCTATACATGGAGTCCCTCCCAAGGAGAAAATACTCTGGAACTCGAGAGCCAGAGCACCAGGCTTTAAGCTGAGTGCAAGGCATACTCCCCTGTGCAACTTCTATCCAAATTGCATGAACCCCAGCATCTCCAAGGACCATCAACCAAAGGACAAGATGTGGCAGAGACTGTTGAAGAATATCAACAGGAGAAATAGCAATTGAAAGAGTGTGAATGTTAAAATAAGTTGAAAATATAGGCTTATGTGAAATACGATTTTTAAATTGTGAGCTAGGTTTACTTCACAGTCTGTCCATGACTACTAAATCATGAATAAATGTGGGCTCAAGCCTATAGTCCAGTCCCAATTGGCATCTCCATTCCAACCTAGGAAGGTCCTGGATACAAATTAGATTTTCCTTGAAAACCCTTGAAAAAATTCTTCTGTTAACCTCCTGGTGTCTTCCTATACTGCCCTAAGTGGAATTAGTTTAGAAACATCATCTGCAGGCTGGAGAGATGGCTCAGTGTTAAGACTCTGCCTCACAAGCAAAAGAACTTGAGTTCAGATCTTGGATCCCACGTAAAAACACCAGTCAGAAATGGCAATGGCCTGCACTTCTGGCTCTGGAAGGTGGAGCTGGGAAATCCCAGAGTGAAAGCAAGGAAGTAGAAGCAATACAGGCTCCCCAAAGTCACCCTGGAGCCTTTGCAGGCACAGAGTGCCCCAACACACACACACACACACCCTCTCTCTCTCCTCATCTGCTCCCTATGCATTACAAATGGATAAGAGTCATTGGAGTAAAAGCCATCACATCTGACTTGACATCTGAGTTATTTTTCATCACTTAAAATGTCTGTACTTTTTCTCCAGAGACAGTACACCCAGCCAGTGTTGCTTTTCCATGCTGATCCAGAAGACTCCAGGTTGGTGAAAAAAGGCACCAAATCTTTATTGGGAAGCTTGCTCACCCACCTTCCTCAGTGCAGACGGTAGACACATTCTGTGTCCGGGTAGGGTGGCAGGTTCAACTGGTACTTTTTCTCCATAGCAGGTGGCACAAAACGACCACCCAGGTAATGGTAGCGGCCAGTAAACTGGGTTGCAGACTTTTTGGGTGCTGTTAATGAGATGAGCAAGTCTGGCTGGATCCCTCCAGGGTTTCCCTTCTCCACATCCCATCCTGAGAAGAAAGTAGTATTGAGAAAACAGGAGCGGCCACAGACTTAGAACCCTTTTACATCTTGCTTTACTCCGCCCTAAGGAAGGAAGCCCACCTAAGAACCCTCATCCTAGGGCCTCATGTACATCCTAGGGCTTGCATTTCACCATGGGGCCAGTCTTTTTTTTTTTAATTTTTTTTTTTTATTCAATTATGCGTGTGTATGTGTGTAGAACCACGAACGAATTCGGGAACCGCCATGGACCGCCTCCTTGTTTACTCTGCCCCGGGATTCACAGGCTCCGCCCTACCAGGACCGGAAATGCAGGTTGCCCCCGCTTCCGCCCAGTGTCTATACGTGGGGTCTAGGATCCGAACTCAGGACCTTCTGCCTGCAAGGCAGAGGCTTAACCCCTGAGCCACCACTCCAGCCCCCGGACCAGTCTTAATGTGGGGTTTGGAAGGCTATATTCTGTTTCCCCAGATTCAAAATATTTTACTTCTGGTTCTTATGCTGTGGCTTACAAATCAGGCCTCTGAGATTCTACCCTTAAGACAAACTAGAGCCTGAGACCCCCCCAACTTTCTGGATCCCCACACCTGAGGGAATGTCAATGCTGGCAATGGGCACAGTGAGTTGACTCAAGATGCTCAGAATGTTGCGGAACGGTTCCCGTACATCACCCTTGAAGCTGAAGCCAAAGATGGCATCCACCACCAGCTCATACAGCTGATCAATCATGGACTGTGGGGAGCAGAACAAAGTGTCAAGAGAGGGCTTCTACATGGAGAGCCTTGTCACTTGAACATGCAGACAACCTATAGAGGCATTAATGTATTGCCTTCTGAGATCTAAAATAATGGAGAAATGGCCAGTCTGAATCCAGACACACTTGAGTTTCTGCCACTGGGGGCTACCAGTGAGAGATGCTTGAGAGGAGTCAGGGACTCTAGTCTCAGCTTCACTTTCATCCATTTCTGTGACTTGGGCAAAACATTAATACCTTTATCTTCAAAATGTTTTTAATCTCAAACATTTCACCCTTATCTATAGAAAGGATTTAGGATGAGATAGTAACTGCCGTCCTGAGAGTGGGGGGGTGTCAAGGGTTAACTGCATGGGAAACAACTGCACAATGTACGGAGTCCCTGGGGAAGGATGCCGTGGAGATGGTAGTGATGGGAACTCATGAAATGCACCTTATAGAGGAGCCTCTCAGCCACTTCTATTCAGATGATATCTTTCAGAGGGCACCTTTTGTGGCAGGCACTAGACAGGTGAGCTCAGTCTAGAAATATGAAGGAAAAGCAGGACACAGGCAGTACTAAATGCAGCGATGGTATTGCAAACTGAAGTCACCTACCTCTGCAGGCAGTTCACCAAGAAAAGGAATGTCCATTTTTTGACACTGAGTCACCAGCCCATTGAAAAGTGGCTTATCAGGTCTTTTGGGATAATAGATAGTTGGCTGGTAACCCTGGTCGAAAAGAAAAGTGATCAATCTCTGATCCCAGAATCTTCACATTCATCCCCATAACTTTTGTCACATACTCACAAAGAGTTTGAGGTGTCGGGCGCAGACCAGGCCATCTCCTCCGTTATTCCCAGGGCCACAGATGACCAAGACGGTAGGGGGGCTCCTGGACATAGACGTGGGGGGATATGCCTGAAGGAAGAGGCAAAAGATCAGCAAGCAACGTGGAAGCGGCTATTTCGTCAACTCCAGTGACTTCCAAGTCTGCCTCCAAAGCCGCGACTTGTGCCACCTACCTTGGCGATGGCGGTGGCACAGCTCAATCCAGCCAGCTCCATAAGCTGGTCTACACTGAACTGGTATTCGTTGAATAGCTCCTCGTCCACAGCCCGGGCCTCCTCCTGACTGGGGGAAGTTCGGGTCTCAGTCCCAGCCGCTGGGGTGCTGCGAGGCGCGGACACCTGGGGTCCCGCCCCGGGACTGGCGAGCCGAGCGCCCGCGTCCTGCCCCTTGCGCGCGGGCGTACCTTAGATACTTCACCTGCCGCGTTCGCCATGACCTCTGCGTTCTGGCCTCCACCCGAGCTCGGACGCTGCGTTCCCCACCAGGCAGGTCGCGCGCGACACACGCCCTGCCGGCTACCGACCCGAGCCAGGCGCGAGCCGCTAACCAGCAGCCCGAACCCCAGCAGCGCCCGCAACCCAGACATCCAACCCGCAGGGCGCCGGCTGCCCACTCCGGCGCATGCTCCGGACCTGGCGAGGCCCAGGTCCGGAAGTGACCGAGCAGCTCTCTGTTGCCCCAAGCCTAAGGTTCCGAGCACCTTCAGTTCCTGCCTCCATTCCAGCCCTTCCTGGGACATGGGCTATTTTCCTACACTTTTAAGTGTACCAAAGAGCTTTACTCCAACCGCTCTTTGGTAATAGTAATTAATTTTGTGGGTCTTAGGGAAGCTGACCTGTGTTTCTGTCCCATCGCTTAGGTAGCTGAGTGCCAGTGTGGGCTGCACACGAGGGCCAGGGATACATACTTCACAGAGTAGTGACGCTTGCAAAGGGGCTGGACGACCTGACTCATAAATCAAGCTAGCGCTCTAAAGTTATACTTATGCACTTTTAGAGCAGCCATGCTGAGGTCTTTGAAGGTTATTCCCCCACTGCTGGGATTATCTCGAAGGTGCACACCCTATTAATCTGGAGGAACTCGTTCTAATCCTCCACAGAGATAAAGTTGCCAGCTTCCACAATCCTCTGTTTATTAAAGAATGTGTTGTTGAGCTCTCCATTGCAGGTAAACTAAGAACCATCTCGATCAGGAGATGAGTCACAAGATAACTGGGCTGGGCCCCAATATGAACAGACCAGTGAGATGTAGGAGTCCGCTGGACTCCATGAGTTCCTTTCTGGGTTCCTGGTCTTTCTGTCTGTAGTCTGTGCGTTCTTTTCCAGCTTTTCTCTCGCCCCTCCTGTATTCCATGTCTGGAGTCAGTGAATTCTTTTATCATTCACTGGCCACTCACAGACTTCATGTTTGAGTTCTTTTCTTTCTCTCCTCTAATCCTTTTATGCTGCACTGCTGCTTCAATTCTCAGACACAAGAACCACATTTTGGCGCAGCACATCAGATGGCTCTCTTGCCCTCCACAGAATTCGTGTTTGTGAGTTCCTTTCTTTCTCTCCTCTAATAAACTTTGTCTTAATTCTCTGCACGTGTCCTGGTTTCAATCTTCGATGAACACAAGAACCTGGGAACATAAAAACCCTCCTTGTAACTTATGTGTTTTATTTTAGTTGTGTGTGTGTGTGTGTGTGTGTGTGTGTGTGTGTGTGTGTGTGTATCAGAGGGCACTGTTGTGTGTCTGTGGAGGCCCAAGAGTGACTTCAGGAATCACCCTGGATTGCTTCTATTTCCTATTTGCTTTGCTCTTGAATTTCCCAGGCTCCACCTTTCAGGACGGAAAGTATGGATCACTGCCATTTCCATGGAATCTAGGATCTGAACTCAGGACTTTTTGCTTTTAAGGCAGAGACTTAACTCCAAAGCCATCTCTCCAGCTCTCCACCTCTGTTTTTTAACCAGAATATCCCATTGTACTCCCCTATACTAAGCCTTAAGTAGGGCATGTAAGCTATTGTTAAACTGTAATTTAAATCAAAGATTCTAAGTGATAGTAAGTTTATTAGAAACCTTGACAATAGTATGTTTTACCTAAGTTATCCCCTACCTCCCTGCCCACACAATAGAATGAGTTTGCATTCTCAAAAACATTACTGGCTAGAGTTAGAAATATAGTTCACCATGTGTGGTAAGCAAAAATTGAGGAATAATAAATCAGTTGCCATTAAGTCACTAAAATAAATTATTACCCCAACTGTTATGGGCTGAATGATTTCCTCAAAGTAATATGCTGAAGCTC
This sequence comes from Typhlomys cinereus, assembly GCA_023101885.1. Taxonomy (NCBI): domain Eukaryota; kingdom Metazoa; phylum Chordata; class Mammalia; order Rodentia; family Platacanthomyidae; genus Typhlomys; species Typhlomys cinereus. The sequence goes on from JALPQD010000022.1 coordinate 11,423,063, forward strand.
TAACTCTCAACATGATGAAATTTGGAAATGGGACCTTTGGAAGGTAGTTAAAATTAGTTAAAGTCGGGGCCGGAGAGGTGGCTCAGGGGTTAAGCCTCTGCCTTGCAGGCAGGTTCTGAGTTCAGATCCTAGACCCCACGTATGGACACCAGGCAGAAACCGGGCGGCCTGCATTTCTGGTCCTGGTTGGGCGGAGCCTGTAAATCCCCGGACAGAGTAAACAAGGAGGAGGTCGAGGCGGTCCATGGTGATTCCTGAATTCGTCAGTGGTTCTACACACACACACATACACGCATACACGCACAATTGAATAAATAATAAAATTTTTTTAAAAATTTGTCAAAGTCATAAAGGGTAGACTTGGTATAGTGAAATTAGTGCCATTAGAAGAGCAAAAGGAGAGGTCCAACTTGCTACATGTCCAGCTAAGAGCTGACATCCTGATCTCAGACCTTCAGCCTCTACAAGTGTGAAAGATACCAATTTCTATTGCTTAATCATTAAGTCTTACTTTATTACGGCCTACACTAAACTATAAGTGGAGTGGAAGTTCTGTTTCTGTGCTGATTTTCTTTTTCTTTCTTTTCTTTTTTCTTTTGCAGAGGAGGGAGTGTGTGCGAGTGTGCATGCGCACATGCGTGTAAGAGTATCAGAGGGCATGGTGTGTCCCTGTGAAGGACCAAGGTGTGACTTCACGAGTCATTCTGGATTGCTTCTACCCTCTTTTTGCTTCACTCTGGAGTTTCCCAGGCTCTGCCCACTAGGGCCAGAAGTACAGGCCACTGCCTCTATCTACCTGGTGTTTTCTACATGGGACCTGAGATCTGAACTCAGGTCCTTCTATCTGCCAGACCATCTGAGCCATCTCTGTAGTCATGTTCTGACTTATTCTAAATAATGAAATACATTTCTAACTAGGCTTCTGAGAAAGGCAAGAACTCTCCTCCTCCCTCCCCCTCCCCCTTCCCCTTCTTCCTCCTATTCCTCCTTCTCCTCCTCCTCCTCCTTTCTCTCTCTCTCTCTCTCTCTCTCTCTGTCTTTCTCTCTGGTCTGTTTTATTTTGTTTTGTTTGAGTAGAGTTGCTGGGTGACTTGGAGTTCACTGTGTAACACAGGCTATTCTTGAAATCGAAGCAGTCTTCTTGGCTCAGTCTCCTGAGTGCGTGAGGTTACAGGTGTATGCCGCCATGTTTAGGTCCCCTTTCATTTATTCTTACTTTTCAGCCCCTTTTTTAATTACAAGAGGTTTATTATCTCCTATGGACATACTACCAGCCTCCAGCTATTTGAATAATGTGATGTAGAAAATAAGCTTTGTCAGTCTGTGATTAAAATGGAGTAATCTCAATTACTCAGCTAAGTTATACAGCTGTGTACATTGCAGTTAAGTAACTTTATCTAAAACTTCGCTGACTTTGTTTTTTTTAATTTCACTTTTGGAGAGAATGGGTTCACTCAAAAATTTTACATATTAAAATTAATAAGTAAAATAATTTATACAATTAATATAATGATTAAAATTAATTTATATATTATGTTAAAATTCCTACAGATTTGCTTGAAAAAATAAATTAGTTATTCCTTTTTGTTGGTTTGTTTTGTTTTTGAGACAGGGTTTTCTATGGCCTAGCCTATCCTTAAACTCACAGTCAAGGATGGCCTGCTTCTACCTCTCAGGTACTGGAATCAGAGGTATGTGCCCAGCTTCAAACTGAGGATGCAGTTCTAAACACACACTATGCGCATATGCTCACATGTACATGTGCTCACACCTGCACACAGATATGCTCATCCATATGCTCTTACACATGTACACTAACACATGCAGACAGTACCACACACATGCTTGCTCATACACACAGTTTACAATCACGTATGTTCATTTGATATGGTTAACATTACACATGCCTGCTACTAATGTGCCTGTTACGAATCATCTTATTTCATAACAACCCTGTTATTCCCATTTCACATAGAGAAAACTATGACTTGAAGATAGTATATGACAGTGATGATGATGACTGGTGGAAGTGCTAGATCTAAGTAGGCTGGAGTCTGCACGTAAGACATTCTATGCTCTCCTGTTGCAGAAATAGGTTTAGCCAAGGGTTTATCCCTGTGACTTCCTTCTCATGGACCATAGCTACAAAATATAAAAACATCCCAGCCCACATTCCCAGAACTCATAAGACACCAAATGGGGCTATCCCAAGGAAGTCCACTTCGTTCCTACCATTCAGCCTTTCTTTTGGAGTTTTCTTTGGGAAATGCTTTCAAACTTTAGTCATGAAGTCGTGTGGACTCAGCACCTGCTGAGTTCCTGAAGGTTTTGCATCTATGACCTACTACTTTAATCCAGACAGCACTACGATGTGTTTTTATTCTATGGCACATGAGAAAATCAAGTAACAAAGAGTAATCGGGTGAGAGGAAGAGCCTATAATGGTATTGGGTTTGACTCAATAGCAATATTCACATGCAGCAGAGGCCGCCACCTGTCCTTAGAACACATTATTCTTCCTTTGGAAGCAGATCACTGATTTCCAGCTGGTCAGCCATAGGACTATACAGGGAAACCCTGCATTTTTCAATCTCACTTGCCCATGTAACTGCATTCTCACCATTTTGATATGAGTAGAATATATCAAACAACCATAGAGTGTACTTTTTAAAAATGTTTGCTCATGAGACTAGCAAGATAACTGTACTGGTTATTCTTTCTGTTGCTGTGAGAGAGCACCCAAAGTCAAACAACTGAAGGGAGAAAGGGAGATTTATTCAGCTTATGGTTCCAGAGGGGAGAAATAGTCCTTTCCTTGAAGACAAAGCTTGGCAAGCCGGCAGAAGCTGAAAGGAGGCTAAGTTATTTCAGACGTCTTGGAGGCTGAGTTGTAAGACTGCTTGTTGCAAGAGCAGGTCTCTCCCAGAAGTAGGGTGGACTAATTCACCTCAAGGCCACTCCCTGTGACTGCCTTCTTCCAGTAAGGCTCTGCCTCCTAAAGGTGCCATGACCTTCCCAAACACATAAGACTGTGGGTGACACATTCCAAACCCCACTCTTGGTAACAATTTCTGTACTGGTTACTCTTTGTGTTGCTGTGAGACAATACCCAAAGTCAAGAAATTTAAGGGGAAAAGGGAGATTTATTCAGTTTATGTTTCCAGAGGAGAGAAACAGTCCTTTCATGGCAGAAAAGGTAAGGGGGGTTGGCAGAAGCTGGAGACAGGCTATATTACACCCATCAGAAGGCTGAGAGCTGCAAGACTGCTGCAATAGCAGGTCTCTCTGGGAGGTAGGGCGGGACTAATCCACCTCAAGGCCCATCCCCTGTGGCTGCCTTCCTTCACCTGCAAGGCTCCACCTGTCAAAGGAACCATGACCTTCCCAAACACATGAGCCTGTGGGGACATATTTCAAATCATGACAATAACTCAGCGGCAGGTAGGGAACTTGCTTCTAAAACTTGCAATTTGAGTTTGATTCCTGGAAGTTTACATGGTGAAAGGAGAAAATTGACTTTTTAAAGTTGTCCTCCGCCCTCCATCCATGTGTCATGACACGCGCATGCACATCTTAGGTCACTTTCTCTCTCCCTCCGCCTTCCCTTTCTCAAACAAGTAAAATTAAAAAAAAAAATGCTTCCTCCTCTTCTCCTCTTAGTGGCTGGAATTGAGGCATGATGCCAGAGATGCAACAACTATTTTTTTTTTCCGATGACAGGAATGAATCCAGGACTCCTTGCATGCTTAGTCAAGTTTTCTACTAACGAGGAGGAGCACATTGTTAGCCCTGTCCCTGGAACAACGATTTTAGATCATGAGATAGAAATACCATATTTAGAATGCCAGTCACAGAGGAAGCAAGAGCTGCTGGGGGAGAAAGTTCATCAGTGATGGCACCTAGTTATGGACCTTGTGTGCTACACTCTCAGCTTGCCAAGTAAGACGTACTCACTGGTGCTATGGTGGCATGACTGTTTTGGGCTGTGGATAACCAAATATTATAAACCCAGGCAAAAGACTGTGGGTGAGGAGATTTTGGAGGAATCTGCTATTGTTATTTTGCAAAATAGAATGCTTTTCTGAATATTTACCTTTCCACCCATAGACTAGTGCTTCTCTCAGTCTTGGCCAGAGAAACTTCCTCTTGCAGTGGGCAGCAATTAATGCAGAGACTCATAACATGCTAAAGTGCTGAGAAAGTGACTCGTTAAGTCCTCAGCCCTAAATAAAGCATCTTTATTACCCCCTTTAAGTCCCAGGGAACATTGCAAGAGATGGAGTGGAAAGAATTTAAGAAGTGAAGTACTATGAAGTGGCACTGTCTTTTGGGTATGACATGGTCACAGAATCTATGGTTAACTGTACAAGATTGGGCTCTTCACCACTCCATCATGGATGGAGGAGGGGCACATGGCCCATCCTTCCTCTGAGGAGTTACTGGCAGATGATGGTTGCTAGGAGAGGAGATAATAATTTTTTTAAGTGGTGGTGTAGCTCTAGTAAATAACCCCTATCCATGCTCAGACAAGCAACCATAATCAAACTCAGTGGGTCATATATATACAAACATGCACACACACACACACACACACACACACACACACACACACAAACAAAAAACATGAGAGGAAGAAAGGGGCCAGCAAGAGTGGATGGGTAACGAAAGAGAATAATCGGGATGAATGTGACTCACATTGCATTATTGCATCAAATTGTCAAAAATGAAAAAATTTTTAATTTTTTATTATTTATCCAATTGTGGGTGTATGCATGTGTATGTGCGTGTGTGTAGAACCACGGACGAATTCCAGAACCACCATGGACCACCTCCACCTCCTCCTTGTTTACTCTGCCCCCGCTTCCGCCCAGTGTCTATACGTCGGGTCTAGGATCCGAACTCAGGACCTTCCGCCTGCAAGGCAGAGGCTTAACCCCTGAGCCACCTCTCCAGCCCCCAAAAATGAAATTTTTAAAATGTCAGAATCATATCTGCGCTCCCAAGCTCCATAGAACAATCTTTTTAGCTCTAGTTTGATTATATGGGAAATAAAATGGTTTGTTTAAGAAATGCACTGTTAAAAAAATTCACTGTTATCTGGACTTGTTTTGCAGCAGGTGAACCTACATCCTAATCAAGATGTCTGGAACACCTTAGATAATAAATAGCCCCACTTAGATAGGAAAGATGACCAGATAGGACTGTGTCTAGCACATAATAGACCTTCTATGTTTTATTTTTTTTATTTTTTTTTTACCTTCTATGTTTTAGTTTAAAAAGAACATTTATTTGAGAGAGAGAAAAGAGAGAGAGGAAAAGAGAAAGCAAGTATACATATCATGGTGCATGGATGGGAGTCAGAGGACAATTTTCAGAAGTCAGTTCTTTCCTTCCACCATGCAGGCATCTCAGGATCACCAAGTTTGTGAGAAGGCACCTTACCCATTAAGCTGTCTTGCTGGCCCCTCACAATATATTTTCTACAAATATTTTAGTGAAATCAGGAATATCCCATTAGGACGTTTACAGTAAACTTGAAGCTCATGAAGAGCGGAACTGTTCTTGTTCAGTCTCAAAATAGGCCACTTTGGCATAAGGGTGATTTTGAGCTACAGTCACTTGGAATGCAGTAGGGATAAGGGTACTTGGATCTTTCGTTTTCTTTCTGAAAGTTAGGAATAAGATTCATGCGAAAGATGCCCTCTTGTTTTAGAAGGAAAGAGACAAAGGGCTGGAGATACGGCTCAGTGGATGGAAAGCACTTGCCATGCAAGCCACATGTTCAATCTGCAGAACCCATATAAAAAAACAGGTACTAGGCCAGTGAGCTGGCTCAAGGGGGAAAGGCATTTGTTATGCAAGCCTGATGATCTGAGTTTGATTCAGAGCTCACATAAAGATGGAAGGAGAAAACCAACTTCACAAAGTTGTCCTCTGACCTCCACATATGCACTGTGGTAAGCACATACCCTTACATAGAAATTCACTCATTAAAAATAAATAAATATTTTTTAAAAATCACTAATCTTGTCCTGGAAGTATATAGCCCAGTGGTTGAGCACTAGTTAGTGTATGCACTATCATGTTCTTAATCCCTAGCACTGCAAATAAAAACAAAACAGAGGGCTGGGGAGATGGCTCAGGGATTAAGACTCTGCCACACAAGTAGGAGGTCCTGAGTTCAGATCTGAATTCCACACAAAAATGCCCTGGTGGGTGGAGCCTGGGAAATCCCAGAGTGAAACAAAAAGGAGATAGAGGCAATCCAGGATGATTCCTGAAATTATCCTTGGTCCATAGGGACACATGGTGCCCTCTGACACACACACACACACACACACACACACACACACACACACACAACTAAATAAAATAATAAATAAAAAAGAAAATCACTTTAAAAAATACAGAATGAAACGTCTCTTGCCATTTGCCTATATGTTGCTGATAAATTCATGGCCAGAGAACTTAGGGAATAAGGGAGTTTTATTCTTTCTTATGATTCTTGGTTACATTACTTAGTCTAGCTTGGCAGAAGAGTTCATATACCAACATCAGAAACTCAGGAAACTGGCCACACTATACCCAAAGGGATTGTTGAAAGAAGGACAAGCCTCACTTGCCAGACTGTGAGTCTGCCCAAAGGATACTGAAGAGCGCCAAGTTACTGTACCAACTCCCCCCATCTTATCCACCCACCCAAGGAATAGGCTGGGCTTCCCACGTCAATCAGACAATCTCCTGCAAGCTTGGTCAAGGACTTGCCTTGACTACTAATTCTTCATAGGTGTGCCCAGAACTCAGCCTTCAATTGTTAAGTTGATATATTTAATTATCACAATGACTTAACCTAAGGAAAGTCTTTTGGGGATCAAATCTGGTTTTTGTATAAATAGTACTTGTCACACTTAGACTTTCAATTTATGTAGTTCACTAAATTACATACTACAGTAACACAACCAACACAAGTGTAAGTACTAAGTCACAACAGACCAGCAGGCAAGGTGAGAGTGGAGCTCCACGGCTTGCTTCCTCGGTTCGAATCCTACCTTTTGTACTGTTCATGTGACTCGGAGATACAACACACTTAACCTCTGAGCTGCCTCTGCCTTTGTGTGTGTACATGCATGTGTGCATTTGATTGTGTGTGTGTGTGTGTAATGTGTAGATGTGATGTATATGTATGTGAATGTGTGAGTGTTCATGTGTGTCACATGTGCATTCCACCTTATTTCATTGCTACTAAGTCAGGCTGACTAACCCAGGAAGATTTTGAAGATTGGCAGGTCTCTGCCTCTCATTTCCTGGTAGTTGTGTTGGGGTTACAGACCCTTGAGCCACTGTCTTGGCTCTTACAGGATCTGGGATCCAAACTCAGGCTGTCAGGCTTGCACACAAGCTCTTGACCAGTGAGCTATCTCCCTAGCTCTGTGTTGCTGACAGTGCAGCCCAGGCTGGCCTTGAACTGGCAGTCCTCCTGTCTCTTCCTCAGTGCAAGGGTTACAGGCCTGCTTCACCGTGTCTGGATCCTTCATCTCTGAAAGGGAAGTCCTAACATGCTTGAGTTTACGGTGAAACACTCGTATGGTGCTTGCGAAGCGTGTATTTAGTGCTCGATACATTTCACAGCTTCGATATTGTTGCTGTGACCTCTGGTGTCATCCGATAGGCTGCAATGACTGAGGCATCCACTTTCTTGAGGATAAGGCAGTCATGAGTTGGTTGTAGTGAAATAAGATGAATTATTAATAAAAGCCTATGCTATAGAAAGCCTGTTTGAGCCCCCCTCCCTTCCACTGGGACTGAGATAAGAGGTTGCTGTGAGAAAGCTCACAAAGGATAAAAGTCCAAGGCTTCTGCCCTCGACAAACATCAGTTCTTCTGGCGTCTGATTCCCTCAGTCTCCGTTCCCGCTTCCCTTCCTCAGCAACTAGAGTAGAAGCCATCTGAGAGACTGTCACATTCCTTAGGTAGATGATTGACAAAACAAGGCTTCCCCCTTTTTTCCCTTTTTTCTTCTCTCTTCTGTTTAAACAAGATGTGTACATAATGTGTGCACCCCATCTTTCATGTTTTCTGGCTCGTGTTTTTTGACCAGAGAGCTGAGGTCGTCTAGCTATTGTAATAAAAATCCATTTTTTCATGGGTATTTGCGTCTGGAGCTTCTGTTCCCAGCAGGCAGTCACCCCATAACAACGGAGTGTCTTCTGTTGAACTACATCCCTGTTTCCCGTATGGGACAAGGGAGTCCAAAGAAAGCCAGAGGTTCCGCAGTCACCTGAGCAAGAAGTCATCATTTTTAGAACTGGTGACGGCTGTAGGTATCATGAGGTTTGGATCCCAAAAGACAAGAAAATTCACTATTTGTTTTCCATTTTTTTTTTTACTTATTAAATTCAAAATTTCCAGTGAAGAGCAAAGACAGGCTTTTGATGCTGAGCCCACAGAACCCTCAGCTTAGGAACAGCTCACGGCTGTGCTGTTCCACCAAGTGGAAGAGCTCGGTCCCCCAAGTCCTGTGAGGTGTGTGAGTTGGGATATTCTTCCGGCCTTGGGCAGCTGGCACAGGTCACATAACTGTGCAGAAGCCAGATTGGGTGAGTCTCCTCTGGGGCTTCCTGCTGAGGGCTTTCCTGGGCCCCGTGGATGACCTGAAGAAGACGGGAGGGGTCTGCAGTGGGTGTGACAGGAAGAGCACAGAGCTCTTCCTCCTGGCTCCAGCTTCCTGTGCCCTCCTGCCCTCACTTCCGCTGGTGGCTTCCTGGGGCAGGAGGGGACAGGCTTAAGCTCCAAGTCCCCACTTTCTTCAGGGCTCTTTTTTTTTTCCCTCAGCTTACAGGAGGCAGAGGATACTTTGCACCTCCAAGCCGGGGGAAGACCCAGATTGTTGAAGGCCAGCACAGAACCTGTAGCCCGAGCACCAGAGCCCATCATCCCCAGCTACTTCTGCTTCTTTTGTTCATCCTCCAGGTCTTACCTATTGACCTGGAGGCCATTGGGTATCCAGGTGCCAGGGTACCCCGCTCTGGGAGAACCTGGGTTTCCAGATGGAAAATGGGCTGTGGTTCCTATGCCTGGGTGGAGAAAGTTAGACACATTCATTACAGACCTCTCCATAACCAAGACATGATAGTGGGAAAGATGATGCTCTAGGGTTGAGGGTTTGGGGAGACAAGCAGGATGGGTGTCCAGGTGTGTATCAGTCACAGAGCAGAGGGTGCCTTGTATATTTCAGGTGCTTGGTCAACCAGAAGCTTGACAGTGGTATGACTCACTGCGCCTGGAAGAAAATGCACTGGAAAGAATACCGTAAGTTCAAACTGGCTCGTAGAGTAGCAAGACCCCGGCTCCCTGAGCTGGAAGGCTTTGGGGAACATGTAATGAGAGCAAAGGGTGAGGAAAGCACTCAGTACAGTGCCTGGCAGGGAGTGGGCTCTCCACAAACCTCTGTGCACCAAGGAACAATGTATCCTTTAGGAAAGGAAAGCCACAGAAGCAGGAAGACACAAATGTAGAAAGGACTTTGGGGACAGGAATGTGGCAGGACTGTCCTGGGGCTGTGGCACGGGGCAGATCTGGGTGGGAGACCAGGAAAGTGGGAAGAGAGTTTCACTTGCAAGGAGGCAAGACCCAGTCCTCAGCCTCCTTCCACTCACGCTTCAGCCTCCAGGGTCCTGACACAGCAGTTGTGTTCACCAGCCCTTCATTCTCGTTCTCCTTATGGCCCTCTTCAGACGTGCCACCTTCCCACATGCTGAGAAGTCTGCGGGGGCGGAACCAGATGTAGCCGGGCCATGGGTCGCACCGACCTGACCAGTTCCTCCTTGGCAGTTCCCACTCTTCCATATCCTCAACCCCACTTGGCTCACCGGCGCTGTGCATCGGCTGTGCTACTTGGCACCCTGGTTGAAGTCTCTGCCAGCAAAGAGGTCCTGCCTGGAGCCTGGAGCCTCCTAGGAACTGGAGCAGGGGGCTGGGAACAAGGGAAGAACAGAGAACAGTGTGGGGAAAATGTGCACCATGGGGCTCACAAGGTCGCATAGGTGCGCCTGTGCTTTTTCCAGTAGCTTACAAGGAACCACAACAACGGCCACACAGTCTGACTTAACAGAGAACGCAGAGCATGCAACTTGTTTCTGAGGCTCAAATTCTGAAGTGAGGCTCTTTGCACTGTAAAGATCTCCCTAGTAACTCCCAGGCTAGACCTCAGGCTGCAAACCCTATCAAAGTTGACCACCATCCTGTCCTGCCTAGAGCCTCATCTGCCATTTAGGAATTGGAGGTAGACCTTGGGTGGGGCTGGAGTCTCTGACCTTTAGTCCAATCTCCTGCTTGTACCAGGCTAAATGGTTCTTTTCCCCCCACCCCCCAGTGCTGGAGATCAAACCCAAGACCTCACACATGCTGGGCAGGCACTCTACTGTTTTTTGTTTTTTGTTTTTGGCACTCTACTGTTAAACTACATCCTCAACCCGAGGCTAATATAATTTCACTTGCAGATTATAAATTACAGTGCTCTGGTCTTTGACACAAGAGAACATACAATCCATTTAATACTTGTAATAAAAGTATATTTTCAACTTCTGGAGTGGGAGAAAAAATTTTTAAGTAGGGAGGCAGCTGTAGAGCCCATGAGTAAAAAGAGGGAAAGCTGAAACCTGGGGGGACAAAGAGCCTCTCGCCCACCCACTCACTAACCTGAAAATAGTCAGTGGGACTTTTTGGAGCACCACCCCCATCTTGTGGCCAGTAAGGGAACTGCAGTGAAAGACCTGTTCCCACCACTTCGCACATTTGAGGGCTTGTCTTTTACGGAATGGGCCTCCTACCATTCAGACAAAATTCAAAGACAGCTCTAACGCTAGGGTTAGGCCACAAACTCCACCCACCTCCTTGCCTCTTGGCACCGAAATACGCACATCCCGTTCGCAAGCCCGGGAACAGATGGACACATGAGCAGTTAACTGTGGTCTTCCTGAGGATATCAGCCTTACTGACACCCAAACCCGCCCCCTACGCCCACCTCCTTGTCTCGGGTGTCGTCTCACCAGGGTGTGAGCCTGGACTAGCCCCCTCTGTGCCAAGTAAGTCCGCATGGCATCTGCCATCTTGGCCACAAGACGCTCTCTCACGGAACCTGGTTCCTGCTGGGGAGAAAGGGCAGGGGATAAGGAAGAACTCAGATCAGAGATGGAGACAGAAGAACAAAAAGAAGAGGGATTTGGTTTCTCTCGTCCATGCCCAGCCCTGGAACTCTCCCAGGGTTCTGCCATTGGGCCTAGAGCTGCAGACAGACAGCGTCTTCTTCTTGTGCAAGCCCAAAGGAACAGAGGCAGCAATGCCAAGCAGAAAAGACTTCTAGAGGAGGGCACCAGCAGGAAGGGTGGGACTCCAGCATGGGGGGTTCTCACCTGACACCGGGCCAGCGCTTCCTTATAGTACCTCAGTGCTTGGTCATATTGCCCCAGTCGGACTGCGGCAGCCCCAAGGCCTTCACAGGCTTGCCACTGTCCCTTCTTGTCGCCTGGGGAAGAGCAGTTTTGTCACACACGCCCTGTCTCAGGGATGCTTCTTACTCCAGGCCTTCCGGGTCTTTCTCCCCACCAGTACCCCTTACCCTCAGTTCTTTGTCCCCCCAACTCAAGTTCCAAGCTAACCCTTCCCTCTTACCTGTGTCCTGGGCTGCCTGCAAGGCATGTAGGTAGCTGTCCCGAGCTGCCCCGTGGTCCCCCAGCTGGCTCAATGCAAACGCCAGGCTGCCAAAGCTCCGGCCTTGCTCCCGCCGCTGCCCCATGGAACCTGACATCAGAGGACCCATCCAAACAAATAGGAACCGCGGTTGCTGAGGGGACCAGAAGCCTGCCCCTAGCAGGCAAGGGAGGGGCGCAGGAGTCCCAAGTTTTGGCTCCAACGTTTCCCTGATCAGCTTAAGCCATGCAACCTTTGACGCAGGCAAGGTCGGGTTAACAGTCCCATTTCTAGGTGTGGAAACTGAGGTTCTGTGATGGGAAGTAATTTGATACTGAGTGTTATAGTCAGTGGGAGGAGGGGCTGGGCAGCACTTCAGCTTCCTAACCTCCACGCCCCACTCACTGGGACCACCTCAGGCTTCCCAGCACTGGTCACTAGTCTTCCATCTATCCTTAGACCTTGGTTCCCCCCCCCCAACCTCCTCTTTTTTTTTTTTTTTTTTTCAGAGTCTCATGTATCCCAGACTGCTCTGGAACTTGCTACATAGCAAGTTTGAATTTCTAATCATCTTGCCTTTACCTCCCAAGTGTTGGGATTATAAGAGTGTATACCCCACTTCATTTATGCAATGCCGGGGTTGGAATTCAAGGCTTTGTGCAACGGAACAACAAAGTCCTGAAACCTCTTCTAAATGCTTTAGTCCCATTGCGCAGACTCTGGTACCCACCATGCAGGTCCGCAGCCTTCTGGTAAAATCGTTGGGCTTCTTGATAGTTTCCGAGGACATTGTGGGCCATCCCAAGATTTCGCAGCACCGTTGCCCGCTCTCCTCTCCCCCGGCACAGGGGCAGGGCCTGCAAGAAGGTTTCCACTGCCAACGGGAATAGCTGAAGCTGAAAGTAGCCCAGGCCTAGGTCATTGTAGAGGGGTCCTAGAGGGTACACCAGGGTTACTGGTCATCAGATCTGCTGTAACTAATACCGTACAGTGCACCTTGTGATAGATTCTTCCAGGTTTCCCCACCCCTCGTTTCTCCATCCCAGGTCTCACCCAGCAGGTCCCGCTCAGCGCTTGCGTCAGCAAGTCTCCGACTTTCTTCCAGCGTCTGCAGCACCTCGCTTAGTCCATGCTGCCCGCTGCTCAGCATACACCCTGCTGCAGCTCCCATCGCCAGGACTGCGGCATGGGAATGGCCCGCATGGGCAAAGGCCCGACTCGCTTCCTGCAGGCAGTGGGCTGCTTGCTCAGGACGCCCCAGGGCTCGGTAGCAGGCTCCCATGTTTGCCTGAGCTTCCCCATGGTCGCCCTGTGGCTGGTAATGGCCCAGGGCCCTGTGGTACCAGTCCAAAGCTCGAGGCAGGTCACCAAGGGCATGATAGGCCAAAGCCACATTGAAACACTGGTGGCCATGACACCAGCCCTGGGGATTCTCTTCTGGATGGGCTCCCAGAAGCAGCTCGAGACCTCTGACTGGGTCCCCACTCTCCACATAGACGGCCCCCAGGTTGAAGGCGCAGGCCCTAAGCACAGGATCCCCCCTCATTCTCGAGGCCTCGGAGGCCAACAGGAAGGCCTTCTGGAAGCTGCTCACGGCCTCTAGGGTTTGGCCAGCCCGCAGAGCGCCATGGCCCGCCCTGGTGAAGGCTTGGATCCTGGCTTCTTGCTGCAGCCACCTTCTCTTTGTCTTTTCCTTCCTGCAGTTTGAGGGTTGGGGTGCAGGCTTGGGCTCCTTGGAGCTTTCCTCAGAGTTTGAAGGAGACCCAGAGCTGATGGCCAGGAAGAGAGGAGTCCACATATCAGTATTGGATCCCCCCACAACAGAACTGATTGGTGAGGGGGGTAGTTTGGTTCTACCTTTGTCCAGGTGTGACCCTCAGCAATCCGAGGATTTCTCTCTGACATCTCACCTTATTTCACATCTCCCATGGGGCAGCATGTCAACTGTCGTTAAGAGGTCCTTGCTCTTCATTCTCCTTTAGGACTCAAATAATAGTCCCTTCTGTGAGCTCCACCTCTAGCATTACAAAAAAAAAAAAAATCCTTTTCTGTAATCACCGGGGGAACTTCTGTGGTCTCAAAACATTTTGTGCCTATGCATACACCAAACACACACACAGAGATGTTGGGGATGTAGCTTGCTAAGCGAGCGTTCTGTCCCTGAGCTGAACCACCAGATGCCTGTGTCTTTCATGACATTTATCATATACAATCAGAGATGCTTATTCTCTTATCTTCCACTAGATTTGAAGTGAGCCACTGAAAGGCACTAAGATCATCAATAAAAGTTTACTGAATGAGATGAAAACATTCTGAGGTGGCTGCATAGTGCCAGGGTATTTAATGCAGTGAACTGGAGTCTGGAAAGTGGCTAAGAAAGGGTGTAGAGCACTTGCCTAGCATTTGTGAGGCCCTGAGATCGATCCCAAGCACCTCAGAAGAAAAATGGAAGAAGGAGAAGGAGGAGAAGAAAGAGGAAGAGAAGAAGAAGAAAGAGACTAAACTGGGAAGTTTTATCCACTTTCCCACAATAAACAAAGGAATGAACAAAATCCACCAAGGGCCACCCTGTCACCTCTGTCACCCGACACTTCCACATACACAGACACATGCATGATCAAGGAGTTTCTGCTATGTAAATCAAGCCAGAGTTCCTCTTGACCAGCTCCTGCCATATGCTCAGAACCATATAGGTACCAGGAGCCCAAAATTGAACTGGATACAGAATTGGCAAGAAGGGATTCTGTCTAGATTTATTGTCCTCTGCCTACCTCTAAGCGACATCTGTCCCCATCTTTCCTCCTTTCTGTCTGCTGGGTGGTTCCAGTCTTCCAACATCCTGTTCTGTCCCCAGAGACCTCTTAAGTCCCAAGACAGTCACGTCATCAGAATGTGTTTCCTGTTGATCTCTTTCCCCTGGAAAGGCAAAGCCCGAGCCCACTCACCTCCCAGGAGACAGAAAAGGAGTGGAAAAGATCTAGGTCTTGATTCTCACTGCCTGCCCCCCTTCCTTCTCCTCCTTCTTGACCTTCTTTCTGGGGAGGGCCAAGCAGTGGGCGGTATTCTGTTTTAAAATAAGTTTTCTCTGGTTGTGGAGGATTTAGCTCAGTGGTACAGTGCTTACCCACGAAACATGAAGCTGTAGGTTTGATCCCCAGAGAAAGAAGGTATGGAGAGGGGAAGAAGGGAAAGGAAAGGAAAAAGAAAAGAAAAAGGAAGGTCTAAGTCCTCACTTTTCAGTGTCTGTGAACCATGTGGCATTCCTGGTTACCCCCATCCAGTTTTGAGGGCCCCATTGCAGTACCTCTTACCTCAGTGCTTTTCATTGCTGTTAATTTTCTGGAATGGTTTCTCTGTCTTGGGTTTCTTCCCACTACCTTTTAGCTCAAAGCCCTCATTGTCACCAGACACCGGGATACGCCCTCCATTCCTAGGGAATCCTTTGAGTGACAGATGTGGTGGCCTGTCTCAATACAGAACCCTGATGGTGTCCAAACACAGACACCTTAGACCTTTTCTCTTCCAAGTCTAAAATCTCCCCACCTCTTCTGACACAGTCCCCCTCAAGTACAACATGACACAGTGTGTGGAAACACACACACACACACACACACACACACACACACACACGTGTTTTTTAAAAAATAGAAAAAAGCATGATTCTAACAAGACAGTAGCAAATACAGTACCTAGAATGTAATGACACTCAATACACACAGATGCTAGGCGTTGCTACGGAATTTTGTAATTACATAATGCGACTTGGTTTCTGTTTCAAGCCCCTGTTCCACTCGGGAAATGAAGCAATGCAAGTTAATGGGGGGGGGGTCCCTTTTCCTTTCCCCTGGGTGGTGATTAAGTCAGAGGTGGAAATATGGGATTCCAGGACTTCAGAAGCAGGCAAGACTCACCTGGTTCTCAGCCCATTGACAAAGGTGTCTACTAGCATGTCTTTTCTTTTCTTGCCCAAGCAGAAGAGACAAGAACTCATTCTGGAACTGCTTTCTGCCTGGGTAAGAACATTCTTACCCAGCCGTGTGTGGGGTATGAATATACTCACATGGTTCATTATGTGACTGTTCTCAGGGTTCTGTATTTCTGAGGCCTTTTTCAGGAAGCAAGGAATGGGATCCTATACAGGAGCTATTAACATTTCTCAGTACTTCCTTCAACTGGTAGGGCAAGAGAAATCTCTCTGGTCTTCAAGAGAATGCCCATTACCTTCAAACTTCACTTTTCCCAGTTTAATCTCAACCACAGTCTCCTTTTCCTTTGCAGGTTCTAGGTTTAAATATTTTCCATTTTGGGCCCTTCCATGTCTGCCATGAGTCCCTGAGCCTAGTTTACCCAATTGCTTGAATAGAAGACCAGGGAAGGGAGAACAGAGAAACAGCAGATAAAGGCAGCTATCAAAAAATATGCCCCAGAACTGGTGAGATGGCTCAGCGGGTAAAGATACCCGGATACTTGTTGCACAAGGCTGACAACCTGAGTTTGATCCCCGGAGTCCGTGTGATAGGAGAGATCTGACATTCTAAACGTTGTCCTCTGATCCCATATGCACATTGTGCCACATGTGCATATCTGTATGTACACATAACAAATTAACATACACCCCAGAAATAAAATGCACCCCAGTATTCCACTATATTTGTTGCTATAATTGTCTTTTGTTGGTTCAAGTTAGTAGTGTCTCTTCTATGCTACTGCAATAGCCTCCTAATTAATCTGTCCCTAGCTTCACCTCCTCCAAGCCCTTCCTGCAAACTTTCTTAAACACAAAACAGGCTGGAGAGATGGGTCAGGATTAAGACTCTGTCTTGCAATTAGAAGGTCCTGAGTTCAGATCCCAGGTCCCATGCCAGGCTGAAAAGGAGGCAGCTCACACTTCCAGTCCCAGTGGGCAGAGCCTAGGAAATCCCAAAGCAAAGCAAGAAGGAGATAGAAGCAATCCAGGATGATTCCTGAAGTCACCCTTGGTCCTCCATGAGGACAGAGAGTGAACTCTGACACACACACACACTAAATAAAATTAAAAACTAAAACTAAAAAACAAACACCATAAAACTCTATTTCTAAAGGGTTCTTTGGTTGGTAACTGCTCACCAAATCCAGCCTTAGTGCCTTAGCAAGCTGTGTGGGACCAGGCCTGTGCCTCCAGACCTGCTCCTGTCTCTCCCTAAACTGACCTTCATTCTCCCCTACCACTAAGTCAAGTCTAATTTCCTCATTGTTCTCGTGTCATTTCCACTGACTGGAGTGCTCCATCTGATACACTCTCATTTTCAGCCCAGATCATCAGTGGCAGAGGGACATGGGCCGGGAGCCCAGCTTCATGCTGCCACTTATACTACCCTGACCTCTATTCAGATGAAGCCAGGATTCTTTCCTAGTGTCATTTTTTAAAAATTAAACTTGATTTATTTATTCTGCACACATGCGTGTATGTATGTCTATGTGTATCAAAGGGCACTGTGTGTCCCTATGGAGGACCAAGGGTGACTTAGGAATCATCCTGGATTGCTTCCACCTCCTTTTTGCTTTGCTCTGGGATTTCCCAGGCTCTACCTACCAGGGAGCATAGAGCTTGCTTCACTATTTCCACTTACAGTTTTTACATGAAATATGGGATCTGAACTCATGGCCTTCTAATTGCAAGGCAGAAACTTAACTCCTGAGCCATCTTTCCAGCCCCAACAGAGAACAACTTTGGGGAGTCAATTCTCTTCCTCCACGATAGGCTCCAGGGATCAAACTCATATTGCTGCCTATCAAGCACCTTTATACATTAAGCCATCTCATCAGCCCATAAAAAGAGATTTTTTAACACAGGTCACAGCATAAGGAACAACAGAAGGCACTTAGGAAAAGATGAGTATACACTCAAGCATGAGTGTGGGCTTCTTGATGGAGTTACACATTACAAGCCTTTAACCATGTATCTGGTTTTGGTGACTTCTGCAGTCACACCTCAAAGAGCTGCCGGAAGAACTTAAATGAGATATTACAATGGTCCTTGAAATACCCTGGATGGAATTCCAGCAAAGAAAGTAAAACCATAGTGGAAATGTATTTTTAGTATAAACAGTTTATACTACCACTTATGAAATTCTCAGAAAATGGCAGGTTCACATCAGGGAAAGGAGTGAGGCCACAAACTTGTAGGTCATGTACATTTAGGTGTCCTTATTATTTTAATATTTTGATTAAAGAGCCGGAGAGATAGCTCAGAAGTTAAGACTCTGCTTTGAAAGCAGAAGGACTTAAGTTCAGATCCTAGATCCCATGTAAAAAATGCCAGGTTGGAGGCAACCTATACTCTGACTCTGGGAAATCCCAGAGTGAAGCACAGAAGGAAGTAAAAGCAATCCAGGAAGATTCTGATGCAGGTTCTCTGGGGTCTTTTATGTCTCCAGGTTCTTGTGTTTGGGGGTTGAACACACAAAGTAGAAAACGGGTATTATTAGAAGAAAGAACAGAATTTACAGACATGAATTCTGTGAGGGACAAGAGAGCCATCTAATGATAGCTGCTCCAAAATGTCAGGTTCTTGTGTCTAAGGATTGACCTGGGAGAGCAGCACAAGAGGATTAGAGGAAAAAAAGGGGTGGGGGGGGAAGAAAAGAGAAAAGAGAAAAGAAAAAGGAAAAGACAAGGTAAGGCAAGAAAAGAAAAGAAAGAAAAGAAAAAAGAAAAGAAAAGAAAGGAAAAGAAAAGAAAAGAAAAGAAATAAAGAAAAGAAAAGAAGAAAGAAAGAAGGAAAGGAAAAAAGAAAAGAAAAGAAAAGAAAAGAAAAGAAAAGAAAAGAAAAGAAAAGAAAAGAAAACTCATGGACTCCAGACATGGAATCCCCTGAGGGTCAAGGGAACTGGAAAGGAACTCATAGACGTGGGTCTCTGAGGGGACCAATGAGAGAAAACTGGGAAAAGAACTCACAGATTCCAGAAATGGATGGAATTCATGTGGAACAAGGGAGCCACAGAGGGGGAAGGGGGGGTTATAGGGTTAGGCAGGCCTGGGAAAGGTGGCTTTTCCTCATTGGTTAGCTCCAGTTTCTACAAACCTGATTGGAGCTTTCCGTCCTCTACATCTCATTGGTCTGCTCATATTGGGGCCTAATCCATTCAATCTTGTAGCTAACCTCAAGGTAGAGTTTATCTACAATGGCTAATCTCCATAATCTTTCATAAACAGAGGATTGGACGACATTGGCGACTTTATCTCTGTGAAGGATTAGAGTCAGTTCCTCCAGATTAGTAGGGTGTGTTCCTTCAGGGTAACCCCAGCAGTGGGAGATGACCTTGGAAGATTTCAAAGACCATCCCAGCAAGGCCCTGTTCTGAAACTACCTAAATTCCTGAAATCATTCTTGGTCCCCAACAGGGACACACAGTGTCCACTAATACACACATACGCATTTTTTAAAAAAAATTATTTAAAATATGTAGATAAGAGAAATATTGGCTGTATGTAGGCAGTCTTTGGAGCATATTTTGCTAATTATGTATGAATTCTTGACTCTTAGCTAGTGAGAGATTTCAACTAAAAAAGCTCTTTTGTCTTTCCACATCCCCTTAATTTCAACTGTTTCTCTCCTGCCTCAAAACCAGCTGAAATCTCCATTACGAAGTCTTTCTGACTTTTACCACAATAATTCCCTTTTTTTGCGTATTGCTCCTCCAAGTAATTTTGTTACCAGACCCTAACTGGATCTGTGCCTTAATTAAATTAGTAAGAATTCATATTGACAACAAAAAGTAGAAAAAAAATTTATTCAATATGGCCATTGGGAAGAGAGTATCCAACGTTGAGTCCATCTCTCTCTCTGGAGTTTTGATGTGAGATCTGGATTTCATAGGGGTAAGATCTATGCAGGTCTGTTTAAAGCGTTTCTTTATTTCTCTCCGCTAGACAAACTCCTCCTCTGCCTGGCCTCAGTTTCTCTCTGCTCCCGGCAATGAATTCCTGGGGAAATCTCGAATCACAGGGTTCATTCTGTTGATAGTCCCAACAGCCAATGTAGTGGAGGAAGTTACTGTCAGTTACAATTTGACTCTATGTCTGTCGCTTGAACCACAATAGCACTTCTATGGAGCATTCTGTGCTTATGTATTTCTGTATCTATTCCCTAGTTCAGCGTATGATATCAATTAGTCCACGAGTTAGAAAGAACTGGGAATACTATAGAAAGCGAAGCAGATCAACGGAAAGATGAGGACGACTTGACATAGCAAGGGCAGAGGTAGGGAATACAAGAGAAAAGCCGGCTCAGTATCAGGGCGTTGCAAAAACAGCAAGGCAAGGAACTTCGTAAGTGGAGTGTAATCTACCCACCCGGACGGCTAACGCTCGGGTCCGGAACTACAAACCCCAGGAGTCTCTGCGACGCGAACCGGAAGTATCCTGTTCCAGTGCAGAGACGGTAAGGGGCGGTGACCCGGCGGCGGGAGATTCAAACCTGGAAGGAGAAGGAACATGGAGCGGAGAGCAGCAGCCCCGGGCCGAGCGGCCTGTAAGTGCGGGAAGGGTCTGAAAAGAGACAGGGATGTGATGTGGCTGCTTGAGGGCTTGGCCATCGTGGGAGAGGTTGGACGGTGGGACGGTCCCAGGGAGCAGGCCGGAGAAATGCGGGCAGTGAAAGGTCCCAGGCTGTCGTCAGCTCTCGGAACTCCAGAAGAACGTTCTCCCTGTTCCCAGATCCGGGTTCCAGGTTTGGGAGAATGTAGATGATCTGAATGGCCTTAAAACCCGACAATTTCCCTCCTGGTGGCTACCATATTTGCCAAAGGCTGCTACAGGAAAGCCCCCCCCTTCAAAAAAAAAAAAAAAAAAAAAGGAACCTAGGGGACTCCTGCGCTTTGAGATTCCACTTTGACACTGCCTCTCAAACTTCACAGTGTCAAAATTACCTGCTCTGCTTGCTTAGAATGCACACCCTGCTTGGCGTGGTGGCACGCACGAGTAATCCCAGTGCTAGGAGGCGGGGCAGGAGGAACAGGAATTCAAGGGCATTTCCAGCTTCTTGGTAAGCTGGAGGCCACCCTAAGTACACCAGACTCTCCTTTAGAGAGAAACTAAAGTCGGCAAAAAGGGCTGGAAGACTTCCACCTGATTGGCTGAATAAAAAGCAAAACTTGCTCCTTCTTTCTTTCCATCAGCCCCTTTTCTCCATTAGGGTTCAAAGAGCAAAGTCTGTGCCCACTCACTTCCTAAGAGTTCCAACCTAAGACTGTATTGGGGTGGGGGGGGTGGAGCTATTTTGTGTGTGCACTGGAAGCCCCACCCTTCTCAGTCGCCAGTTCATAATTCTGAGGTGATGTCACTTACTGGTTTATTTTCCATCCTTAACAACCATCGCTTGTTCGTTATAAACACTCCTTGTGAACCGCCTCACAGCACCCCATGGATTCCCTCTGGTTGGCCAGCACTTTCAAATCTGTACTTGGAAATGTTTGTCTGCCTTAACTTTTTTTTAACTGCCAGTTCAAATAAATCCTTGAAATCAAATGCAGGTTATGCAATGCGATGACAGGATACAGAATCAGAATGCTTTGATTATCCACACGGTCTCTGCAAGCCTTCCCAGCTTGTTTCCTTTCTCCCACTCCGTGTGTTTGATTTCATATGCGTTCACTCCGGAGAATAGCAAGATGGGGAGAGGAGCAGAAAGGCATAAAGGAGGTTCTGGCTAAGTCAGAGTAGGAATGCTGTCTCACTTAAGGTATTGTCTGTTTCTGAGTTTGGAGGTCCAAGTGTTGCCTGCATTTTATTTAACTTGAAGATTATTTTTCCTTATCAGGTAACTTATAGCAGAAAGGATGTGAAGGTACCCATATGATCTCTTAAAATTCTTTGTTCTTGGGGCTTGGAGAGGTGGCTCAAGGGTTAAGCCTCTGTCTTGCAGGCCGAAGGTCCTGAGTTCGGACCCTAGATCCCACATATAGACACCAGGCAGAAGCCCGGAGGCCTGCATTTCTGGTCCTGGTAGGGCGGAGCCTGTGAATCCCTGGGCAGAGTAAACAAGGAGGAGGTGGAGGCGGTCCGTGGTGGTTCCTGAATTCGTCTATGGTTCTACATGCACACACACACACACACACATACATACACACATGCACAATTGAATGAATAATAAAAAAATTTTCTTTGTTCTTCCATTTAATCCCACTCCACATGTGTGGTGTGGACCCCTCTGTTGGACAACTTTTCCGTGCTTTCCATCTGATTATTTCTAAGACCCTCACCAGGCCTGGGGTTCATTCCCATCACTGAGAGAAAAAAAAGTAAAGACCCTGCTCATAGGTCGAATTCTTCACTTCTTTGACTGTTTCACAGATTTTATTCATGGGCTGTAATTACACTTGTCGCCTTAAGCTGGAATTATTTACTTACATGTTTTTCTTTGTATTTTTTTTTGTTTGTATTTCTTTTTAAAAACAATTGATTTATTTATTTTGAGAGAGAGAGAAAGAGAGGGGGGGGAAGATATATGTGGAGGGGGGGGCATGGGCACACATGTGCCATGGCCAAAGGACAACTTTTCAGAGTTGGTTGGGTCTTTCTAGCATGCGGATTCCAAGGATGGAATTCAGGTTGTTATGTTTTCAACGCAAGTGCCTTTACCCAATGAACCATCTCTCACTGGTCCCATAACTCTTTGTGTTTCTTTTTTTCTTCTTTTTTATTTTTGCATGTGTGCGTGCGTGCTTGTGTGTGTGTGTGTGTGTATCAGAGAGCATTCTGTGTACCTGTGGAGGCCCAAAGGTGACTTTGGGAATCATCCTGGATTATGCTATCTCATCTTTGCTCTCTAGTTTCCCAGGCTCTGCCTTCCAAGGCCAGAAGTACAGGCCGCCACCATTTCAGCCTGGCATTTTTATGTGGGATTTGGGATCTGAACTTAGGACCTTTTGCTTTTGAAGCAGAGTCTTACCCTCTGAGCCATCTCTCCAGCCCCCTCTTTGTATTTCTTAAGAGCAGAAGTTCACTAACCCGAGGCCTGATGGACATATATATGAAGTGGATGAATGGCTGTTGGTTGTGCCAGCCGTGCCTCTGAGGGAGCATCTGGTTGGGACCTCACTTCTTTTGAGAAGTTGGTATTAACCAAGGATGGCTCTGGACAGCCCTGCGGGGTAGTAACCCTGAGGGAAGGCTATGAAATGGACATGCAAAGGGAAGGACAGGAAGATGGCTACAGAGGAAAGGAGAAAAATGTCTCTGTCACAGAAGGAGGCTCCCTGAAAGCAGGTGTCTTAGGAAGAGGTTGGGGAATTGCTTAAAAAAAAAAAAAAAAAAAAACTCAGCAGGGCTGCTGAGGGGAATATGCTCAAAAGCAGATTCAGATACAGAGTTGAAGTCGTTATTTAAAGTCTTATTCCTTGACCTTCTTCCCTCATTCATACCTCAGACGAGCGCCTCACGGCCGAGGAGATGGACGAGCAGAGGCGGCAGAACATAGCCTATCAGTACCTGTGTCGGCTGGAGGAAGCCAAGCGGTAAGCAGAGTCCAGATACTGGACTTCTCCTGATCTCTCTTTCTTACCTCCCCAACCTAGTCACTTCCGTCACAGCAAATGCAACAAGTGTGTGGGAGACAGGAGAATCAAGAGTTCAAGGTCATTTGACAAGAAGACTTCATACAGGAAAAAAGAAGCAGAAGCAGCAGCAGCCTGGATAAAGAAAGTTCACGTCAGCTGGAATGATCTTCATGGTTCAGCTTTGAAGATGATGAGGATAATGGGGACTCCATCGGTAGAGAAAGGAAAGGGCACAAAGGAATTGAAAAGGCCTTGGTTTTTGAATCAGGCTTTTAGATAGACAGACTTCCCAGTTTGTCTCTTCCACTTTGCCTGGTGTGCATTTTACATCACATCTCAGTTTCTCCTTGTCCCACTTTTTTGTGATGCTCAGTCTGATATAGGAGTTCAGGCGATAACAGCCTCCATCTCAAGTCTTCCACCAAATGCCCTTTCCATTGCTGGCCCCACTCGAACCTCTTCTTTTATTGGTGATGCAAAATGACTGCTCGTTGGTTTTGTGTTTGTTTGCTTTGGCAATGCTGGAGATGCGACTGAAGTTTCATTCAAAATGGAATGAACCATTTTTAAATTCTGTCTCCTCTTCCTTAATTAGCTGAAATTCTTTACTAAAAAAGGACTTCCCTCATCGTTTTAGGGCTATTTGATTACTCTGCAATAATTCAGTTTGTCTAGGAGGGGCACGATAAGCATATAATTCTTCCTCCTCCTCCTCTTCTTTTTTTTTTAATCAGTAGTGTATTTCCAGTGTTTTTTCAAAAAGCAGAAAGAATGGAACAGACAGAAAGCCCGGTGTCTAGGTGTCTAGGCAGGGAAGGCTTGAAACAAGGTGTGGTAGGCTGTGTTTAGAAACAGATACTATCCTATAGAATTCAATCCGTAGGGAAACCTGGAGATTCCATCTAAGGAATTCTTATCCTTATACAACTAGCAGTAAAAATACTTTTGTGTTCTAAGTGTTCTCACAGTCACTGGTTTAAGTGATTCTGGCAGCTGCCTGTCAATGGGTGAAGTATGGATGGCTTTAGCTTCATTTTGCACATAAGCAGTTGAGTCTCAGAGTCAAAGTGGGAGAGTCGCATAGGAAAGTTGGCCAGCCAGTGATTATAAAGGCTGAGGGCTTCCTGTCTATTTGTGCTGTTTCCCTTCACCAACCCATAGGATCCCTCCTATCCTCATCAGCTTCAAAGCTGAGTTATGAACTGTGAAGATCATTCCAGTAAATGCACAAACTTTCTGTATCGAGGGGTTTTTAGTTTCTTTTTAAAAAAAAAAATTTATTTATTTATTTAGTGTGTGTATGTGTGTGTATCAGAAGGCACTGTATGTCCCTGTGGAGGATCAAGGGTGACTTCAGAAGTCATCCTGGATTGCTTCTACCTCCTTCTTGCTTTGTTCTGGAATTTTCCAGGCTCTGCCAACTATGGCAGAAAGTATAGGCCTTGGCCTTTCCACCTGGCATTTTTATGTTGAATCCAGAATCTGAACTCAAGACCTTCTGCTTTTGAGACAGAATTTTAACCCTTGAGCCATCTCTCCAGCCCTAAAGTTTCTTTTTTTTCTTTAAGTACTTTTTTGAGAGAGAGAATGAGAACAGGAGCACATGTGTCCATGGTGTATAGGGGGAGCCAATTTTCAAAAGTCACTTAGCCATTTCTTGCCTTCCACTATGTGGTAGAAATTGAATTTAGGTTGCCAGTTACTCTAGCAGGCCACTTACCCACTGAGCTATCTCGCCAGTGTACACCCTCCTTTTTTTTTTTTTTTTTTAACATTTTATTTCTTTATTTGAGAAAGAGTGAGAGCGTGAAAGCAAGTACATGTGTGTCACAGCATGTGTGTGAAGGTCAGAGGTCAACGTTCAGACATTGGTTCTTTCTTTCTACCATGCAGGCTTCTGGGAATTAAACTTAGCTCTCCGGGTTTGCACACAGGCACCCATCGTTCCCGCTCTGTACCTAAGTTTTCAGAGCTATGCAGAATGAGAGAAGTGTCAGAGTCCATTTAGTTCAAATCAGTTACCTAGCCAAACAGAGTGAGAGGTTAGGTTATACAATAGAATGAATCTGATTATGTCTCCCTGAAGACAGGCTTTTGGGATTCACCCTCAAAGATTTTCCAGGATGGCTGGGGTAGAAGGTTAGCTTCTTTAGGTACCTGGGACAGCTTAGGGAAAGAAGATCAGTGAAATGATGAGGTAATTGGGGGCTGAGGGTAGAGAAGGAATGGGGGTGTCTTACAGGTAGCCTGCCCGGTGTTTGATTAAGTGATGCAATGCTTGTAGCTGGATGGAGGCATGCTTGAAGGAGGAGCTTCCTTCCCCCGTGGAGCTGGAAGAGAGCCTCCGCAATGGAGTGATACTGGCCAAGCTTGGCCACTGCTTTGCACCCTCTGTGGTCCCCCTGAAGAAGATCTATGATGTGGAGCAGATTCGATACCAGGTAAGCACAGGGTGACCAACTGCCACCCCTTCCTCCCAGGCCGCCCCTTCTTGCAGCTCTCAGGGTATGGTGATTGCGTATCTGGGCACTTCTGAAGATGGAAGAGGGGTGCTAGATATTCACGGGTGACTTCCTGTCAGGGAGGTGGGTGTTCTTCTGGCAGCAAGGGCACTGATGCACAAGCCTTAAGATGCCCTGGGTATGATGGCCAACAGATTTTTTTACTCTCGGTCTACATTCCAAGGCTTGTGGGCTTTGCCACCCTCAAGGGCCTTCCTGGTATGTGTTCCTTCTCTGCTCCAGCCCCCCCAAGCCTCCGTCCCCTGCCAGCTCAGATTCCAGACACCATCTTTTTTTTTTTTTTTTTTTTAAATATGGAACACTTCATGAGTTTGCGTGCCATCCTTGCTCAGGGGCCATGCTAATCTTCTCTGTATTGTTCCAATTTTAGTGTATGTGCTGCTGATGTGAGCACAGACTCCATCTAAGAAATCTTACAGCACTGCTAGCCCTGCCCCAGTGCCATCCTTCCCAAATGTCCGGCTGAGTCACTCATTCTTGGTGCTTTCTGTTTTTCCGTCCTGGGGTGAGGACAAGGGATGCATATAGTAGGGTCCTCTGGCTCCCCCAACCCTTCCTTCAAGAGTCTTCAAGCCCTGATTTGTAGAAACATATTCTCTCTTTCTTCCCTTTTAGGCAACTGGCTTGCACTTCCGTCACACAGACAACATCAACTTTTGGCTGTCTGCAATAGCCCACATTGGTCTGCCTTCGGTAACATGGGGCCCTGAAATTGTTTCTCTTCTCTAAGAGTTCTTGAGGTCCTATGTCTTTGAACCAGGTTGTTTGGTCTCCACCTTTACCTCCCTGTGGAAGAGAGGAGGTGAAGTTCTCTTGGGCAGAAGAGCATCATAGACCCTGGTTCATACCAGCCAGCTGTCTTCCCACCAGAATATCAGTGAAACAAGTGTGCCACTTCCCTAGGAGGGACACTTCAAGTTGGAAGCCTGGGCCCAAATGGATCCATGTTACATATCTTATTTTCACGAACTCCAATTTTTTGCTCACCTACATAATAAGGATTATAATTCTTGCCTGTCTATCTTATAATGTTGCCAAAAGGATTAAATGGTCCATATGAATTCCTTTTGTAAAGTACTAGACACATAAGACCTGGCAGGATTCTGAGTGTGTGGTTCCTTCTTTATGTCCCCTCCCTATAGAAAGAGAAGATGAGAGAACTGCAGCAAAATAAGACTTTTTGCTGGGTATGGTGGTGCACATGGGAAGGCTGAGGCTAGGTGTTCAAGGCTAGCCTGCGTTACATAGCGAGCTATGTCTCAAACAGAAAATTAAAAGGGAAAGAGAGACTGCAGAGAAGGCTCAGCTTTTGAGAAAGTTTGTTCCACAGTCAGGAGAACTGGAGTTCAGATCTCAGCATGCCATAACAAGCCAGGTGTCCCCACAAATGACTAACCCCAGTTCTGAGGCAGAGCTTGGAAACACAAGTCCCAGAATCAGAAAGATACTCTGCTTTAGAAGAATAAGCAAAGAGGACTAGAAAGATGCCTCGGGGGTTAAGACTATCTTGCCAACAGGAGATCCTGAGTTCAGATCCCAGGTCCCACACAAAAACACCACATGGAAATGGTGGCAATGGTGGCAGCCTGCATTTCTGGCACAGGTGGGCAAAGCCTGGGAAATTCCAGAGCGAACCAAAAAGGTAGAAGCAATCCAGGATGATTCGCAAAGTTACTCTTGATCCTCCACAGGGACAAACAAACAGTGCCGCTGATGTATTGATAGATAGATTAGATAGATAGATAGATAGATAGATAGATAGACAGACAGACAGACAGACAGACAGTGCTGCTGATACATTGATAGATAGATAGACAGACAGACATTAAAACATTTAAAAGAAGAAAAAGCAGAGAGATGAAAGTGGACACTCGGTGCCCTCTTCTGACCTTGCACCCACACAGAGGCACACATGTCTACACATTAGCACATACAGGAGCATGCATGACGTATACATTAGCATTTATGGAGCACAATAATAAATAAATCTTTGACAAAGATACAATTTGGGGTTGGAGACATAGGTCATTGTTACAGCACTAGCATGTGCAAAGCCCTGTTATGCAGAAAGAAAAATCTGGGTTATACAGTGAGACTTTGTTTCAAAAGAAATAAGAGACAGGCATTTGGTGGGAAGTATAGGCAACAGAGGGTTTGTGATAGGTCCTCAGTGAGACAGGCACACATTAAGTTCTCTGGATTTTATTATTATTATTTTTTATATATCCAAAATGTGTTTATTGGGATGGTTTTCCCCTCATCTTGATTCAGGGCGCTTTTAGTGCTGCTTCCTGAAGGAGCATCCTTCTGTAAGCCTTGCTTTTCCTCCTGCTGGGCTGGCAGAGGACATGGGTTTCATTCTTTATTAGGAACCTGAATGTAGCCAGGCTGTACTGAGGTTAGGCTTTGGTTTAGATCAGAGACTCCTGGCTTGAAAACAGGACACTTGGTGCCTTTGGCACTGTATGTATCACTGGGTCGTCTCTAGGAGCGTGCCCAGTCCCTTGGGATGAGCGTGAAGGCCCAGGCCCCTCGAGGTTGAAAGCACCTGGGGCCTGGTTTTCCTGGAGGATGTGGCTTGCATTTCGTAGCCTCTGTGGTGCATCTCATGTTCAGTTAATCCAGGTTGCCCTATGGCTGTGTGGCCGTGGCTGAGTTTTGATTTAGTATGTGTCCCCCACTGCCTTCCTTTATTGACCTGGAAGCCACAGGAGCCCACACACATGATTGGAGCGGAGGCCCTCCCCATTCCTGGTGCAGTAACTGTCTGGTTTCCCCTCTAGACCTTCTTCCCAGAGACCACGGACATCTATGACAAGAAGAACATGCCTCGGGTGATCTACTGCATCCATGCTCTCAGGTGAGACACTCCAGACTTTGTCAACCAGATTCCTCTAGGAGGAATCTACACCCTACAATCCACAGCAGTAAATGCAGCAGGAAGAGGGAAGGTAGCACAAGGAGTGCTACTCAGGAGCGTGAGACTATAGATCTGCACAGGTATCTAGAGTCACAATTAACAATGTTTGTGGGCACATGTATCTGTGGTGGGCAAAGGGAAGGGGCAGGCAGGGGTGAAGCCTTCAGCTCATGATGGGTATGATGCAGTCAGGACATGACCCATAAGGAGCATGTCACGAGGGCCTCTTAGTACGAATGAAGAAGGTTGCTTCATCCTACTCAGAGTGCCAGCAGCTGTCAGCACTCAGTTGAATCACAGAAAGTAACTGACCGGTTCCAATGCCCACTGTGTCATCTGTGCCTTCCCCTTCCATGTCCTTCCGAGCCTCATTCCTAACTTCAGCATCTCTGCCCGTGTGCCCTTCCCATCCCTCTCTCCATCCTGGCGCGTGTCCTCTTCCCAGCTATACAGACTCCCAGGACATCTGGTTCTTGTTTTGGCTGACTTTCAGTTTGGGACGACTTGAGGTCAGACTCTGAGTGCTCTTCATCTCTGGGTCTCATTACTCTGTCCTACACACCCACTGGGGGGAGACTGTAGAAATGAGTGGATCCTAGGGTTTCCTAATGCTTTCCATTCTTCCTAGTCTCTTCCTCTTCCGACTGGGATTGGCTCCTCAGATCCATGACCTGTACGGGAAAGTGAAATTCTCAGGTAAGCTGGGTCTTCCAGGAGTATGGGAAGGTGTTGGGGTTCTGGGCCTAACGTCTGTGGTACCATTGCAGATGAGGAACTCAGCAACATTGCCTCAGAACTGGCCAAGTACGGCCTCCAGCTGCCTGCTTTCAGCAAGATTGGGGGCATCCTGGCCAATGAGCTTTCAGTGGATGAGGCTGCAGGTAGGAGCTGAGCTCTACCATGGAAGAAGGCCTAGGAGCAAGGGGGTCTCACAGTGCTCGGAGGGACTCTGATGCCTTGGGACACAGGCTAGGGGATCTAGTTCCCTGAATCAAGGATGCTGGAGAGGGGGGATGTGTCAGTGTGGGCTGCAACTGGTCATATTCTGGTCTGGGTCCTTCTGCCCTCTTGACTTGTTTCCATGTCCCTCTCAGTCCACGCGGCTGTTCTTGCCATCAATGAGGCAGTGGAGCGTGGGGTAGTGGAGGACACCCTAACCGCCTTGCAGAATCCCAGCGCACTTTTGGGGAACCTTCGGGAGCCTCTGGCACCCATCTATCAGGAGCTGCTGGCCCTGGCTAAGATGGAGAAAGCTGCCAGTGCCAGGAACCGGGTAAGAAGGAGCCTCGGGGTACAGGAGCCAAAAGAGTCTAGTGGCCAGGAAAGCCTGAAGTAGAACCAAGACTCTTGGGTTCCAAAGCTGCCTCTTGGAAAAACTGTAGCTAGTCAGTGATTTTAGAGAAGTTAGGAACTAAGTGAGGGACATTCACTCAGCTGAGAAGATTGGAGGGGGGGTTCTGGGGAAATGAGCTTCAGGGTGGTCTGCGGGGTGTGGAGTGTGGTGCAGGATGGAACCAGACCTGAGTGCACAGGCTGCTTTGACCTCATGGTCAGTGCCCCGGATGAGACCCCACCATTTCCTTAGAGTCCTCAGCAGGCTGGTTTGTTTGTTTGTTTTGATTTGATTTGCTTGTTTTTTTAAAACCATGGGAGGGTCTGCTGGAGAAGGTGTAACTTGGAATGGGGAGGAGGAGACTGCCTCGCTTCTCCCAGGTCTCTCTCTCAGTCTAGCTTTTGCAGGATGACAGACAAGAACAGGACATCTATGAGTACTACCTCACCCAAGCAGAGATCCAGGGCCACGTCAACCATGTCAATGGTAAGATATGACTAGATGGGTCCTGGTAACTGATCTCAGAAAGCCCCATGGTCTCATCTGGCCTGAGTTCTGATTCTGGGAAAGACCAGAGGCCAAGGTGCCCTTCATTAGGCCCATCTGCCCCAAGCTCCTGCTGAGACTGGAGATGAGGACCTTGTTTACCCATGAACTTCACTTTCCTATAGAAGTCATGTGCTTTGCCGCCTGGCTGTGCGAGAGAAGCAGGCCTTGTCAGGAAACCTTGTTGGAATGGAAAGCTATGGAGGACAGAGACAAATGGCGGGCCTTTTGGATCCTGGTACCAGGGGCACTTAGACTGGGGTCTTCAAGAAGGGAAGATAGCCATCACAGTGCCGTACCCGTGCCATCCCAGCAGTCAGGAGGCTGAGACAGGAAGATTGAGAATTCAAAGTCAGATGGGGTTGGTTACTCAGCAAGATCATCTCAAAAGAGCAAGATCTGGAAAGAAAGAAAATTAAGTCTGAGAATAGATGGATATAGGGGTGATCAGAAACAGAGGGGCAACTTGAGGGCTCAGAATGGGAGGACCTTGGCCTGTTAGGATGAGGATGTTTTCAGGGCCTAAAATGGTGAGACAGGAAGGCCATGAAGATCAAGATGAAGATGTGGACCTGGGAATCTCAGGGATCAAGTAGCCCAGTGGGCAACTCTAGGCAGGCAGGAAGAAAGGGAATTCCCAGAGCCGGCTGGGATGGGGAGAGAAGGGCTCTCAAGTCATCCACTCGCTGGCTGGGGATGGGGAGAGAAGGTTCTCAGGTCATCCCCTCGCCATTTTGCTTTTCCAGTCCATGGGGCTCTAGAAGTTGTCGATGATGCTTTGGAAAGACAAAGTCCCGAAGCTTTGCTGAAGGCTCTTCAAGATCCTGCCCTGACCCTGCGAGGGGTGAGGAGAGATTTTGCAGACTGGTACCTGGAACAACTGAGCTCG
Source organism: Typhlomys cinereus (assembly GCA_023101885.1). Classification (NCBI taxonomy): domain Eukaryota; kingdom Metazoa; phylum Chordata; class Mammalia; order Rodentia; family Platacanthomyidae; genus Typhlomys; species Typhlomys cinereus. The sequence goes on from JALPQD010000022.1 coordinate 11,454,498, forward strand.
GACAGAGAGCAGAAGGCACAGGTCAGCCATGGCCACTACCTCGTTTGACCGTACAGTGGGAGACAGCCTTTTACACGCGCATCACCACTGTCAGGATTTGTACTCTGGCAAGTGCTAACTCCACGTTAAATGGCTGAATCAACTCAAAGCCTAGGACTAGGCTACTGGGGTTTGCTCCTAAAGTCCTTTCAACTGATAGGGAGGAACCAAGGGCAGGCCGTGGGTAGTGGATGTTCCCTGCTTCTGAATTGGGGTCTTGGCGATTTTATTTTCAAGGCTATGACTCTCTGATGTTATTTTCCTGTGTGGTGGTAAAGAAAATTAAAGATGGGGTAATAGCAGCAGGCAGGCCAGGCTGTTCTGCCTGAAGGGAGAAACAGGATTGAGAACTGGACCCCCGAGGACTCCGCTGCATCTCTGTCTTCTCTCAGGAGCTGGGCCTGGTGGAGCTTCTGGAAAAAGAGGAGATCCAGGCTGGTGTGGATGCAGCCAATGAGAAAGGTGACCAGGAGCAAGCCAGTAAGTCACCTCTGGGGGCAGAGAAAGGGGGTCTGGCTGGCTCCTGTCCCATTCTTGCTTCCGTATTGGACAAAGCAGACTGATGTCCATTTTCCTAACCTGGCAAGGGACTTTGCCCTTCATATATTGTGCCTTCTGTCCCGCTGGAGGAACATGACAGATGAGGGATAATGATGTTTCATTACCAACCTAGATTAGGCAGGGATTTCCCTCTAGGGAGTTTGTCTATAACTTAGAGTTTTGGCCTTCTCAAATTCCTTTGGCCTGTGAAGTGTGATTTCCCAGGTGAGGAAGAAACCCATTCTAACTCAGTTTTTTTTTTTTTTTTTTAAAGCATTATGCACAAATACAATTCTGTATTTGAGGATGTGAGTCAGTTGTTACCTGCCTCCAAGAGAGCGCTTTGTCTAAAAGTAAAGCCACCTGAAATGCTAGGGCAGCTGTGGGGCTGCGGACACTAGGCCTGACCCTCATGTAAGGCTCCAGATCACTCAGTAACCATATACCTTTGGCTAACAGCCTTCAGGTGCCTGTTAGCAGCTCCTGGGGGCTGCTTCCTTTTCATGCCTGATCACTATTGCCAGAATAATCTCAGTGCAGATCTGATCTGATATCTCTGTGGAAAAACTTGAGATCTCCGTGGGTTCTTCCATTGTTGGTTTCATTTTGTCTTGGTTTCAGTATTTTACTCTGTGGTCAGGCTGAACACTCAGCCACCTAAGAGCTGGGATTACAGCTGTGAACCACCACACCCAACCACTTCTTCCAGTGCGTCTGAAGCCATTCTTCCTTGATTGCTCCCCAGCCTTCCAGCCCCAGGCCTCTGGGCCTTTGGGTTACATTTCTCCCGTTTTTACCCGTGAAAACCATCTCCTGAGCTGTCTCAGAGGCTTCCTATGAAATCATCCCACCGGAACCCCTCCTCCCTGGCACTCCCCAGCACTGCCATAGCTTTGGGGTGGGAAAAATTCTACCATGGCCTTGTCAGCTGGGACTGTAGATGGTTTTATGTCCTTATTCCTCCCCCACGAGACCATGCGCTCTCCAACCAGCATCTGTATCTGCTGACATTTATGCCTCACTCAGGCACCAAGCCCTCTTTTAGCTCCCTCCGCCCACTGCAGCTCATATGAGCCGGCTCTTTATTCCTCTGTGCTGTCACCAAGGTTTGGTCCCTAGAGCCCCTTGATTCACTTCATCTTAGTTATGCTCCATGGCCACCTGTCAATCTTGTGCTCGCTGCCTTAGGAACTCAGCTCTGCCATGACAGCCACTGTGCTACATTCCTGTCTACTCAACTTCTAGGCCCGACAAATGGCCTCTCACAGAGCCTCTTCTTAAAGCAGCCCGGCCTTCTTTCCTACAGAGCGTTTAGCAGTGCATTGTGAACCTAGCCCAATGGCTTTCTAGAAGGGTTACAAAGCCGTTTCCCCTTGAGGTTCCAACAGAACCTGGTCAGCCAGGTCAGCCAAGATACCAGTGAATGCCCAGTCTGTACTGCCTCTTGTCCTCCCCTGCAGTGCTCCAGGCTGTTCGGAGGATCAACAGAGCTATCCAGAGGGGAGTGGCCACAGACACTGTGAAGGAGCTGATGTGCCCTGAAGCCCAGCTGCCTCCTGTGTACCCCTTTGCCTCCACCGTATACCAGCAGGAGCTGGCCTTGCTCCAGCAGCAACAGCAGAGGGTAAGTCCCGGCAGGGAAGGCCTCTGAAGATTTGAAGCAGCTGGAGGGATGGGGACAACTGGTCCTCTGAAGGCAATTTGAGCTGTTGTTGAGAGACTGGAACAGGCAGGTCACCGTCCTTGCTTTTCTAAGGAGCACGGCAGTGGTACCCCAGGGACACTCTGCTGCACATATTCATGCATTCCCGCAGACAACCCTGCTGGGTGGATACTAGTGTTTCTGCTCTAGAAGGGAAGACATCAGGAAGAGTGGTTGAATAGCTTTCTTGCTCGGCTGACAGACAGCTGCAAGGGAATTGGAAGCTGAATGCACTAGCATGGCATGATTTAACCAGAAGGCCACCCCACTTGCCGCAGTCCACACAGCTCTTCTGACACTGAGGTCCTGGTCCCCTGTTTGGCAGAATATATCTGAGGAGCAAGGCAGAGACAAACTGATCTAGGTGGAAGATGATTTTACATCAGGAAACATGGGAAGTAGAGCTGGCGGAAGTGTGAAAGAGAGGAAACTGCATGCAGACTCCCACCCACAGCAGCAGTTACTCCAGGCATGCCCTGGACGCGGCGCTACCCTCAGGAAGAGCACAGTCACGGTATCTGAGTAACCGAGATACAAGGAAGCACCACAGGGCTGGGGAGAAGGCTCAGCCTCTGCTTCGAAAGCAGAATCCACATGGAAATGGCCATGGCCTGCACTGCTGGCTCTGGAAAGTGAAGCCTGAAATCCCCAGAGCAAAGCAAAAAGGAGGTAGAAGCAATCCAGGATGACTCCTGAAGTCACCCTTGGGCCTCCACAGGTACACACAGTACCTTCTGATACACACACCGTGCACACACACACATGCACACAGACACACATGCAAAAGAAAGGAAAAAAACAAACACTACCCTATGGAAGACTGATGATCTGAGTTCAAGCCCCAAGTTCCATCCCCAGAACCCAGTAAAGAGCCCAATGCAGTGACTTGCATCTGAGATTCCAGCACTCTTACTGCAGCATAGGAAGCTGTCTTCTGTCCTCCATGTGCACGCCACACGTATCTACTCACATACTTAGAGAAATAAATGAAATAAAGTTCCAAGGAGAGAAAATATGAACATAATGACTAAGGTTCTGTGCTTAGAGTCTCAAGTTCAAGTCTGTTATGCTTGTTCCTTGCTACATGACACTGGGCAGTTTATTTACTACCTCTGCTGCTCAATTTCTTCAGATACAAAATGTGAATGACCACACAGGATCATTGCAAGGACTTAATGAGTTAACATGCTTAGAGAGAGCTGAGCAAGTTTCAGTATTTTTATTGTTGACAGCATCCTGTTTGTAGAACTCAGGAAGGTGCTCAGACATAAAGCAGCCTAAGCAGGTATTGAGGAGGAGAAAGAGAAGTGGGTCAGGTAGTGGGGCCAGGGCCTTGTGTGTACATAGCATGTGGTGGCTACTTGGTCTTCATCTCTGTCCAAGGCCTCATGAGTGTTGTTTTATTTTGCTTTGCTTTGTTTTGTTTTTGTTTCGTCTTTTTGATGACAGGGTCTCATGCAGCCCTGGCTTGTCTTGAACTTGCTGGTCAAGGAAGACCCTGAACTCCTAGTCTTCCTGCCTCTACCTCCCCAGTGCCAAGATCACAAACGTGTGATCCTTGGCTCATGCTGTTCCTATGTGAAGTGGGAATTAGAAGGTTGTTGACTGAGGTCATGGGTTGGGTGTTTGCTCTGTAGTCAGGGAGCTCCATTTATCCCTCATTAAAAGGATTGGCTGGGAAATGGGGTTTATTAATACCTCCTAATTTTTTATGAAGATTTAAATGATACTGTGTGTGAAGTCCTAATTGTGGATCCTGTATATTGAGTGTGGCACTGATGAATGAACGCATCCTGCCTGTGGAGTTGAGTGGCACTGATGAATGAACGCATCCTGCCTGTGGAGTTTGAGTAACATTTGTGAATACAGACCCTGGGCATAGAGATGGGATGCTGGGGGACTCTGGGGCTCAGCAGCTCTCCTGGGAACTCCCTTTTCCTACAGGAGCTGGGCCAGGAGGAGCTCTTTGTGGCTGTGGAGATGCTCTCAGCTGTGGTCCTGATTAATCGTGCTCTGGAGACCAGAGACATCAGTGGTTTCTGGGGCAGTCTGGTGAGCCCTGCTACCGGCCTAGCCGAGGTAGAAGAAGAAAATGCTCAGCGGTAAGTGAGAAAGGTTTAGTTAATGTGTCAGGTGAAAGGAGAGGGACTGTTGGCTGACACTAGCCTTCTGAACCATGTCCCATTTTTATGTCCAATCCCCTCCTGGAGATCTAGTCACAGTCCCTTGGTTTGTTTCTGTTCCTGGGGAGCTCATGGTTGGTCACCTTACGCACTTCCCTGTCGATTCATTCTTTTTTGCATACTACCCATCTGCTAGGTGCTGAGCAAACCTGGTTCTTACTCTCAGCAAACATGTACAAGTATGAGGCAGATAATTAGAAGAGCACAGAGCATGGGCTCAGGGGTTAAGACTCTCCCACAAGCAGAAAGTCCTGAGTTCAGATCGCAAGTCTCAGGTAAAAAAAGACCAGGTAGAAAGGGGTAGAGGCCTGCACTTCCAGCTCTGGTGAGCAGAATCTGGGAAATCAGAGTGAAGCAAAAAGGAGGTAGAAGCAATCGAGGATGACTTCTGAGGTCACCCTTTGGGCCTCCACAAGCACACAGTGCCCACTGATAACATACACAAAGTAAGAAAGCAAGTAAATAAATAAATAAATAAATACATACATACATAAATAAAGAATTTGGGGGGGAAGCATAGAGCAAAACAAAATAGTGCATGGGGGTTTTCCTATTCACATAATGTCATAGATGGCTCTTGAAGAAGGGGTCTTTAGAGAGAGACCTAAGGGACCTGGATTATTGCCAGGAGGCCCCGTGCAGCAGAAGAATGTCCTAGGTGCATTCAGAGACCATTAGAAAGAGCTCCTGATATAGCTCGACAGTCAAGCACTTGTATGGCACATGTGAGACTCTGGGTTTTACCCTAAGCATTGCAAAACAAAGACCACCAGAAAGCCAGGGTGGCCAAGTAGAGTGAGGCAGGAAAGAACAGGCTAGCAGAAGCCAACCCACAAGGACCTCTGACTTTTATTCTAAGTGAGGAAGTAAACTGTAGGCAGCTGAGAAAGGAGAGCACCTGTCTGACCTGCTCTAACAGATCATTCTGGCTGCGGTGCTGACTCCACTGTAGGGGCAGGGCCCAAGCAGAGCAAGAGGAGGCTTGTAAGGTGCACTGCTTGGCCAGGGCAGTATCAGTAGAGGTGGGAAGATGGCAGCAGCTTGTGGGTGTATTCCAAAAGCAGAACAGGACTTGGTGGCAGAGAGAGCGGTGTGGGATATGATTCATTTAGCCAGAAGAGACAGACCATGAGACACTAAGGAGGACTGCAGGACTTCCAGGCTGATTGGCACTAGTGAGATCCTCAGAGTCCCTGGGGTCTGAGATTGGAAGTGTCTTTGGGGAGTCATGATGGTATGACTTAGAGATGGGAATGTGGAGGGAAAATGGATCTGAAGCTGAAAGACATGACATGGGAGGCTTAGAAAGAACAGCCTATAAAGGGAGACGAGGCTTTGGAAATCATGGGCTGGGACGAAATCAGCTCAAAGCTTTTCTGCTCTGGCCAAGGTATGTGCGTGTGCAGCTCATGTTGCTCCTCTTCCCCACTACCAGTTACTTTGATGCTCTGATGAAACTGCGAGAGCTTCGAGGAGTGAATCAGTCCTTCCTGAGCTGGAATGACCTTCAGGCCACTGTGAGCCAGGTCAACACCCAAGTCCAGGAGGAGCTAGACCGTGAGTGCCCCTCACAGGCAGCCCCTCCCCTTAGCCTGGAGTCCAGGGCCACTGCCCATGTGCATCTCTTCCTCAGAGGTCCTTGCCATCAGCCTCATCAATGAGGCTCTGGACCAGGACCAGCCTGAAAAGACTCTGTCCGCCCTGCTGCTTCCTGCGGCCGGCTTGGAGGATGTCAGTCTTCCTGTTGCTCCTCGGTACCATCTCCTCCTCGTGGCAGCCAAAAGGCAGAAGGCCCAGGTGAGATTAAGGCTGGCTGGAGAAGGAGGAATAACCCTGTGGCAGAGCTGTGCCCAGCACATACCCTGGCCCAGCTCCAGTCTGGTGAATACAGACCCTTCCCCAGCGAGACACAAGCGGGATCCTGCTATTACGAGGACATGGGATTCCCCTGCATCCCTATTGCCAGTGCTCTGGGCAGTGTAGGGAGAAGATGGGCTGGAAATCAGAGGCTGGACTGGATGCCTCACTCTGATCCCAGGAATCCACCTGACTTTGAACAGATCCTTTGAGGTTCCCGAGCTGTGTACATTATCTGTAAAGTTCAGCATACTCTGTTACCTGCACCTCTCAGGGTAAAATCCCATGATCTGACAAAGTGAACAAGAATTTGAACTGGTTCACAAGAGTATGTGGCAGCAGAATGGGGTTGAGAACTAGGGCCTTAGTTAGAACACTTGAACTTACATACTGCAGTGTAATGTAATGTAATTTCCTGTGCCTCTGCCCCCACTCCTATCCCTTTAAAAAAAAAAATCTTGTGACAGAAATGAGCCTGTGTCAAGGTTAGTTTTGAGTGAGGTAATTTGATAATAGTGCTAGCCAATATTCACTGAGGTCTTACTCTGCTCAGCATTTCTTTCTGTGTCTTACAAATCTTAATTCATAAGAAAGGGCATAGGATACTGGAGAAATGACTTATGGGATGGAGAGATGGCTCAGGAGTTAAGACTCTGCCTTGCAAGCATAAGGTCCCAAGTTTGGATCCCTGGTCCCACATAAAAACACCAGGCAGCCCGCACTTCTGGCTCTGGTGGGTGGAACCTGGGAAACCAAGCAAAAAGGAGGTAGAAGCCACCCAGGATGATTGCTGAAGTCACTCTTGGTCCTCCACAGGGATACACAATGCCCTCTTACACACACGTGCATGTGCATACACACACACACAAATAAAATAAATTTTTAAAAGGAGGGGCATAGTAACAGCACCTGAAGCCAGAAATTACTTGCATCTGCAATCCCAGCACTTAGGGAGATAGGAGGTTGCTGTGAGTTTGAGGCCAACTTGAGCTATCCAAACAACCAGCACTTGGCACATAAAATGTACAATAAAATGTTAGCTTACAAGGTCTGTTCCTAATGAGGAGAGGTGGGAATAAAGTCTGAGGTTGAGTTTCAAACTAACCACATAGCAAGTAAGGGTTTGCTTGACCTGTGGTCTTGTAATCTTCCTACTACTTTGTGGAGCCAAAAAAAAAAAAGTACTCAAAAGAAGAAGAAGAGGCACACCAGGGTTAAGATCTGCTGAGCGAGCGAGCGTGAGCTGGGGCAGAGGGGTCTGGGTAGGTAAGGCACAAGGGCAGGCAATGGAGCTGAAAGAAGGTGCTGGATAACGAGGGTGTGAAAGCCATGGAGACCCCCGTGTCCAAGCTGAGTCAATGCTTAGCACAGCTGAAAGAAGGGTAGCCTGGCAGCTGTCCAAGGGGGCCAAGGCCCACGCCTCTCCAGAGCAGGAAGAAGGGAGTGGGGGGAGCCTCCTCACAATTCAGTGTCTGCCTGCAGTTAGCTTCTCCTAGGGAGACTTGTGGGAGCCCTCCACCCCTGCCAGAGATCAGCTTAGGGTTTTGTCTTTTCCCATCTCCTGATATTTACCAGGTGACAGGAGATCCTGGAGCTGTGCTGTGGCTGGAGGAAATCCGCCAGGGGGTGGTCAGAGCCAATGAGGACACGAACATGACTCAGAGAAGTAAGTGGAGGTGGGGGGGGACAGAGGCACCGGAAGTAGAAAAAAGACGGACTCATCAGCAGCCCAGATAGAGACAAACTAGAATCAGAGCAGGTTGGTGTTTTGAATACAAGGTGGTGTTGCTGGCACACAGCTGGGTAGGAAGTACTCAGACGTTAGAACCCAGCACTGGCACACATCTGGGTAGGAAGTACTGAGATGTTGGAACCCAGCACTCACCTGCTACTTCTCTGTGCCTTCCTGTGGCCACTTGCCAGGTGAAGTGACACAAACTTGTGAAACCACTTGGGTCTAGCAATTAGCTCTGGCTAATTGTTCAGCCCTTGGTGCGAGAAGGTTCGTGGAATTTGTACAAACAGCCAAACCAGAGCTGGTGTGGAGGGCTGGGTGCCAAGTGCTGAGGGCATCTGACTCAAGGTTTTTGAGGTCTGGCAGGCTGGAGGTACATTAGTCGTCCCCACGTTTTGGACTCTTTTAAGAAACTATCCCAAGGTTCTTTATCCACAATCTGCCTTGATGTATCTATATGAGCTGATATTATTTCTGTAAGACTCCTGCCAGCCTAGCCCCAGCCTGCCTACCACCTCTTCCTCTTAGTACGGTTGCCTGCTGCTGCTTTCCAAGGGTGGCAGTGCCATCCTGAGTCCCTCACTGAATCCCACCACCACCGAACAGGACAGAGACTGCGGGAGACTCCAGAAGTTTGACTTCTCTCTCCTGGTGCCTATTAGTGGCCCTAGGTGTTGCTGCCATCAATCAGGCCATTAAGGAGGGCAAGGCAGCCCAGACAGAGCGGGTGTTGAGGAACCCCACCGTGGCCCTCCGAGGGGTAGTTCCTGACTGTGCCAACAGCTATCAACGGGCCCTGGAAGATGCTGTGGCAAAGAAGCAACGTCCCGGTAAGGGCCTGGTCCGACCCTCCTCTTTGCTACCCAACCCCAGGCATGACTTGCTCTTGTAAGTCTTTTCTGCCTACTTGTTTTCTGTTCAGGGGACACAGCTTTCTGGGTTCAACATGACATTAAGGATGGTACTTCCTACTACTTTCATCTGCAGACCTTCCAGGGGACGTGGCAGCAGCCCCCCAACTGCCGTCTCAACACTTCCCACCTGACTCGGGAAGAGATCCAGGTTGGCAGGACCTCTGCCAGGTTGGGGATTGTGCATTGAGAATCCCCCAAGGAGGCGCCCACCCACTGAAGCATTCTCTTTCTTCTGCTTCCACAGTCAGTCATCACCAAGGTCACTGCTGACCACGGCCGCCACCTGCTCTGGAAGGCCAATGTTGGCTTTGTTATCAAGCTCCAAGCCCGCCTCCGAGGCTTCCTCGTTCGCCAAAAGTTTGCTGAGCGGTCCCACTTCCTGAGGACTTGGCTTCCAGCCATCATCAAGATCCAGGTGTCAATCCTGGCTTTCTCCAGGCTTGGGCCTGGGCAGATCAGAAATATGGGGTGTCCACCCTTCTTCCCCCCTCTTTGGGTAGGATTGGGATCATCCTTAGATCTCTGGAAAGTAGTAAAGGGTGTGTGGGCACTGTAGCTTTGAGCTCAGTTCCCTCGCCTGTTAACTGTTGCGACCTTGCAAGCTAATCTGTCTCTGTACCTCAGTTTCCTCTTGGAAAAATAGAGGTGTGCTAGCAGTTTTACAGAGTGGTTAGGAAAGTTCGATGAAGTAGCATCCAGAGTGGTGGCACACAGTAAAACTGCGACATAAACACTGACCACCGTCATCATCATGGTCCACAGAAAGTAAAATGAGTTTTAGACACTAGGAGGATGTTTTGGCTGGGCTGGGAGTTATGAGGTGTTGGGGATTAGGGGGGTCAGTTCTCCCTGCAGGGGGCCAGTGCTCTGCATGTAGTCCTCTCGAGTGGCCCTTTCCATTAATCTCTGCAATCTGCATGGGCCATGTAACCCCTAAGGCTAGTCCACAAGTGGAAGGGATGAGAGGCCACCGGGAAGGTGTCCAGCATCCTGTGTGAGCTGGGAATAAGAACAGTCCTCCCCTGGCAGGCGTGATCTGGAGGATCATCGGGATGCGGGTAGTATAAAGATACTTTGTTTAGTAAACATCTCTGGTGCCCCCTAATTGAAAAGCCTAGCCTATGAATGGGGCAAGGTTGTAGGTAGAAGTGAAAGCAACAGGTGAACAGCTATGTCTTTCCTCCCACAAGAACTAGAGTACAGTTGGCCATGGATGTGATGCGACAAGAGGGGCACAAAGACACCAGAGGTCTTAAGTGTTATATGTGCAACCAGAGACTGGCAGGTGCCTCTGGTTAGAGCGTAAGTCTGTAATGGTAACTGACAGCTCAGGCTCTGGAGCTGGGGACTAGTTTGCCTTATGGCACCCTGCTTCGTCCTTCTGTCACTCAGCTTTCTCCATAATTATGGCACTGGCCGGTCATTTGACTGTGAGAATTTAGTAGGAAGAGACATGTGACAGCCAAGTGAGGCACAGGCTCGTTCGACGAAGCTTATTCAATGCTGGTGTCAGGGCGTTGGTCCCAGAACGCTAAATCTGCATGGAGTTAGTGGCTTGGATGGAGAGGACGGGCATGCTCCTGGTTCCACACTGGGATTTCTTACTCAGGAAATGAAAAGTCGCCAGCAGCGGTAGTGGAAGAAGAGTCACAGGAGTGTTGCCCCTCAGACGGAGCTGTGTGGGCTCTCTGGTCTGGGATCTGCCATGCAGAGACAGCCTGGTACCGGCCGCTTTCTGTGGAAATGAGGCCATCTGAGTGCTCTGAGACTTGAATTTTCTGAAAGTTGGAACCCCTAGGAGGTTGAACACTGACCCTCCCCGGTTGAAGATGCACTGAGGGAGGAGCCTCATGGGACTGTCAGGGCGGCCAGCAGAGGTGCAGAAGCTGCACCTGTTGTGCCTGGAGCCAGGGAGGAGCAGAGCTGAAGGCAGTTGTAGAAACAGGCTTCCAAGCCTCCGGGACACATGGACAGCCAGGCTGCCTCTTACATCCTGTCCTGATAGAGGGACTGCTCAAACCTTAGCAGAGGCCTGACAAGAACAGCTGACATTAGGAAAGTTAGAGGACAACTGGGTGAAAGAGTGGTCTTTTCTGGGTCAGATTATTTTGGTTGGCTGGTCTAGAATTCTCAATCCCAGCTTTGACCCCTGAGTGGGATTACAAGCATGTACTACTATGTTCAGCATAAAAGGGTGTTTTGTTTTGTTTTTTAACTTTTTTTTTTAATTTCATGACATTTTTTGCACAAATAAGCACATCTTTTTTTAACATCTTTTTATTTATTTATTTATTCAATTGTGCGTGTGTGCATATGTATGTGTGTGCGCGCGTGTGTGTCTGTGTGTGTGTAGAACCATGGACGAATTCGGGAACTACCATGGACGCCTCCACTTCCTCTGCCCTGGGATTCACAGGCTCTGCCCTACCAGGACCAGAAACACAGGCCGCCCCCCTGCTTCCGCCTGACGTCTATACATGGGATCTGGGATCCGAACTCAGGACCTTCCACCTGCAAGGGAGAGGCTTAACCCCTGAGCCACCTCTCCTGCCCCCTGTTTTTTTTTGTTTTTTGTTTTTTTTTTTTTTTTTTTTAATTTCAGCTCATACAAACTTATTAGGTACACCAGTTCCCTCCCTCTCTCCTCCCCCCCCCCCCCCCGTACTCCCTGCTCCCCCTCCCCACCCCTCTCCTTCCCCATCCCCCAGTGCCTCCCACCCCAATTCCCAGAGAGTCCTTTCTTGTGCATGTCTGATTTTCCTCTGGGCCCTCCTTTCCCTGTTTTGTTTTTTAAAGATTTATTTGTTTGATTGTGTGTGCATGTGCACGCGCGCACGTGTGTGTGTGTGTGTGTGTGTGTGTGTGTGTGTGTGTGTGTGTGTGTGTGTGATAGGGCACACGTGTGCCAAGGATGACTTTGGGAATCATTCTGGATTGCTTCAACCTCCTTTTTGCTTTGCTCTGGGATTTCGCAGGCTTTACCTTCCAGAGCTGGAAGTACAGGCCACTACCATTTCCACTTGGCATTTTTATGTGAGATCTGGAATCTGAAACTCAGGTCCTCTGCTTGTGAGGCAGAGTCTTAACCCTTGAGTCATCTCTCCAGCCCCTAAAAGAGTATTCTTTTTCTTTTCTTTTTTCTTTCTTTCTTTCTTTTTTTTTCTTTAAAACTGGGGATTAAACACAGGGTCTTACACATGCTAGGCAAGTGCTCTTATTTTTCATGTTGAGACAGTATCTTACTACATTTCCCAGGCTGACCTTGAACTCAGTTTGTAGCCCAGACTAGCCTTTTGGGCTCTTTTTGCTTCACACTCCTGAGAAGCTGGAATTGTAGGCCTGTGCTGGGGGAAAGGATGCTCTTAAATCTCTGAAACACTGTCAGGTTACAGTGGCTTTTAGGGCCTGCACACCAGGAGGTATTTGGCATGAGTCTGAAAACACTGGAAGGCGAGTCTGCTCAGACATGGGCAGAGAGAAACAAAGGTTTAGTAATGCGACAGAAGGTGAAGTGTCTTGACAGACTCTGTTCTTTAAGAAAATTAATCCTACAGAAGCTTTTGGGGAGACAGGAGAGGCTCCTAGGGCAGAGACTAGTGGATCAAGAGTGACTGGTCAGCTGGATCTTTTGGAGCAGACCAGCACAAAGAGACGGTCAGGCTAACAAGTGAGTTATGGGGATCTGGGTGAGATTTGCTGAGAGCTGGGATCAGAAGCTGGAAGGCACTGTGAAAGTATTAGAGCTAGAGATGGCAAGCCTTCATAGGCCCTGGATTCAGTACCTGGTTAAAAAAAATAGAAAATCTTTGCCACATAGCTCTGTGCCTAAAGGCGCCCTGTCCAGTGACCTTGTGTGGGTCCTTCCTGCTTGCACCCACCTTCGGTGCATGTGAGGAAGATGGGTAGGTGATACAGCAAGTGTACTGGGTGATGTGGTACATTCTTTGAGGTTGATGAGCCGTGTGTGTTTTAGTAATATTATTCAAGTCTGTGCCTCATGGTTGAGTTGCCTCGAGGAGGTGTCAGGGCCCAAGCAGGCCCATGTGTGTGTCCAGTGGGGTCAAGGACTATGGTCAAGTGCAACTGTTTAATCTTCCGCATAAAGCTAGAAGATCTTGGAGACCAGGACTGATCTCCCTTTCCCCTCTCCTCCTCCCCTGACAAGACTATTTCCACAGGCCTCTTGAACCCAAGGGGATGTTCTAGGGCTCTGTCTTCTGCTCTGCAGGCTTACTGGCGGGGTTACAGACAGAGGAAGACTTACCAGGCGCGGCTGCAGTATTTTAAAGAAAACCTGGATGCTGTAATCAAGGTAACTATTGTGGTTGGTGGTTCCTGTCTTTTGAGGGATCCTTGGAGCAATTCCTCCGCGTGACTCTGAGGATGGCTGAACTAGCCAGAGCCTGATGCAGGGTCTTCTCTCAGATCCAGGCCTGGGCCCGGATGTGGGCAGTCCGGAGACAGTACCTCAGGCGTTTACACCACTTCCAGGAGAATGTAAGTGTCTCCCCCACCATGCCCATCCTTACCTACAGACCAGAGCAAGGGGCGTGAGTAACCGGCTCGATCCTTCTGTGTTCACGGCAGGTTGACTCCATTGTGAAGATTCAGGCATTTTTCCGAGCCAGGAAAGCCCGTGATGACTATAGGATGTTAGGTATGCTGCTTGGCCTGCCTTTTCCCATTTGAAGGGGAGATAGGAACCCTAAGTCAGTCGGGTCTAGATATCCCTCTTGGGAATGCACAACAAATAAGGAAAAGGCCAAAACCAGTTGCCTGAGGAGATGTGGAGTCCCGCCTCCCAATACCAGAGAGCCTTGTTACAGGTGAAACTCCTCTAGTCAGGAGCTGTCTGAACAGACCTAGTGTATCCACCTGTGGTGGGATCTTTCTTTTCTTTCTAGGCTTCAAGCTTTACCCTCTTCCCTGAACCAGGCTCTCACCTCCGAGCAGGTGGTCTTAGCTTTTTGCATGCTGGAGAGCTTAAGCCCCAGTTCCCCTGTCCGTGTTTCCCTAGTCAGGCACACATGTAAAACCTAAGGAGAGTGCTCTCTCTCTGTTTCTTTGTCTCTCTGTCTCTCTGTCTCTCTCTCTCTCTCTCTCTCTCTCTCTCTCTCTCAGCTACTAGGTCTTTTTCTTTGGGTAGTGGTTTCAAGCAGTCTGCTTCTAACACAGCTATTCTTACCCCAGCCTGGCCCTTCCCATGCCTCTTAGTGTTACACTGAGACTGTTTCTGACTATCCTTTCTTTCTTTCTCTCTCTCTCTCTCTCTGATTCATAGTTTCTGGGAAAACAAGTTCTTCCTCTGCTTCCCCTACTTTCCTCAGTCCCCAGCACCTACCCAGAACTGGCCACTTTCTGACTATGTGACCTTGGCCGAGTGTCTCATGTTCTCTCTGATCCTGTGGAAACTTCTGAGGAGCTAACAGGCTGCTTTCCCTCCAATCCTAAAAGTGTTCACTTCTCAAAGACCTGTCCTCGTGCCTCCGCAACATTAATCCATCAATGTGCATGGGATCTCATCACTCTCCTGCTGGCCTGTTGTGACTCCCGTTGCTGAGGATAAGTCTGTTCTAGTGGCTGAGGACCACCTGCTGTCCATCCTCCCGTCTGCACTTTGCTGTACTTAGACACATGGTCGTGGTTGCCCTCTCTCACCCTCTGCCCAGATAGTAGGCGGGGCCTCATGGTCTCTGGAAGTGTTCTCTTCATTCCCTGGGAGAGGCAAAGTCCACTTTCCCTGTCATTCGTGGATCACTGCCACACAATCTGCAACTGTGGCTCATTTGCCCAGGTCCCTGCTAGACAGCCATCAGCCACAGGCCTAGTTTCAGTCATCTGTCACATCTGACTGCTTCATTCATGACCAGCTATGTAACCGAGGGCGAGCTACTTGCTCTCTGTGCACCTCCAGGAGCTCATCAGAAAGATGCATGATTATAGTTTTAAAACTCGTAGAACCAGCCTATGGCATGTGCCTCAAAACTAATCCATGGGGCTGGAAGATAATTCAGTGGGTAAAGTTCCAACTCAGAAACCTGGTGACATGTGTTCAATCCTCAGAAGCCCACATGGTGGAAGAAGAGAGCTGAGTTCCAAAGATTGCCCTCTGACCTTCATCAATGCACTGTGGCACAAACAGCACATACATTTTAGTGTGTGTATGTGTGTGTACATATGCATCCCTCTCAAAAAATATATATATATTAAAAAAAACAAAATAACAAAACTCTGGAGACACCTTGATGATAAGCAGTGAGCATGAGTTAGAGCTCTGTTTTGATGCTTAGTTCAGGGGTTTCTTTTAGTTTTTTTGTTTGTTTGTTTGTTTTGTTTTGTCTTAAAATACCAACTCTCCCTTGAGCTCTGATCTCCCATTATAAAGTCAATTGACTGTCCTTGCTACCTGTGTCTCATTCCCCTCTCAGAGACTCCACAGGACCTGTATGGCAGGCGGAGTGGCGGTTGATAGATGGGGGAATAGGGGGAGGTGAGAGGTGGTTAACCCAGCAGGAAGGTGAGAAGATGGAAAGGACCATCGGGAGAGCGGGTGCTCTGGCTTTGGTGTGGAAGATCACCGGAGAGGCCCAGGCAGCAAGCGTAGCAGGTGCAAGAACAGCTGTGTCCTCTCTGTGATGCAAGAGCTCAGAGACAGGCTTGACAGGCGGCCTGGGTTGGAGGGCACTGGGGGCATGAACCGGGGCAGGTGCTGGCAAGGAGGCCTCTGTGAGGCTGGCCTGATCCACCACCCCCATCTTCTTCAGTGCACACGCGCCACACTCCCCTCAGTGTGGTGTGTAGGTTCGCCCATCTCTTGAACCAGAGCCAGGAGGACTTCTCAGCTGAAATGGAACTACTGAAGCTCCAAGAAGAAGTGGTCAGAAAGATCCGGTCCAATCAGCAGCTGGAGCAGGACCTCAACCTCATGGACATCAAGATCGGCCTATTGGTAAAGAATCGGATCACGCTGCAGGTAAGCAACCCACTGGACCCCCTCCCCCCCAATCCACTGTTTCCCGAGGTGTTGACCTTTGACTGTTAATTCAGTCTCTTTCAAATGTGTTCTACTTACCACATGGCTGGGCCCTTGTGCTGGTGACCCTCTGCCCTTGTGGTTAGCCACTGATTGGGAGAAGAGGGTGACTCAAAAGAAAAAATGGGAATACCTGGCTTTCCTGTTTCTAGTGATTCTAGAGCTGTACATGTTGTTAGTCTTGAAGTCTGTTTCCTCATATCCCTGGACCAAATGCAGGGATAGACATAAAAATTCCTTCAATTTATATTACGTTCAGATATGTGGTGGTGGGCCCACAGTGATACATTGAGATCTTCCCCCTTCATCCCCCCAAAGTGTATAGATCAGTTTAATAAGAAATAATAGCAAAACTGTTAATAGACCCAGTGCTTCTATATAGCAACCCAGGTTTCTTTAGAGACTCACTCATCCTATGAGAACAGACATATTGGATGAAGTATTGGGCAGCAGTAGGGGCCTTCTCTCATCCAGTCTTTCAATGGTGGGAAGCTCTGACTCTTCCAGACACTGATCCTGGACCATACGTTTCATGTCCAATATTGACCTGAATGATTTGTATTGCCACCATCCCCAACCTCCACCCCACCCCATCCCCCCACCCCGTCCTCTATAGGAGGTGGTCTCTCACTGTAAGAAGCTAACCAAGAAGAATAAGGAGCAGCTATCTGACATGATGATTCTGGACAAGCAAAAGGGATTGAAGTCACTGAGCAAAGAGAAACGGCAGAAGCTAGAAGCTTATCAACACCTCTTCTACCTGCTCCAGGTAAGCAGAGGACTTTCCAAAGAGAAGTCCCAGGCTGACCTGGGATGAACAGTGTATCACAGAGGTAGTAGAGCACTTGCCTCACACACACAAAACTCTAGGTTTGATCCCCAACAGTAAAAAACAAATAAGGAAAAAAAATACAAGAAGGGGCAGGTAAAGTGGCTTAGCAAGTAAAGGTAGTTGCTACTAAGCCTGAGTTTGATCTCCAGGACCCACATGGTAGAAAGCGAGAACCTATTTCTGCAAGCTGCACTGCTCTGACCGCCATGGCTTGCATTCTCACACAGGCTGGGGAGCTGCCTCAGCAGCTGTACCAGTTACTCTTTCTCCGTTGCTGTGAGACTCGCTCAGAGTCAAGCAACTTGGTTGGAGAAATGGAGATTTATTCAGCTTATGGTTCCAGAGGGGAGATACAGTTCACTATGGTAGAAAAGGCATGGCTGGCTGGCAGAAGCTGAAGGAGGTCTAAGTCACTGCAGACATCATGGAAGATGGGAAATGCTGCAAGCTCAAGAGCAGACTTACTTAAGCAGGGTGGAGCCAACCAACCTCAAGCCCCCAACCCCCATGACTGCCACCCTCCAGTAAGAATCCATCTCCTAAAGGTTCTATGACCTTCCCAAGCAACTAAATATTCAAACACATGAGCTTGTGGGGGACAATTCACATTTCAAGCCATGACACTACATCCCTGGCCCCCATAGGCTCATGGCCACTTCATGATGCAAATTGCACTCAGTCCAATTCCAAAAGTCTCATAGACTACATCAGTAATCCCAACACCATCCAAAAATCCAAAATCCAAAGCCTTTTGTAAAATAAAAAACAGATTATATGCTTCCAACATAGAATAGCACAGGATAAACATTCCCATTCCAAAAGGGAGGAATGGGGGCATATCTAGGAAAGATCTGTCCATTACAAGACTGAAAAACAGCAAGACAAACTCTGCTCACTCAAGCAAGATGGGGCTAAATAACCTCAAGGCCCAACCCCTGTGACTCTTTCTTCCAGCAAGGCTCCACCTCCTAATGGTGCCATGACCTTCCCAAACAACTAGATTCAAATAATGAGCTCATGGGGGATAACTCCATTTCAAACCGCGGCAGAAGTACTTGCTATACAAACAAAAAGACCAGAGTTCAGATCTCATGTTAAATGCCAAGTGAGTGTGGCAGTCTGCCTGTAATTCTAGCCCAGAAGGCTGAAAGTATGAATCCCCAGAGCAAGCTGATTATTTATTCACAGTGACCCTATTAGCAAGCTCTGGGTTTGATTAGAGACCCTATTTCAAAAAGTAAGTTTGAAGAGTATTTGAAGATGCATGTACACATATATCTGTGCCTATACATGCTCACACGTGTGCCCACATATATGTGAACATGATATGCCTACACATATACATGAAAATGAAAAAAGAAAACAATATTTTTAAAAAATATTATTATTGGGACTGGGGAGATGTCTTAGGGTTTAAAAGCTTTTTTCCCTCACAAACAAAAGGACCTGAGTTCAGATCCCCAGATCTCATGCAAGAATGCCTGCAATTTAAAATCCAGAAAGTAGATCCTGAAAATACCCAGAGCAAACCCATAGGAGGTAAAGCAATCCAAGATGATTCTTTTTTTTTTATTATTCAATTGTGTGTGTGTGTGTGTATGTAGAACCAAGGGTGAATTCAGGAATCATTGCGGACTGCTTCTATCTCCTTTCTTCTTTTGCTCTGCCCTGGGATTCACAGGCTCCGCCCACCAGGACCTTCAGAAGCCCTGCCCCCGCTTCTGCCCAGTGTTTGTATGTGGGATCTAGGACCCGAACTCAGGATCCTCTGCTTGCAAGGCAGAGGCTTAATCTTTGAGCCATCTCTCCAGCCCTGCAATCCAGGATGATTCTTGATGTCACCCTTGGACCTCAGCAGGCATACATATTAAAGTGCCCTCTTGTATACATGCCTGCCCAGGTGCATATACATGCACACACACACACAAACAAAATTGGTAAGAGAGGAAAGCACATGGCATGGCACATGTGGAGGTCAGAAGACAACTTTCAGTTCTACTGTGTGGGCTCTGGAGATTAAGCTGTGGTCGTCGAATTTATGATCAGGTGTCTCCCGCTGAACCATTTTACCGGGTCTAAAAAAAAAAAATTCACATACACATACAAAGTCTTTGCCACTTTCTGAGGTCGGGGGTCTAAAGCCCCCCCCCATGCAGAACATTCTTCCCCATAATTCTAATGTCTTCTCAATTGTATGGAATGCTTCCAGTGCTCATCACATTTTAGATTTTAAGTTTCTATCAGCAAAGGCCTTTCCTCATACTCAGCTGATCTGATCCCTCGTTCTCCACAATCACCAGTCCCCCATCTCCTTGATTGTTCACAGACGCAACCCATCTACCTGGCCAAGCTGATCTTTCAGATGCCACAGAACAAGACCACCAGGTTCATGGAGGCGGTGATTTTCGGTCTGTACAACTACGCCTCCAACCGCCGGGAGGCCTACCTCCTGCTGCAGCTGTTCAAGACCGCCCTACAGGAGGAAATCCAGTAGGTTCTCCTGGCTCAGGAGCAGGCGGGGTCAGGAATGGCCTCAGAGCTGCAAAACATGGCGACAGGCATCCAAATTTACATATGGCTAGACTGGCATCAGAAAGCTGTTCTTCTTGGGTTTGGGGGAGACTGTAGGACATCTCTAGGACAGTGTGGTGGGTGTATGTGAGCTGGCATGTTAGCAGGAAGGACAATGCCTCTGAGGACACCAA
The DNA here is from genome assembly GCA_023101885.1 of Typhlomys cinereus. NCBI lineage: Eukaryota > Metazoa > Chordata > Mammalia > Rodentia > Platacanthomyidae > Typhlomys > Typhlomys cinereus. The sequence continues at coordinate 11,474,038 of JALPQD010000022.1, forward strand.
AGCAGACTTCAGAAGCCAAAAATCTCAAAAAAAGAAAAGCAGCTATGTCCCTAGAGGCATGAGACAAATTACCTCTTAAACCACAGGTCAAAGGTGGACCAGCCCCAAGATATGGTGACAGGCAACCCAACAGTGGTGAGGCTGGTGGTGAGATTCTACCGGAATGGACGGGGACAGAGTGCCCTCCAGGAGATCCTGGGCAGAGTTATCCAGGACGTGCTGGACGACAAGGCGCTCAGCATCCACACAGACCCTGTCCACATCTACAAGAGCTGGATCAACCAGATGGAGGCGCAGACAGGGCAGCGCAGGTGAGCCCACAAGAGGCAGCGCTGTCTGAGCAAGTTGTGCACGTGTGAGCCTTTCTGGGGATGCCCAAGTATGTTTAAAAGTGAAAAACTAATGCCGGTGGTAACACTAGCCCCATAAGCATAAATCAGGTAGCCTTTCAGAGCCCCTCTGGTAATTAACATGACATAGATGTATGACTCCAGACCTAGTTGGCTTCACGTTAGATGTTCAGTGATGAATATGCAAATGTACTTAATTGCCATATCGGGACTTGCCAATCATGTGCTGGATTTGTTGGCAGTTGGGACTCCTTATTGATAAATGAATATTCAGATTTGCAGATGAGCAGGCAAACAGATGGTGAGAAAAACAAGTGGCCTTGTGCACTGATGTAGAAGGCAGGTTCATAGAAACCCATTGGCTGAGGACACCTGGTGCTGCTTCTGGTGGCTCCTCTGGATGGCACAAGTGGCTTTCTCTGTTGTCCCAGCCCCCAAGACCAACTCAAAGGAAGTCCTGGTTTCTGCTTGGGTCAGGCCTTTCTCCCTGCACTCTCACAAACACCCCATGGCACCTACATCTGAACACCCTTATGGCTCCGGTCTTTCCTAAGTGTGGCTTTTAGACTGGCCCTTCCTCTTGGCACGCTGGACTGGCCTTAGCCTATCTGCAGGAGATACTGATTAGGGAAGATTCAAGGGGGAGGACCTGGGAAGAGAGACAAAGGAGGGAGTCCAGCTTACCTTGTTTCTTTGCCCACAGCCATCTCCCCTATGACATCACCCCTGAGCAGGCCTTGAGCCACCCCGAGGTCCAGAGACGACTAGACATCTCCTTACGCAACCTCCTTGCCATGACTGACAAGTTCTTTGTTGCCATCGTTTCCTCTGTGGACCAAATTCCGTATGTGTGACAACCTCCCCCAAGGGGGGGCCAATCGGGTAGGGAGAGCAAAATAGGCCAATGTTCTAAACGGAAGAGGGTGAGAAGGGAAGGATCCAAGGGTACCCAGAATGGCTTCAGACGTGTGCAGACCCTTAAAGCTTCTGCCACAGAGCTGAGTGAGGATGCAGCCAGCAGGTCTGTGTCCATGGTTCAAAGGCAGAGATCCAAAGTCATGATGGGACATTCTATTTTCTGAGAACAAATGAGAATAAAAATGAGACACTTTGGCCCACAGAGTCAAAAAGACATATTTCAAACTGATAAAGTACTTTATTTTTTTTTTTTAATTTGATCATTAACATGAAGGTGAAAGCAAGATCAGAACTATGCCAGCCTCGGCTATATAGCAAGTTTGAGTCTAGCCTGGGCTACATGACAACCTGTCTCAGAACAAAAACAACAAAAGGTCAAATAATTACATTGAATGAAACCATGACCAACCAGGTGTGATCTAGACCCAGCACTCAGCGCCAGCTCACCTGCTGCTCAGCATTGCTGGGGACAAAGCTTTTAAACGAATCTAATTAGCATTGTAGGCAGTAGATCCATTACAGGAGCAACAATAGAAATGTTGAGGGCGCCTGCCTCTTAGGGCACTCCACATGTGGAGTCTGCGAGTTCTTTTCTAGCTGCCTACCCCTCCTGGCACTCCACGTCTGGAGTCTGTGAGTTCCGTTCTTTCTCTCCTCTAACAAACTCTACCTTAATCCTCAAAAAAAAGAAAAGAAAAGGAATGTTGAGCAGGTGCGGCAGTAGTACTTTTACTACTTTGCCAGTCTCACAGAGCTCTTCCACTTGATCCTCATGGATGCCCTGTAAGACACAGTGCTCATTCCAATCTCCAGAAAGATGTGGGATCTCTGGCAGGACCTGCCCAGCCCAGACTTGCAGTACTCCAATAGCCTGCAAGGTTGGCTGTCTTGGAGCCTCCTGGGCTGTGAAATATCCAAAGGAATGGGTTAAAGGTGCCTCCCTGGGGAAAGTGAGTCATTCCGTGATCTGCAGGATAAACCAGAGGTCTCAAAGTAAAGGTTCTTGAACTGAGTGTGATGATGCACACCTGTAACTCTAGCACTTGGAAGCTAGAAGCCAGAGGAGGATCATGAATTGAAGGCCCACCTGGGTTACCCTGAAGATACTGTCTCCAAAATAGCAATAATAATGATGATGATAATAATAATAATAATAATAATAATAATAATAATAATGTGACTAGAGGAGGTCTTGGGGCCAGGTTGGAGGCAACATGAAAACTTTAGCAGGTAACAGGCCCCTGTCCCTGATCCTAACACTATTGACACAAGAGCAGGAGGAGGGGCTAAGGCTCTGGGGTGGAGGACTGCAGCTGGGGACACCTGTGGGTAGACAAACTGTGTGTGAGCCCAACTCTGAGACTGCAAAGGGCAGGGCAGTCGGGTCTCACACCTTGAGCCAGAGAAAAGGGATGGATGAGGGTGATACACAGTGCACATATTGCTTTGTCCCCAAGGTACGGGATGCGATATGTAGCCAAAGTCCTAAAAACTGCCCTGGAGAAGAAATTCCCACGAGCCACAGAGAGAGAGGTCTACAAGGCAAGTGTTGTGTCCCTTTCCCCGCCTCCCCAGCCCTCCTTTGTCCTGATGCCAGTGGCCCAGGTGAGGAAAACCAGATGCTGTGAACATGTGAGAGGAAAATGGGTGCCACCCTGTAAATGGAGCCTGGCTTCAGTGGGGCTTCAGGGGCACATGGAAAGGAAGGGATGGGCTGTGCTGGACCTCTTGTCAGATCGGGTTCTAGCATTTGCCATGTGACCTCGAGTGTTGTTACCTGTGCTGCATCTGTTCTCTGCAAAGTGGAGTGGTGAACCAAGTGCCCTTCTGAGCAAGTATGCCGTGGTGGTCAGGTTGGCTTTCAGGACCCTTCTTGGAAGTTTTCTGTCCTCAGGTGGTGGGGAACCTGCTGTACTACCGCTTCTTGAACCCAGCTGTTGTGGCTCCCGATGCCTTTGATATTGTGGCCATGGCACCAGGCAGCGCCCTAGCAGCCCCCCAGCGCCATACCCTGGGGGCTGTGGCTCAGCTCCTGCAGCATGCGGCTGCTGGCAAGGCCTTCTCCGGGGAGAGCCAGCACCTTCGAGTCCTGAACGACTACCTGGAGGAGATGCACCTCAAGTTCAGGTCTTGGATCCTGGAACCCGATTCCTCCCTGACCTTTCTCTTTAAGTTTTGTGGTTCTTGTCCCAGCTCTCTCTGAAGTCAGGGGAGAGGGCAGGGGGGTGGGCTGGAGACAGAAGAGGTTTAGGCGATCTGCTGGGACAGGTAGGCTGGACAGAAGCAGGGCAGGGCGGAGGCTAGTGGCAGGCTTGAGCAGGCCTGGATGACAGGGCGGGACGCTGGCCAGGTCCACTCTGATATCCCCTTCCTCTGGGACAGGAAGTTCATTTACAGAGCCTGCCAAGTGCCAGAGCCAGAGGAACGCTTTGCCATGGATGAGTATTCAGATATGGTGGCTGTGGCCAAACCCATGGTGTATATCACAGTGGGGGAGTTGATCGGCACACACAAGGTGAGAGGTCAGCAGCAGAGGGAAGACCTTAGTAGTCACGGGCTGGTCCCCAGAGCCGGACCTGAACTCTCTTTCCTTCCATCATCCACAGCTCTTGCTGGAGCACCAGGACCAGTTAGCCCCTGATCACCAGGACCCCCTGCATCAGCTTCTGGAGGACCTTGGGGAGCTGCCCACCATCCCTGACCTCATCGGTACGGTTTCCCTTAGCATCTGGAGCCTACTAGGGCCTTCGGGGAGGGCTGAGGGCGTGTGTGCAGGGCATGATTGGATGCTTGCAGTCTGGACGCTGCCTCCATAGCTCACTCTAGCCCTGGTAGACTCAAGCCCACAAGCCTATGCACCTACAGCAGAGGGGCCCAAAGTACCATCATGCCAAATTACACATGAGAGACGAGAAGTGCCCATTTGAGTTCTACTAGGGGGCAGACAGCACTCAGGTCTAGAGTGTGTGGCAGTCTGTCTACATCCAGTCAAGGATGTGTAGTTCATCACCAGTGAGTGAGGCAGGTCCTTCCATGAAGCAGTGCAAGAGGACTTCCTGGAAGAAGTGTGAGAGGAATACTTCTGCTGTGAGCTTGTCTGTGAGCTCTCTCACCTCCCTCAGGCGAGAATATAACTGCAGACGGGAACACAGATCTGAGCAGGCTGGAAGTGTCCCTGACCCTCACCAACAAGTTTGAAGGGATAGAGGCAAATGCTGACTGCACCGCCGACCAGAGCCTGCTTCTGAGGTAGGTGTGGCAGCGGCCCTACCCAGGAAGAGCCATTGCACCTTCTTATTGAGCCCTTCTGACCTCCAGAATGGTCTTCCTAAAGCCTCATTCACATTCCCTCGTTCCTATCTCAGCTACTCTCCTCTGAAAGTCTGACAGCAGGTGTTTGGGAATCATGTGCTATTGACCAAATGCTTTTGTGTATTTGGATTTTGAGACAGGGGCTCCTACAGTTTGGCTGGCAAAGACTTCATTTTATAGCCAAGGCTATACTCAAGTTCTAGGCAATCCTCCTGTCTCAACTCCTAAGAGCTGAGATGATAGGCGTGAGCCACATTTTAATTTATGTACAAGCTATTTCCTGTGTGAGGAAGGGGCACAGCTGTGAGACTTCTCTAAAGTCTGTAGCCACAGGAAGGGAGACTGAGTTTTAGTGATGTCAGAGAGACAGATCAGGTATTCTCGTTCTGCAAAAGTCAGGCAGGGTCTCACAGGGTCGGGCTGCTTACAGCCATCTCCTTGCCAGCAAGGCAGCCCCTTCCCCCATTCACACACTTATCAACCGGCTACTGAATCTGCTCTCAAAAGGCTTACAGCAGGGAGAGCTGGGGTGACACAGGCAGAGAGCCACCAGGAAAAGGGATCAGGTTCCTAGAAAGCTCAGCAGAAGGAAGGGGGTATGTTAGGTGGGGGCAATTCATTCTTGGGCTGAAGGACTCAGAGGGCAGTTTGAGGAAATGTTTTACAGGCAATAGCACCCCCATCTTTCTTATCTTACCTCCTGGGCATTCCTAGCAACCCAGACAGGGTCCCCTCATTCCCAGCCCTCACTGCTCTAACCATTGTCCGTCCCCCCCTCACAGCACCAAGCAGATGCTGGCTGATCTCATCCAGTTCCACCCTGGGGACTCCCTTGAGGAGATCCTGTCGTTCTCAGTTCCTAGAGAGCAGGTAAGTAACAGGACAGACCAGGGCTGTCTCCCTCACCCCCAGCACTACTGTTCCCCTCCTGAATGCCACGCCCACCCAAGCTAACAGAGAGCCAAATCTCTACGGCCACAGGCTGAGGAAACTGCCCAACCTGGGAGCCCACTGTCCATGTGGTGCTAGGTTTAGAGGAGTGCTGGGGCACAGTCAGGAGGCTATCTTACGCACAAAAGGGCCCTGCTCTGGAAAGGGGTACTCCTCAGGAAGACTCATCTAGAACACAAAGCGTGGGGGTCAGGAGGTGTCTCTGTCTACGTGCTGACTTCCATACGGGTCTCCTCTGGGCTGCCTTCTATTGAAGTCCTACCCTGTGTCACTCCACATGTCATGACTTATGCCTTGTGTTCTCCACCATCCCCCCCAGGTGTGGCTCCTAGTTCTGTCTTGATTTGGGTGGGCTCCCCTCAGCCTCTTTCTTCCCCAGGAAGCAGCGCACACTCGCCTGATGTGCTGGCGGCAAACCCGAGAGGCTCAGACCCCCGAACCACTTCGACGACACCGGTCACTGATGTCACACTCCCTCTTGACGCTGGCGGAGAAACAGCGGCGTGTCCTGCGCAACCTGCGTCACCTGGAGGGCCTGGGGCTAGTCAGTGCCAGCAATGGCTACCAGGGCCTGGTGGATGAGCTGGCGAAGGTAAAGACCCAGGATGGTGCTGTGTGTTGCTGATGCTCTTAGGACACATGTCCACATGTGCACGGAGCCGCCATGACAGCCTTCCAAAGGCAGACCTCTCCCTGACGTAGCCCATCCCAGATTGCTGTCAGCCGAAGGAAGGCCTAGGGATCCTTTGAAGGAAAGCACCTAAAATCAGCTAGGACAGCAGATGTGCTCCCAACTCTTTCACTAAAACACAGTAGCCTGGAAGCAGTTCCAGCTCCTCTGCTGGAAAGAAACGCTAGGCTCATGTGTTGAGTGTCCAGGCGGATGGATCCTCGCAACTGTCCTCCTGCGAACAGCAGCCTCCCTATCCCATGCTGAGAACAGAGCTGAGGACCTCCATGGATTAGGCAAACACACCTAGGCCAGGCCCAGGCCCTTTCCCTGCTTTTCTTAAATATTCTTACAGTGCGCTAGTGTGTTGTTCTGGGCCCCGAAGCTGTCTGGCCGGGAAAGGCACTGATGCCCCCCCCCCTCTGTTCCCAAACTTCAGGACATCCGCAACCAGCGAAAGCACCGACACAGGCGGAAGGCAGAGCTGCTGAAGCTCCAGGCCACGTTCCAGGGACTGAGCGCGAAAACCACCTTCTACGAGGAACAGGGCGACTACTACAGCCAGTATATCCGGGCCTGCCTGGACCACCTGGCCCCAGACCCCAAGTAAGTGTCAGCCCCCCAACCGCACCACGTCCCACGTGTCCTCTCTCATTGCCCTTATCCTTTTTGCCGCTGTCACCCAGTCTCGGTTGAGGATAAATCACAGCATGGCACATCCTCCTCCTGACTCACTTTTCAGCCTCCCTCCTCCCCTTCCAAGGTGTTGGGGGGGTCCTTGGGTAGGGAGGTCTCGTGGAAGACTGGCACCTGCTGGAGCAGACTTTGTTAAACAAATCTGGGGTTGTTTATGTATCTATTTGATGGGGAGGGTGTCAATGTAGAGATCAGAGGACAACTTTGAGATCTGTTCTCTCCTCCCGTCATGTGGGCTCTGCTGCCTTTATCCCATAAGCCATCTCGCCAGCCTGGGTCATTCTTTTAAACAGGAATTCTAGGAAAGGAAAGAAGCAACCATCTCTTCATTACACAGCCACTCAGCTCCTGGAAAAGGGTGTCTTGGTGGAAATTGAAGATCTTCCTGTCTCTCAGTATGTGTCCTGGGGAACAGAATGTCAGACCTTTTTTGTCCCCTGGGGGTGGACCTCAGGGCCAGGTACTGTGGCAGAAAAGAAGGAGGGTGATGCTTGTTCATAGAGTGATGGGGAGACAGTGATCCCCAGACAGATTGAAGGGCAGTGGACATAGTCCAGCACTTCTGGACACCCCAACACAGAGGATGCTGGGAGAACTCTCCAGAGATGTGAACATCTGGCTAGAGACTAGGCAGATAAAAGAGATAATACAGGCAGAAGTCTAGCTGGGAGAAGACAGAATAAACAGCTCCCACCACTGGAACAAGACAGGAAGCCTGGACTCTGGATGATGCCATCTGAGATGGACATCAGTGGGGGACACGGCTCTGCAAAGAGGAGCCAGGCACTGTCCTGACTCCAGTTCCCAATAGCTTCAGAAACGTCGTCTTCGACATCACCCCTGGGGATGAAGCAGGAAAGTTCGAAGTGAACGCCAAGTTCCTGGGTGTGGACATGGAACGGTTTCAGCTTCACTATCAGGTAAGGCCGGGTCACCTGTTACAGCACCTGGCGGAGCTGGGCAAGAGGTGCCCGCCTGCAATCCCAGCTGCTTGGGAGGCTGAGATGACAAGATCCAAAGCTCAAGGCCCATCTAAGCTGCTGAGTGAGTGTAAAGACCAGCCTGGGCGACTTGGTGAGACTGTCTTAAAGGGAGAGTAAAGGCAGCTGGGGATGTGGCTCAGTGGTGCAGTGCTTGCCTTGCATGCGGAAGCCCCGGTCAGCCTTTACCCTGCACTCTAAAAAACAAGACCCCTACCCCACCCCACCCCCGGGGCTTTAGGTGCTGGCCTAAAGTAGTTGATCTCAATTCCCAGGGCCTCTGATGCTGCCAGTTTGGTCCCCCACTCAGTCAGTAGTAGTATTGTCCTGTTCCTGGAGAGAAAGGTGGGGGTGTGTACAGCTCGTGCCCCAATGCAGGCTCCATCACCACATGCTGGAGAAGTGGCACAGGCTGACCCAGACAGGTCAGGGGCTCTGCACACGGCCTCCATTAATTCTTTAGCAGTTTTGTAGCATTAGTCCTGGCTCGTGGGCACTGAGGCTAAAAGGTTAAAAGCAGGCCTCAGTCATAGCCAGTGTTCAGAGAAGCTATGGCTTGACTTATTTATTTTACTTACCTATAATTGTTTTATTTATTTTGAGACACAGTCTCACTTAGCCTTGATTGGCCTCATTCTTAGCTGAAGATGACCTTGAACTTCTGATCCTCCCGCCTCTACCTACCAACGCTGGGGTGCAGACATGCACTACTATACCTGGTTTATGGGGTTGTGGGGATCAAACCTGGGGCAAGCACTCCACCAGCTGAGCATAAATCCCCAGTCCCCTATTTTTTTCACTTTTATCTTTTATGTATGTGTGTGTATGTGCGTGCGTGTGCACATGTGGATGTCACAGGATAACTTTTGGAAATTGGTCCTCCTTCCCTCCCTCCCTCCCTCCCTCCCTCCCTCCCTCCCTCCCTCCCTCCCTTCCTTCCTTCCTTCCTTCCGCCTGGGCTGGCCTGGAATTTGGAGAGAGGCATATGCCTCACACTTACCTCACAGCAGTAACTTTCAGTGGTAACCTTCCCACTCTTGTTTGCCTTTTGAGTGAGAAACTAACTCTAAGCCCTGGCTCTTCCTGACCGGCATTTGGTCAGATCCCTGGATCTTTCCCTCTTGGCCTCAGTTTCTTATTTGTGAAGTGTGTTTTCAATGCCCCTTGAAATATAAGGTTCCATGATAGTTTCAGGCGGGCTGAGACACTGCCTGGGCCTGTAAGCCCCTCCCTGTCTCTTTCTCCCAGGACCTCCTGCAGCTGCAGTATGAGGGTGTGGCTGTCATGAAGCTCTTCAACAAGGCCAAAGTCAATGTCAACCTTCTCATCTTCCTCCTAAACAAGAAGTTCCTGCGCAAGTGACCAAGGACACAGAGCTGCCCGCGTCTCTCCTGATGGGCTGGCCTCTTTAACACTAACTCCCTCACTGCCTCCCTGCAGACACCAGAGCCGAGGCCTGGTCCCTGTGCACTGTTCTCGCCACTTCCAGGGCTCAAGGGGAATTGGCCTAATTGGCCTCAGGTGCTGGTGCTTCTCCCCAACTAAAGTGGGCCTTGCCCCACAGCCATCTGTGAGGTCTGCCACATGGCACCCTCCCCAAGCTCCCCACCCTGGGGGTGGTCCAGGCATCTGGCCGCATCTGGCCTGCACCTCCTCCTGTTCCAGGCCATTGCTTTGCGTCTGCTGCTGCCCTCCTGTGGTCATCTAGTATTACAGGCACTGACTGGCAGCTTGACTTCCCCTCTGCCCCAGCCAGACAAAACCAAGCCGTCTGCCTCCCTTTCACCAGCCTCGGGTGGTGCTGCCCCCTGTAGGCTGGGTGCCTCTGGGCTGGGACTACAACCTCCACCACTGCACAGCTCAGCAGGGAGCCAGTGTGGCACTGGCTGTTACTGTCCCAGGCTGCTTGTTCCCCCCTTCCTTTGTTTATGGTCTGTTTTTTTATGTGGGTCACTGGGGTATTTATTATCTCCCAGTCAGCTTTAATCATGGTTTTAATTCCTTCCTGTTTTTGAGCTCAAAGTAAGAGGCCTCATTCCCCTCTTCAAACTGATGTTCACGCTGTTATCTTCTGCCTTGTAGCAGAGTCTCCTCTCGCTCAGGTTTAAGACCTCACTCTCAGAGATTCCTACGGCCAAAGAGGGTCTTGTCCTCTCTCCATCTCACCTCAAGCCGACTACAAGGCAGTTCTGTGGGTCACTATCTGTCCCCCAACATCGTCCCAATTTCCTGTCTCTACTGCCTTCTTAGTTTGTCTTAATAAAAGAAAAAGCAACTTTACCCCCACATGTGTTCATCCCATGTCTCTTCCTGCAATGCAGGCTTCAAGTTGTGGGGACCAACTTCCAAGAACGTGGGGACCCATCTTCCAGTCCCCAACACTAGTCTGCCTTGGATGTTGGCCCACTGTGACTGCCTAGGCTTCTTCAATGTTCATCTCTTTTGTTTTTCATGTATGTGTATATGGGGTACATATGCATATATGTGGATATGGGTGTGTATATGTACATCAGTACATTTGAGTGTGTATTACTGTGGCGGCTTAAGGATGATATTGGGAACTGATCACTCTTCTACCATATTGTTGTATCCTGGGTCTCTAATTAAACCTAGAACACATTGTTAAGGCTGGTTTGTGTAGCCAGCATGCTCTGGGGATTCCTAGGATCAGCCTTCCCGGACTATAATTACTATGTGTCCCTGTGGAGGCCCAAAGGTGACTTCAGGAATCATCCTGGATTGCTTCTACCTCCTTTTTGCTTTGCTCTGGCATTTCCCAGGTTCTGCCCACCAGGACTGGAAGTTTAGGCCACAGTGGGTTCCACCTGGCATTTTTACATGGGACCTGAATTCAGGACCTTCTGCTTGAAGGGCAGAGTCTTAAACCCTGAGCCGTCTCTCCAGTCCCTGATTGCTTTTACCATCATCCACTCTCAAGATTGAAGCTGAGAAGAGGCCAGTTCAGCTTTTCCCACCTGTTTTGCGCAGCTCTGGTCTGGTTTTCCAAAGCCCGAGTCACCTAGGCCTCTAGATCAAACTCCCCTTACCATGGAAAGGCACCCCGCTCTTAGGAAGCTTCAAGGGCCTTTGGGGGAGGAGGCAGCAGACACCTGCTAGACATCCATACTCACTGCAGCCTCTGCTGGACACCCCCGTTCTGGCGCAGCTGCCTCCCTCGTCGTGTTCCGTCCTGTCACTCAGAATTTATCTTGGTGTCATGTTCAATCTCACAGACTCTCTTCCCCACAACATGTCACAGCAAAAACTTCAAGTACTGCCTTGCCCTGGGTGTCAGTGACACATTCCAGAATCAGAGTTTCTGTGTGTGCTCAGTCACTAAAAATCTCACACCCAAATGGCTCCAAAACTGCCCCACGTACACAGTCACACCTCACATGGGGAAATGTCACAGCAGCTACTGTTCCTAAGGGCCTGTCATGACCAGGGCATTGACTGCTCAACCATAACTCTGCAGAGGCGAGCAGCTCCCACATTCGACAAACAGATGGCTTGAGTCTCCGAGGGAAGATGCTGCCCAGGCTGCTAGGCTGGCGAGGGCAGCTCGGGGCCTTCCATTCAGCTCACGCTCCTTGTTGGTCCTCTGAGAGTGACCGTGCTACTCAAGCCTGCCCCACACTCCAGGCTGCTGACCTTCCTAACAAGCCCAAGTTAATCAGGCTAACCTGATTTGAGAAAGGGGTCTGCGCTCCTGCGGACTGGCACACGCAGCAAGCAGTGCAGCCTCTTTGGAGGACGGTTTGGCACAATCACAAATTTAAGTAGAGTGCCAGTAAGCAGAAAACTGTTTTTTTCACTTTAGTATCTTATTTGAGAACCAGCAAGATCCATGATCAGGTGCCTGCTCACAAACCCAGTAACCTGAGTTTCCCTGGAAACCCATATGGTGGAAGGAAAGAATTGACTTCTAAAGTTCTCTAAAGATGCCCTCTACCTGGGCATCATGACACGCGTTCTCTCTTTTCTCAAATAAAATAGGTATTTTAGTGGGAGGGAGTGGGATGGTTTGATGAAGGGAGGGAAAGGGAAGGAGGGAGCAAGAAAGGAGGCAGGATAAGTACTCAATATGCTTGTAAAACTGGGAAAAAATAAAAGAAAACAAAAAAATACATATTTTATTTGAGAGAGTGAAGACATGCACTTGCCACAGCTCCAATGACAAAGGTCAGATGATAACTTTTGAAAATGATTCATGGAACTAAATGAGAATCAAAACTATGAAACTCTGGGCTGGAGAGATGGCTCAGGGGTTAAGACTCTGCCTCAAAAGCAGAAGGACCTGAGTTCTGATCCCAGACCCCACATTAAAAATGCCAGGCAGAGCTTGGGGAATCCCAGAGCAGAGCAAAAAGGAAATAGAAGCAATCCAGAATGATTCCAGAAGTCATCCTTGGGCCACCATAGTCACACACACACACACACACAGGCACAGACATGTGCAAATAACTATGAAACAAGAAAGTGTGAATAGAGGCTGGGGGTGTGGATCACTTACTACACATGAAGCCCTAGCACCACACATACACACACACTCAAGTTGGCTGTGGTAACACACTCCTGAATTCCAGTGCTTGGAGGTGGAGGCAGGAGGATCGAAAGTTCAAGGTCAATTATAACTACATCAGCAGTGTGATGGTAGCCTGCACTACATGACGTCCTGTCTCAGGGGGATGGAGAGGTACTTGGCTATAAATTTTCCTTATTTGGTGTTAGACAATGTTCGGGTGACTGACCAAAAAGATATGTTGGCTTAATCAACATTACAAGTTGGTGTTGCAGGGCCAGCAAGATGGCTCAGCTCGCAAAGATATCTGAGCACAAAACTGACAACTTTGGTTCCTGAAAACCACATGGTGGAAGGAGAAAAACTGATTCCCACAAGTTGTGTGACTTTACACTCACATGCACATACACGCCCACATACATGATAGACAAATGTGATTTTAAAAGTAGTATCCTTCAAAAACATAGGGCGCCCTAGCCCCTGATGGCATTCTAGTGCCATGAGTTCTGTTTTGTGCCTGCTTCTCATGGAGGCGCCCTAGCTTCTCATGGCACTCAAGTGCCATGATTCTTTTCTGGTTCCTTGCTCCTCATGGATTCCATGCCTAGGGTCCATGAGTTCGCCAGGGTGTCCTAGCCCCTGATGGAACTCCACATCTGCAGTCCATGAGTTCCAACCTTTCTCTCCTCTAATAAACTTTACCTTAATCCTCAAAAAAAAATCTTTTGCTCCTTTCCACTCTCCCTGAAGTATCTTCCAAGCCAGCTTACCCTCCTCAAAAGTATTATTAATGCCTCTAATATATAGCCCATGTATTCCATGCGCTCAGCATTCCCACAATATTGAACAGTTCTTTTTCATTTTCACTATTACACTGCGCTTGAATGTGCATGATGCTGGGCTGACCCTTGTGCCATGCTCACAGCCAGCCCACATCCAGCCCCTGTGTTCACTATGCTAAGCCGTTCTGTATGAGGCATCCTAGGTGTGAGACTAATTACTTTTCTAATTATCTACTTACAATATAATAAAAGTTTTTTTTCCTAATTATAAAGCATATTCATTGTAGGAAGCTCAGAAAAAAAAAACATTAAAACAAAAATGGAAAAAGGGTTAGGGAGATAGTTCAGTTGATAAAGTGCTTGTTTTGCAAGCATGAAGATCTGAGTTCAATTCCCAGAACCAGTGTTAAAAGAAAAGAGAAAGGGGGGAGGGAGGTGAAGGGAGGAAGGGGACCGGTGTACCTGTTAAGAAAAAAATAATAATAATAAAAAATAAGAAAAGAGAAAGGAAGGAAAGACAAAGAAAGGAAGGAAGGAAGGAAAAGAAAGAAGAAACAAAGAAAGAAAGAGAGAGGGAGGAAGGGAGGGAAGAAAGAGAAAAGAAAGAAAGAGAAAGAAAGGGAAGGAAGGAAGGAAGGGAAGGAGGGAGGGAGGCAGGGAAGAAAGAGGAAGGAAGGAAAGAAAGGAAGGAAGGAAAGGAGAGAGGGAGGGAGGGAAGAAAGAGAGGAAGGAAGAAAGGAAGGAAAGGAAGAGAGAGGGAGGGAGGGAAGAAAAAGAGAGAGAAAGGAAGGAAAGAAAGAAAGAGAGAGAAAGAAAAAAGAAAGAAAGAGACGGAAAGAAAGAATGTTTGTGGCTTGGTGCTCCCTTGTGCTGGAGTTTGGGTGGGAGGGGAATAGAGACAGGCAGGTCCTTGTGGTACCTGGCCAGCCAGTCAAGCCACTTGGCAAGTTGAGGGACTATAAGAAAATCTGTGTCAAAAAAAAAAAAAAGTGAACAGAACCTGAGGACCCAAACCCAAGGTTGTCTTCTGGCCACCACATGCTGCACACACACACAGCAGTGGCGCGTGCCTGTAATTGCAGTTTTTGGAAGATGGAAGCAGGTGGATCAGACGTTCAAAAGGCAAAACACATAGGCATGTACACACACACACACACACACACACACACAGCTGTAGAAGAGGAAAGAATATTAAAAGTCCACAGAAAGAACAAACATCCCCTTGGGTGTCAATGGTTGGTTTCCTACCCCTGTGGGTACAGCCACCAAGGGGTCACTGCAGAGTGTCCACAGCGCTCCTTCCCTTGGTCTGAGATGACAGGGTAGGACAGGCCAAGAGGAGTGCACTGCTGGGACGGCGGCCAGCAAGAGGCCCAGATTGGCCGCGCTCCAATCTGTCCTGCTGTAGCTGTGAGGTCTCCACCGCCTCGGTCCAGCATGGTAGAAGAGGCCCTTTCTCAGCAAGGCAGGCAAACAGCCCAAACGCGGTGCCCCAGTCCTGCCACAGAACGAAGGACTTTAGTAGGAAAGCTGGAATCCACTGTGGAGTGCAGGCGCGGCCACGTGAGCGCTGGCTCCAGGTCCCCACAAAGGCGTCAACTTGCGGCAAAGGGGTCACCTTAGGGAACCTGGGTGCTGGCACAGGAGCTCGCAGTGCCAGTTCACCACATTTTTAGAATCTAAAATTACAACAAATTAAGAGCTTATTTTAAAGACTGGATTAATCCAATTTAAAGTCCCAACAAGAGGGTGCCTGAGAGCTAGTCTGACCACACCCTCTTCCAAAGTTAGTGTTTTCAAAACATGTAATCCTTTAGCAATACCTACATAGCGCCTCCAGGGCTCCGGACAGCTCTGAACAGACCCGAGCTAGGACCGCACGTGGACATGCAGACAGCAGCATGAGGAAGTCACACTGATAAACGCTGTGGACAAAGGGACAGGAGGACAGAGGAGAGGAGTGAAGCGGAGCTGTTCTGATTGGCTGACTGATGCATTCAGAAGCGTGTCTCACCCTGTGCACCAGGCTTGGGTTCCCCCACCTCAGCCTCCTAAATAGCCTGTAGGTGCACTACCACACCTAGCTCTGAATGCGATTCTATTTTTAATATTTTTTAATGTTTTACTGTTTATATATGAGAGAGAACAAAACAGATATATGCAGGTGCCACGGTGTGCATGTGAGGTCAGAGGGCAACTCTCAATTTACTGTTTATGTTTATTTTTATTTTTTTATTTGAGAGAGATGGAGAAATGGGCGAAGCGGAGGAGGGAAGGGGGAACCTGTGGACATGCATGCCATGGTGCAAGGTGTTGGTGCGAGGGCAACCAGCTTTCAGAGTCTGTTCTCTTCTCCCACAGGTGTGTGTGTAAGTCCTTAGCTGCTAAGCCTCTTCATAGACCTTGGATTGCAATTTTTTTTTAATTTTTTTAAATTTTTATTTCTTATTTATTCAATTGTGTGTGTGTGCTTGTAGAACCACAGACGAATTAAACCACCATGGACCGCCTCCACCTCCTCCTTGTTTACTTTGCCCCGGGATTCATAGGCTCCACCGCCCTACCAGGACCAGAAACACAGGCGCCACCCACTCCCCTCACCCCCCCACCCCCCACCCCGCTTCCATCCAGTGTCTATATGTGGGGTCTAGGATCCAAACTCATGACCTTCTGGTTTAACCCCTGAGCCACCTCTCCAGCCCCTAATTAGCTAATTAATTGATTAATTAAAAAAAAAAGCAGGGGCAAGACAGCTCAGCAGGTAAAGTGCTTGCTTGCAAATTTGGCAACTTGAGTTCTGTCCCAGAAGGTAGAAGGAAAAACCAATTTCTACTCATCCATCTCTCTCTCTCTTTCTCTCTCTCTCTCTCTTTGAAAGAAAGAGAGAAAGTGTGTTAAGTGAATGAATAATGCTATCACATCCTTCCATCTGTTTTGCTTTTGCTATTTTTCCCCCCTATGGGGGCCTAAAGGTGACTTTGGGAATCACCTGATGGATTGTTCTACTTCCTCTTTGCTTTATTCTGGAGTTTCTCCAGCTCCATCTTCCAGGCCTGGAAGTGCATGCTACTGCCATTTCCACCTGGCAATTTACATGTGATCCAGGATTTGAACTCAGGACCTTCTGCTTCTAAGGCAGAGTCTTAACCTCTGAGCTATCTCTCCATCCCTTTACATCTTATTTAAAAGATGTGGCTGGGGGGCGGTAAGATTGTAAGAGCAAAAGGATGGGGGAGCAATGATTTGAAGAGTCTCCACACTAGTTAGGGCTGAAGCAATCATAATAGGACTTTGCATGCCCTGCACCATGTCCATCACACTATTGACCTCACAAAGTCTAACATCGGCTAAGGCACCAAGATCCTTGGAGGCAAGGGATTGATGGCCACAGAAGTGTTCCTATGCTTAAGGGGAACACGAGAAAGGGTTCAGGGAAATGCCACTGGATCCTTGTACGTCATCGGAAAGGAGGACCAAGAGGAGAGTTAGGCATACACAATAAAGGACTCTATGGGAATTAGGGGGGAGGCACTGGGAGATGGGGAGGGAGGGAGGGGGAGCAGGGGGTTCAGGGGGGAGGAGGAGAGGGGGAGGGAACTGGTCTACCTATTAAGTTTGTATGAGCGGAAATAATAATAAAAAATGTTAAAAAAAAAAAAAAAAAGATGTGGCTGGGGGTTGCTTCTCACAAGCAGAAGGTCCTAAGTTCAGATCCCAGGTCCCACAGGAAAAATGCCAGGTGGAAATGGCAGCGGCCTGCACTTTTGGCCCTGGTAGGTGGAGCCTGGGAAATCCCACAGTGAAGCAAGAGGGAGGTAGAAGCAATCCAGGGTGATTCCCAAAGTCACCCTTGGTCCTCCACAGGGACACACAGTGCCTCCCCTGCCTCTCTCTCTCTCTCTCTCTCTCTCTCTCTCTCTCTCTCTCTCTCTCTCACACACACACACACACATACACACACACACACATACACACACACACGCACACACTAGGGTCAGTAAAGTAGCTGCCTAGCACACAGTTGAGGTCCTAGGTTTGATTCCCAAACCCCATAAGCTGGGCCAGGTGGAGCATACATGCAGTCTCCACAGTCCAGAGGTGGAAGCAGGGTGGTCAGATGTTCAATGTCAGTCTCATGGCAAGTCTGGAATATATAAATAAAACCCTGCCTCAAAAAAACAGAATAAAATAAAAGATATCATAATCATCCTAAGTAAACACATTTATTAAATTCAAGTGTGAAGCCAATGAGACGACCCAGTAGGTAAAGGCACTTGCCACCCAGCCCAAGGACTGAGTTCTGTCCTCAGAGCCCATCTAGTGAAAGGAGAAAACTGACTGGCGAATTGTCCTCTGACCTCTACATGCACATGGGGATACACGTGCAGATGTGCACACACACATACATACATATAAACAGACAAAAATGTAAAAATTCAGGGTTTCCTGGCAAGATGGCTTGGTGGGCAAGGCACTCACCAACAGTCTAAGACTCTGAGTTCATTCCCTGGAATCCACATGGTAGAAGGAGAAAACCAATTCCCACAAGTTGTTCTCTGACCTGTACGTGTGCGCTATGGCACACACAACCACACGAAATGTTTAAAGCTCAGGTACATTATGCGACATTTCCAGAAACACTGACCTTTCTATCAAACCCTTTACTTTTATGCTTTTGATGATGGTAGAGCTTGGACACTGTTTTTCAAGCATAATTTCTACCTGAACTACAACCAACTATTAATTGCATGTATTATAAAAGGCTCATAACAAAATCGTACCTTTCCCTTTTCAATTTGTTTTACTTTCACTAAATAAATGAAATACTGCATAACCACCTCAGGAGATTTATACAAAAGGGAGCCTGTTGACAATCTGGGACAGGTCCTTCCAGGCCTCCCTGAACACTTGCCTTCAAATATAAGCTCAGATTGTGGTTTATATTTGTCCCAAACACCTGACACTGAATTTCTTCTTTCACTTGCTCATCCAACACTGCCGCTCCCCATGAGGCACCTGCTCATTCTCCACCCTACAATCGGGCCACGCCCCTGTGATTGGCTCAGCTCATCTATGGCCAAGTAATGTTAAGTGTCCCCTAAGATCATGTCATTGCTGTGGTTTAGATAGAGTGTGCATTAAGGCCCTGGCTCAGTCCCGGCACCAAAACAGATGACAAAGGGTGGAGACTATGTGACTGTGCTGGTTGAGGGCAGGGTCTTTGGGAAGCAATTAAAATTAGATATAGTGCAGTTCCACAATTGACTTTTTTATTATTATTATTATTATTATTTATTCAACTGTGTGCATATGCGTGTGTGCGTGTGTGTGTGTGTGTGTGTGTGTGTGTGTGTGTGTGTGTAGGACCACGGACGAATTCACGAACCACCATGGACGCCTCCACCTCCTTCTGCCCGGGGATTCACAGGCTCCACCCTACCAGGACCAGAAGTGCAGGCCGCCCCCGCTTCCACCCGGCGTCTATACGTGGGATCTGGGATCCTAACTCAGGACCTTCCGCCTGCAAGGCGGAGGCTTAACCCCTGAGCCACCTCTCCAGCCCCCACACAATTGACTTTTTTGAAAAGTATTTTATTTATTTTGAGAACAAAGATGGGGGGATATCTGCCATGGTGCACAGATGGAGGTCAGAAGTCAGTTCTCTCCTTCCACCATGTGGCCTTTGGGGGATTGAACTCAAGTCTCCAGGTTTTCAACCAGATGCCTTACCCACTGAGCCATCTCACTAGCCCCATAAATGACTTTTTTCCCCAAGTTCTTCCTTCCTTCCTTCCTTCCTTCCTTCCTTCCTTCTTCCTTCCTTCCTTCCTTCCTTCCTTCCTTCCTTCCTTCCTTCCTTCCTTCCTTCTTTCCTTCCTTCCTTCCTTCCTTCTGTGTGATGTGTGTGTTTGCTTTGGATGAGTATATATGTGTATGAGTGTATGTACACAAGTGCACTTTATTGTACATGCCTGTGGAATTCCAAGGCTGATATAGGAATCATCCTCGATTACTTTCCCCTTATCATTGTGAGTCTGGGTTTCTCGTTAAATGCTGGACACACCATTAAGGTTAGTCTGGCTAGCCAGCTTGCCCTGGGAATTTCCAGGTTCCGCTTTCCTGGGCTAGAATTCCAGGTGGGCTGCCACGACTGTCTAGCATTTTACATGGGATCTGGGATCTGAACTCAGGTCCTTTTGCTTTCAAGGCAAAGGCTTTAACCACTGAGCCATCTCCCTAGCCCTCGACTGACTTTTTAAGAAGAGGGAGAGACCAGAGAGTCACCAATGCACACGTGAAAGCCCTGTCCCCTGCCCTCTGATGCCGTGTCCACCTTCGGGCTCTCGGCATGAATGTCCAAAACCGTGAGTAAAAATAAGTTGGTTTTGTTAGAATTGTAATCTCGTGACATTGTGTTTTTAGCAACAGGAAACAGATTAACACAGTCATCAAAAGTAATATTAAGGGGCCAGTGGGTAATGGCGCCTGTGCACAAACTAGAAACCTAAGTTCCATCTCCAGAGTAAAAAGAGAACCAGTTTCTGAAAGTTCTCCTCGGATCTCACACATCTGCTCTTTCTTGTTCTTTCTTTCTTGTTCTCTTTAAAGTAATATGGAAGCCAGGCCTGTAATCCTCAGGAAGATGAGCAATAAGGACCCAAAGTCCATGGTCAGCTTGGGCCGGCCTCAAAACAACAACAAAACATGGATAAGGTTGACTGGTAGAGCATCAGCATACATGAGGTCCTGGGTTTCATCCCCAGCAAGAAACAACAAATATCGGGTATCTAGCCCCTCATGGCCCTCTATGCCATGAGTCCGTTTCCAGCTGCCTACTTCTCTTGGAGGCTCCCTAGCCCCTCATGGCACTCCAGTGCCATGAGTCTGTTTCTTGTTCCTTGCTCCTCATGAATTGCTTGCCTAGGCACTGTGAGTTCTCATGGGCTCCCTAGCCCCTCAGGGCATTCTAGTACCATGAGCTCTTGTTTCATTTCTGCTTCTCATGGAGGCGCCCTAGCTCCTCATGGCACTCCATGTCTGGAGTCCATGAGTTCCAACCTTTCTCTTCTCTAATAAACTCTACTTTAATCCTTAAAATCTCCCTTGGCTTTGTGTCAGGTCACATTGGGGCTCTGTTGCACTAAGCCTGGTTCCTCTGAATCCCCTTGCTAGAGATACAAGTAGAAAAGGAAGAGGGAGAAGAGAGAGATTATAGTTGTCTTGATGGGCTGGAGAGATGGCTCAGGGGTTAAGACTCTGCCTTGAAAACAGAAAGACCTGATTATGCGAAGAAAAATGAGCCCAAACACAGACTTGCAAGACACGGCCTGTATGAGAAGAAAAAGACCTCGAGGAAACAGCGAAAGGAGCGCAAGAACAGGATGAAGAAGGTCAGGGGAACTGCGAAGGCCAACTTCGGTGCTGGCAAAAAGCCAAAGGAGTAAAAATTCTGCAGTGACTGGATGTGCTGTGATGGAGCGACTTTTTAAGAAGATTTAATAATAAACGCTGAAACTGCAAAAAAA
Source organism: Typhlomys cinereus (assembly GCA_023101885.1). Lineage (NCBI taxonomy): Eukaryota > Metazoa > Chordata > Mammalia > Rodentia > Platacanthomyidae > Typhlomys > Typhlomys cinereus. The sequence goes on from JALPQD010000022.1 coordinate 11,494,745, forward strand.
AAGAAAAAGAAAAAAAATAAAACAGAAAGACCTGAGTTCAGATATTAGATCTCACATAAAAAAAAAAAAAAAAGAACACCATGAAGAAAAGTTGTCGGTCTGCACTTCTGGCCTTGGAAGGTGGAGCCTGGGAAACTACAGAGCAAAACAAAGAGGATGTAGCATAATCCAGGACGATTCCCAAAATCACCCTTGGACCTCCACAGACACACAGAGTATTCTCTGATACACACACACACACAAACACACACACACACACACACACACACACATCCCACAAAATGTATGCAAAACATTCTTTTTTTTTTTTTTTTAACGTGGGACCTGGGATCCGAACTCAGAACCTTCTGCTTGTGAGACAGAGTCACAACCCCTGAGCCATCTCTCCAGCCCCTGCAAAACATTCTTAATAAAAAATATAAAATATAGTTGTCTTGACACCATCTGCTGAAGTGTCTTTACCTTTGGAAGACGCCCTACCCCAACCTGATTAGACTGCACAGTGTGAGCCATGGTGACAGTGCTGCTATAATGGTCAGTGCCTGTGGTAGATAGCTACTGGTGTCAACTTGGCAGCTGGAGGCTTTGGCTCTGGGCACATGCGTAAAGGTTTAGTAGTTACGCCCTAAGCAAGCCTGCAAGAGATTGTCTAAACATGAGGATGATCCAGCCCATGATGAATGGGATCATCTGCATAGGTGGATAACAGCTGAGGTGACCAGTTAAGGAAACTGGCATTCTTCAATACACTCGGATAGACATGCTGTCGGGCAAGGGACAGGATGAAGAAGGTCAGGGGAACTGCGAAGGCCTCTCTCTGTACGCCTGTGGATATGTCATGGCCAGTTCCCTCGGCTCCTGGTATGGACTTTCCTTCCAAGCTAGATTAAAAACTGTAACTTGACAATCATAAACCAAAATAAAACCCTTTTCCCCATGAATCACGTGGTCATGAATTCATCAGCAATCATTCAGAGTAACTGTGACAGTCCCTCAAACTACACTCATCCATCATGAGTATGGCTGCTTTCAGTCACTAAGTAAACAGTTGACGAATACAAGATTCTTTGCTGGATCGGCCTGCTGGTCTGTAGATTGCTCCCATGGGCACAGCCTGTTCCCCCCTTCCCCCCACCAACTCTACAGGGTTGGCAGTCCACACCCTCTCTGGCTCAGGCTGGGCTGCGTCCTGCAGTCTGCAAGAAAGCACAAATGATGGTCCTGTCTGTGACTGTGACCTTGCTCAAGGGGGTGGAAGCCCTTGTACAGAGCCAAGGTGTACCACTGCCTCAGAGGAGCCCAGCTTTTAAAAGCCCCTGCCCTCTCAGAGTGCACGAGGGGACAGCAGGGCACCTCCATCTCAAGAAACCTTCAGATCCCAGTACTCTTTTCCCCCCTTTTCTTTTTGCGCACATGGCGTGTGTGTGTGTGTGTGTGTGTGTGTGTGTGTGTGTGTGTGTGTGTGTGTGTGTGTATCAGAGGGCACTGTGTCCATGGAGGCCCAAGGGTGACATCAGTCCTGCATTGCTTTTACCTTCTTTTTGCTTTGCTTCAGAGTTGCCCAGGCTCCACCTTCCAGGACCAGAAGTACAAGGCCTCTGCTATTTCTGCTTTTATATCAGATCCTGGATCTGAACTCAAGACCTGCTTAAGAGGCAGAATCTGAACCATCTCTCCAGCTACGGATCCCAGTACTTTCGGTAGAGTGTTGTGTCATGTTGGGGGTGAGGAGATAGTTCAGACATTAAAGTGTTTGCCTCCCAAAGCAAAAAGTTCAGATCCCTAGATCCCATGTAAAATGCCAGGTGGATATGGTAGCCCATCTGTAATTCCATTCCTCAAGGGCAGAGCCTGGGGATTTCCAGAGCAAACTGGCTAGCCAGACTAGCCACTCAGTCTCAAAAGAATAAGGTGAAAGAGCAGTGGAGGATGAATCCTGATATCATTCTCAGGCCTCCATACACATAAGGCAGGATTAGAGCAGCCGTGCTGGGATGGGTCTCTCAAGGTCTTTGAAGGTCTTTGGAATTCCTGAAGGTCATCCCCCACAGCTGAAATCACCCTGAAGGAACACCCCTGCTGAGGAACTGACTCTAATCCTCCCAGAGATAAGATGGCAAACATCCTTATGAAGAGATTATGGAGATGAGCTCTCCATATCCAACAACTTGACCTCTAGCCCACATGGGCCCAAGAGCAACTGGGTTGGGCCCTAACGGGAGTTAACCAATATCCGGGGCTTGTCTAAGTGTATAAATATGTCTGGCCCTGGCAGCCATCTTTGGCGCCCTAGCCCCTCCTGGCACTTGTGCCACAAGTTCTTTTTAGCTCCTTGCCTGCTCCTCATGGATTCTATGCCAAGGGTCCATGAGTTCTCCGGCGCCCTAACCCCTCATGGCATTAATGCCATGAGTCTGTTTCTTGCCTGCTTCTCATGGAGGCGTCCTAACCTCTCATGGCACTCCACGTCTGGAGTCCATGAGTTCCAAGCTTTCTCTTTCTCTCCTCTAATAAACTCTATCATAACCCTCTACACGTGCTCTGGTTTCAATCTTAACTCCAGAACATAAGAACCCTAAAACAATGGGACGGTCAATTCCTGTCCCTGCATCATTTGGCGCCCCAGATGGGACAGCCGAAATACTGTTTCCTACATCACATACATGCAAAACGTGCATACACACATGCACATACCCCATACACATGCACACGAAAACAGAGAAAAGAAAAAAGAGATAGCGCAAATGTCAGACACCTCCCAGTTTCCAGCAAATCTTACCAGTTCCCTTTTCCCTTCATACTTCCAAAAGGGTCATAAGGATGAGAACCTCGAAATACTTTTTGAAATATTTTGAAAATCTTTCCCTCTTCTTGCAAATGGCACCTCTCTTAGTCTCCAGAATTTGTGGTGCACCAGGGACGATCCCACAAAATCTATTCCCCCTGCCTCTGGTGAATTTCACAAGGAAATCATGGAGGGAACTAGGCTGCAGATCCCTAGTTTCAACCTCCATTTAAAAAAAAAAAAAAAAAAAAAAAACAGGAAGGAAAGAGGGGCTGGGAGCTATGTTCCTGTCGGTCTCCAACTGCTCTAGCAGACTCTCTAGCCTTTCCTGATACTCTTTTTACAAGCATGATTCCCCCTCCCCCTGGCATCCTCCCCACACCAAGGTGTGGGGGGGAACCTGTCCTTCAGCTGCCCCTCAAGTCTCGGCCAGGCTCTGGACTCCCTAGTACTACACCAACAGGTTGGTAGCCCTTTTGGATTTGTCCTTAATGACCTGTCTTCTACAGGGACTAAAGGAAAGGTGCCATCCATCTTTGCCTGGCAACAGAGCACTTTGTTTACCTTGTCCAGAGTTATACTTAGGTAGTTTTAGAGCAGCCCTGCTAGGATGATCTCTGAAGGTCTTCCAAGGTCATCCTCAGGGCTGGGGTTACCCTGAAGGAACACACCCTATTGATCTGGAGGAACTGACTCTAATCCTTCACACAGATAGTCACCAACTTCCCCAACCCTCTGTTCATGAAAGGATATGGAAAGTAGTTCTCCATTATAAATAAGCCCCACCAGAGTTCTGCACAAGATCTGCTGGGTTGGGCCCAATATGAACAAATCAATGAGATGTAGAGGACCAAAAACTCCCAACACATTTGCAGAGGAACCAATGAGGAAAAGCCACGCCCCCTCTCCCCCTTCTCATCTGACTAAGGCTGCAGATCCTGGCAGCCATCTTTGGCTCCCTTGCCTCCCTTGGTATTCTGGAGTCCTTAAGTTCCACCTACTTTGCCCATCATGGGATTCCATGATTCTGGAGTCCGTGAGTTTTCCAGGACTCTCTTGCCCCTCACAGATTCATGTCTGTGAGTTCTGTTCTTTTTCTCCTCTAATAAACTCTGCTTTAATCCTCTACGAGTGTTCTGGTTTCAATCTTCGACTCCTACGCACAAGAACTTGGACACATACAGACCCCAGAGAGATCCCATAACAAGACTATGAATAACTCTCACATACAGAAAGAAGCCAAAGCTCAAAGAAGGGTCAGTGATTTAGAAATGATAGAGCTGGGGGCTGGAGAGATGGTTGAAAGGGTTAAGCCTCTGCCTTCAAGCAGAAGGTCCTGAGTTCAGATCCCGAATCCCACATTAAAAAGAAACAATAGGCAGAACCAGTGGTGACCGTACTTCAAGTCCTGGAATGTGGAGCCTGGGAAACTCCAGAGCAAAGCAAAGAGGAGGTAGTACAATCCAGGGTGATTCCCAAAGTCAACCTTGGACCTATGCAGGCACAAACAGTGCCCTCTGATAAAAACACACAAATAAAAATAAATCGATTTTTAAAAAAAGAAGTAACGGAGCTGGGACTGACTCTTAGAGCTGTCTGGGTAAATCTCCTTGACTAGCCATCTCTAAATATGAACAATTCTGAGCCCTCTGTGTGACCAGATTGGATCTTTCAGTGCCATCTTGATTTCTTAGTGATACTTTCAGCATTGAATTCCCAAAGGTATTGGTCCGTGATGGCTCAGTGGCTAAGGCACCAATTCAGAAGCCTGGCAGCCTAGTTTGATCCCTGGAATCCCACATGGTAGAAGAAGAAAACTAACTTCTGAAAGCTATCCTCTAACTTCCACTCATGAAACGTGACATGCAGGGGCTCTCGTTCTCTTTCTCTTTCTTAAATATATTTTTTAATCTCATTTATATTGGTATCGTTCTGGAACTCAATTTTTCTTTCTGTTTCCCTTCTGCATAGAATTCTGTATTTACCTGTCCCTGTGAGCAGAGTCAGGATTTTCTTCTTCAGTCGCGGTGGGAGACCCAAACTGACTTTTCCCTTCATCCTTGACTGCTGGCTGGGCACAGATAGTACTGAGTGCCATTCCATAGCTACTTTTTTTTTTTTTTTTTAAAGACAGTCTCATTGTCCTTGAATTCTCTAAAGTCTTCCTGCCCCAGTCCCAGGAGAGTTGGAATTACAAGCAGGAGCTGCCCTGCCTGGCCTCATAGCTGCTCTGGCTGGAGGACATGAACACGCCCCCTTGATCTCTCTGACCTTCAAGGTTCACCCTCTGTAGAATTTGGAGGACTTGTCTGACAGATCTACATGTGGAACATCGATGCTGTTCAGAGCACCTGGAATGACACAGGAACAAACCCAGCACGTAGACCCCTTTTCTCCCCAACCCTTTCTCCTTCTCAAAAGGCACAGTAAGAAGGTCTCTTGCCACCTCATGTCTTCTCAGCAACCATTCCAGGGCCAGGTCTGGAGCATGTGAGACCAGGACTCCAGTTTCTCAACTGCTCTGTGAGGACAGGCTTGTAGCACTCTCAGAATGAGGGGACCTCTTTGGGATAGATGGCAGGAGGCTATTAGCCAGTGACTCTCACCTGTGAGAGCACTCTGTCTGACGGAGGAATGTCATGGTTTGAAATGTGTCCCCCACAGTCTCATGTGTTTGGGAAGGTCATGGCACCTTTGAGAGGTGGATTAGTCCCATCCTACCTCCAGGAGAAGTCTGCTTTTGTAGCAAGCAGTCTTGCAGCTCTGAGTCTCCAAGATGTTTAAGTGACTCAGGCCTCCTCCAGCTTCTGCTGCCAGCTATGTGTGTCCACAGTGAAAGACTGTATCTCCCCTCTGGAACCATAAACTGAATAAATTTCCCTTTCTTCTCTTAAGTTGTTTGAGCCTCAGTGGTCACAGCAACAGATAAGACTAACTAATATAGGGAGGTACCAAACCAGCTGAGTGGGGGTACCTGGTAATCCCTGCCAGGCTCTCCAGCACCTTAGCCAGTGCCTTCTGACTGCTTGGTGATAATCTGAAAGTGCACTCTTCAGAAGAGGGGCTAAGGGGCTGGAGAGGTGGCTCAGGGATTAAGCCTCTGCCTTGCAGACAGAAGGTCCTGAGTTTGGATCCCAGATCCCACGTATAGACGCCAGGCGGAAGCGGGGGCGGCCTGCGCTTCTGGTCCTGGTAGGGCGGAGCCTGTGAATCCCGGGGCAGAAGGAGGTGGAGGCGTCCATGGTGGTTCGCGAATTTGTCCGTGGTTCTACACATACACAGACACACACACACGCGCGGGCGCGCACACACACGCACATGCGCACAGTTGAATAAATAATAAAAAAATTTAAAAAAGTAGTACTAGAAGAGGGGCTAAGGCAACAGAGGAGACAGCAAGAATGTGATGAAAGCTAAGCCACACTTCCTACGACAAGCTAAGTTACCTGGGAAACAGGGATCAGAGGAAGAATGATTGACCCCTCTTCACTGGCCCCTACTGATGCCAGGAGTCCTCCAGCTGCTGAATCCCACTGGCCTCTGCCACAGTCCAATCTGTAAACAGAGGCGCTGACACAAAGGCCCAGCTTTTGATCCTAGGCCTCCAGGTTGATGGCCTGGAGAGTTCAGGCTAGGCAGGGTGACAGGATGAGACACTGTGTTGAAGTTTGTATCTTTAGATAAATTCATGAGCTTAGGGAAACCAGCACATTTTATTCTTTCTTATGATTCTCCGTACTCCCTTGGCAGGAGCTGAGAGAACTGACCATGCTATATCCACAGGGATTTCTAAGAGTCTGTCAAAGTATGAAGTAAGCCAAAATACTAGCTCCCTCCATCTTATCTACCTGCCCAGAGAATGGTCCACTCACTACGGGCCGAGTCTTGCCACCTTAATCAATCTCTTGCAGCTTGCTCAGGCCTTGCCTCAACTACTAATTTTTCACAAATGTGCTCAGAACACAATGGTCTATATATCTAACTAGCATATCCTGTCTCCAAACAAAACAACAAAACAAACAAACAAAAACCTGCAACAAAGCTGGGTGCCGTGGCACACGCCTGTAATGCCAGCACTCTGCAGGCTGAGGTAGCAGGTCCTCAGCTACAGATAAAGTTCCAGAATACCTGGGTTGCATGAAACCCTGTCTCAAAAAGCACACCCCGGGGCTGGAGAGGTGGCTCAGGGGTTAAGCCTCCGCCTTGCAGGCGGAAGGTCCTGAGTTCGGATCCCAGATCCCACATATAGACGCCAGGCGGAAGCGGGGGTGGCCTGCGCTTCTAGTCCTGGTAGGGCGGAGCCTGTGAATCCCGGGGCAGAAGGAGGTGGAGGCGTCCGTGGTGGTTCGCGAATTCATCCGTGGTTCTACACATACACAGACACACACACACACACACACACACACACACATGTGCGCGCACGCGCGCACATACACACGCATATGCACACAGTTGAATAAATAATAATAATAAAAAAAAAAAAGAAAAAGCACACCCCCAGGGGCACATGAGATGGCTCAGCAGGTAAAGGCACACGCTCACAAACCTGGTAATCCCAAATTCAATCCCAGAATGAACTTCTGAAAATTGTCCTTTGATTTCTTCGTGTGCACAATGGTGCCTGTGAACTTGTGTATGTATATGTCTGCATGCATGTTCTCTTTCTCTCTCAGTCATTCTTTCCCTCTTTCTCTCTCTCTCAAATAAATAGAATATAATTAGGGCCAGTGGATAGCTCAGGATAAACATGGCCACCTGAGTTTCCTGGAGTTCGATAATCCACGGAAGTCCACATGGTGGAAGAATCGAGAAGTGGTCCAAGACCTCCACCCATGTAACATGGCGTACATGTTTTCTCTTTCTGTTGTAAATATTTTAAAAATACACAATGTATATATATAAAAAAGAAAAAGTACACATTAAGCCAGTAAATAAATGCACATGGTGGAGAAGCTCGGTTTTCCACCCTGTTCTCTGCAGGGTTCCCTCCTGGACCTTCAAACAGAGGGGTCTGCCCTTCAACAGTAAAGTGCTCACTCCGGAGCTGTATCTCAGGCCAGGCACAGCAGGGCTCCACCCCTTCAACCGGCTGGTGCTGGAATCTGTGCTTGACCTCACCTTCCATGCTGTAGTCCTGTCCTACCCCCACTCTGAGTGACAAGGGTTCCTACTCACCCTATGCTTCCTCCCCACATTCCTTGAGCTCCAGTGGTCATCCTTGATGTATACACATGTAGGGAAGGCAGGAAGGCGCTATGAGCTTTGTCCGCCCTGCTTCTTTCCTGTCTCCCTGCCTGCACTGTGGTGCCAGGACCTCTCCTGTAGCCTGCGTTGCTCAGCAACAGCACCTCTTCCACATCCTGCAGCAGCACCCTGGCAGTTCTCAAAGTGGACACTGCAGGACCTGCACAGTTGCTGACAGGGAGCTCGTGGGAACAAGACCCAAAATATGCCTTGGTGTGAACCCCAAGGCTAGTTCACACTCAGGTCCTACGTTACCTCTAGGACGGTCCTGCTGCTTCCTTTCTACTGCTGGTCCACATGGGCATCTCACCTACTTGTATGCACTCTGGTGTCTGCCACTTTGTGCTGGGTCTTTGGGTCTGTGTCTAGGACTCCCTTTTGTCACTTTTGCTGCCTCTTTTCCCTTTATCCTTCTGTAATGCCTCAACCACATGCATGTCTCATGGCTACATCACTCTCTCTTGTCAAGCACATAGCTGACAGTCTCCATCATGACCCTGAGTCCCCACGACACTTCCAAATACCAGTTACTGTGGCCACCCTGCAGTGAGAATCACAGTTCTGTGCCTGGCATGATCTGGGTTGGGAGGGTCACAGAAAACAACTTTAGGGGTGCTGCTCCCCTAAGCCTATGTTGACTGGCCTCCAGTTTCATTGGCTACCTCTCTGATCTTCAGACCAGATAGAACAAAAAGACTCACACCCTTGCCTCCCTTCTGTTAATGGGGGAGGGTTCCCCAGAGGAGCTCCTGGATGCCTCAGCGCCTGTGCCAGCCAGAGCCATCCCACCTAGAGTAGCACTCCACCATTGGCCTATGGCAAGTGCCCTTCAAGGGCATGGCATGAGTCTTCTGCCACCCTGCCTCCCTGGGTCACCAATGCATGGATCTGATGATATGAGCTGTGAGTTAAGAAGCCAGCCAGAAGCAGGCCAGGACGCAGCCAACTGAGAGGAGACTGCAGAGTAAAGGGGCGTGGGAACTGGCCAGGGCTCAGCAGGATGGAGCTGAGGAGAGCAGCTTCCTGGTGAGTTCGGGCAGACAGCAGAAGGGACTTTTGGGCGGAGGCCTGGCTGAGTGATCTCACCCAAACCCTATCACCTGATGCTGTTGCAACCTGGCGAGTCTCCCAGCTCTCCTGGGTCCCCAAGTAGGAGGACTTTTTTATAGCTCACTCCCCAACTTGGGTTTGAATAATTAAACATGGTGGACAAAAATAGCAACCGGACAGCGAAGGCAGGTTATTTTGAGGTTTTCTGGAACACAGAGCTCCTGGTGTCACCCCACCCCTACAGAGGGTGGAGCCAGTACCAAGGCTGCTGGGAGATTCCTGTGGGGAAACCCACCCTTACCCTTTGGGTTCCTTGGCTTGCCAGGGTGGTTCTTTGCCAGAGAAGGGTCTCAGCTGTACTCCAGCCTCCTCCTCAAGAAGACAGGGCATAGATGCCTACTGACCTGGCTTCTCCTAGGCAGGAAGTGCCTTCTGGTATCTATCAGACCTTCCACTTCAGAGAGGATAACAGTTATTGACAATCAGATCGATAAGCAGCTGCCAGACAGACTGAACCAGGACTAGGTGGTCTCCGGCCAAGAGGAGCTGGAATCAGGTGATAGCAGATCCTTCCTGCTCCCCAAGGGGAGTGAAGGTTGGGGTGAGGGGCTAAAGCATTATGGAGAAGAGAGGAATGAGCAGGAAGAGAATCAGAGTCCTATGGTGATTTAGTGTCTGGATAAGAAGCATGCAGCATCTGCACTAAGGAGGCTGAGGCAGATTTGCAGAAAGTTCCAGGCCAGAAAGGGCTACAGAGCACAACCTTGGAGGGTGGGAAGGCTAAGTGTACCCTGCAGAGACACAGACCTCTCCCCAGGTTACAGCAGCTGGCTAGATGGTGCTTTTAGTTCAGCTGCAGAGATGAACCTCCTCCCCCATGAGAATTAAAACCTGGGGCTCAAGGAGCACGGGAATGGGAAGAGAAGAATTTCTGCCACCCCCCTCCCTTGGGATAACTTCACATTGGGAATTATTGTTCAGATTCTGAGGAATACTAAAATCATTCACTCTTTCATTTTTATTTAACAAATTTAGGGTTCTTTTGTTATTGTTGTTTGAAACATATAGCCCAGAGTGACCTCAGACTAACTGTATAGTCCAAGGAAAACTCTGGTTGTTGTAGTTTTTTTTTTTTTCAATTTGTTTTTGCATATAAATTGTGTGTATCAGAAGGCACTGTGGATGCCTGTGGAGGCCCAAGGGAATCATCCTGGATTGCACTACCTCCTTTTTGCCTTCACTCGGGGATTTCCCAGGCTCTGCCTTTCAGGACTGGAAGTAAAGGCTGCCACCATTTCCACTTGGTATTTTTTAACATGGGATGGGGATCCTAAATTACGTCTTCTGTTTGCAAGGCAGAGGCTTAACCCCTGAACCATCCCTCCAGCCCCAAGGACAACTTTGAACTACTGATTCCCACCTCCACCTCCTGATTGTGGGAATACAGATCGGTACTAGCACTTCCACTTTATTCAGCTCTGGAGATGGAGTCTGGTACTCTGTATGCTAGATGAGCACTCTACCAACTAAACAAACAGTCTTGACTTTATTTTGTATTTATTTTTGTAATTTTTTGGAAGGTTCTAGGATAAAAGACAGGTCTCACATGTGCCAAGTAAGCCGTTTATTTGCAGAGGCACAACCAGGAGTCCTTATTCAACAAAACTTTTTTTTTTTGGCGCGCTTGTATAAGTATTCATGTTTGCATATATAAGGATGAAACATGTATGTGTGGGTTTGCGTATGTGTATGGAAGGATAAAGTCAACATTGTGTGTCTTCTCCCATTGTTCTCCATATGTATTTAATTTAGAGTGTGTGTGTGTGTGTGTGTGTGTGTGTGTGTCTGTATCAGAAGACACTGTGTATGCCTGTGGAGATCCAAGGGTGATTTCATTTCAGGTATTATCCTGGATTGTTCTGCTTCCTCTTGGCTTTGCTCTGGAGTTCTTCAGGATCCACCTTCCAGAGCTGGAAGTGCAGGCCACTGTCACTTCCACCCGCGCTTTTACATGGTGTCTGGGATCAGGAGCTCAGTTCCTTCTGCTTTGGAGGCAGAAGCCATCTCTCCAGTCCTGCTCTTCTCACCTGAACACACCCTAACGATCTACTAGTTACCTCATCAGCTTTGCCTTCTGAGTGCTAGGATTACAGGCAGCTTTGACCTGCCTGACTGTTATGTAGGTTCTGGGGATTGAAACTCCTGTCCTCACGCTGGTACAGCAAGCAACCTATCCACCATCTACCTGGCCTAAACAACCATTTTTAAGAATATCTTATTTTATTTGAGAGAGACTAAGGAGAGAGAAGGAGAGGGAAAGAGAACGTGCGTGTGTGCATGCTATAGTACACGAGTGGGGAGAGGTTAGTTCTCTCCTTTCCACCATGTGGGCTTCTAGGAATTGAACTGGAGTTGTCAGGTTTGTGAGCAGATTTACCCACTGAGTTATATTGCCAGTTCCCAACAAACTTTTTTTGTGTGCATGTGCAAGTGTGTTTATGTGTTCATGTATATGTATGTGGATGTGGATGTGGAGGCCCAAGGGTAACATTGGGAATCATCCTCGATTGTTCTAACTCTTTTTATTTTGCTGGGGAGGAAGGGGATACTCCACTTTTCAGGGTTGGAATTACAGGCCGCTGCCATATCCAGCCGGTATCTTTTGTGTGGGATCTGGGAATCTTAACTCGGGTCCTTTTACTTTTGAGACAAAGGCTTTAACCCCTGGGCCATCTCCCTAATCCTAAGCAAACATTTTTAAAGCACCAATTGTTAAAAACAAACAAACAAACAAACAAAAAACCATGCAGGGGTATATGAGATAGCTCAAGAGTTAAGCTTCTTCCTCTCAAGCAGAAGTACTTGAGTTCGGATCCCAGATCCCACATAAAAATGCCAGGTGGAAACTGCGACATGCACTTCCCGCCTTAGAGGGTAGAGCTTGGAAATTTCAAAGCAAAGCAAAGAGGAGGTAGACTGACAGCTGAGTGTGTGCTGAGTGTACAGACTCAGCAGAAAAGCCTCCCAAAGGAGAAGACTTTGCACTGGACTCAAGAAACTAGCTTACTCATATGTAAAAGCGTAACAGAGTACCTACTCAGTGTTAGGGTCTAGATAAGGGGACGGAAGAGAAGACCTTGCATTTGTGGATTATTTTCCGGGGGTAAAGAGAAAGTCTTAAATCTTCAGTCCTAAAGACCTTTACCTTCAGACTCTTCTGACTTAGGCCCCTAAGTTTCTTTCTCAGACACTTCGAGGGAATGTGAAGTTAACACCTGACTCGGGGAACACTGTCTTGAGCTGAGGCACTTAGTGACGGAAGACTTCGTGATAATGCGCTCTGCATATATAAGGCCTGGGTTCAAACCTTGGACTACCACCCACTCCCCCCACGCCAAAAAAAAAAAAAAGAGGAAGAATAACACTTTCCTGTTCTGTAAAGTACTACTTAATGTCTATCTTACATTTCTTCCTGTTCAAAAAGATTGTCCCACTTTACTCCTTTCCAAAGCCCAAACCTCACAGTAGTTATTCCCTCAGGCCCGGAGTCTCTGGCCCTTTAAGATTGCTTTCTTCCCCCCACGTGCCGTCTGGTTGGGCTGGCGACACTGACGCACGCGTGACGTCAATGGCAGCTGGTGGAGTCTGGGCACGAGGAGCGAGGTTGGGATGGGGGTGGGGAGGAGATGAGCGAGAAGGCGGTTCATTTGCATTTAAAGGGGCCTCTTTCGACCCGCGCTTCACAGTCGTGTGAATTGGGCAAACTTTCTGTCCTGGGCTCTGGGGCAAGAAAATGGCGTGGTATGACCGAAGTGATCACGATTCGAGTTTGAGATGTCCTTCCGCGGAAAATGAGAAATAGTCCGCCGGTGCCCAGGCCGGGAGCACGTGACAGGGCGGGAGGAGGCAAGAGAAAGAAGGGAGGAGCTGGGGAGACGACTGTCGGGCGGCGTTTCAGCTGCCCCCACCCCCACATCCTGCCCACTCTCCTGCAGCTGCCACCACATCCTGCCCAGCCGGGGGCTGGGAGCTACTGCGGGTGGGGTAGGGACCCGGGACCTGGCTTTGGCACTCTTCCCTGTCCCTCAACTCCTGGGTGGGGCCTCTGCCCTCTGCTCCAGGTTGGTCCCTGGTACCGTCCCACGGGTCTTGGCCAGTTCTCTGATGGACTCCGCTATCTCGCCCCCCCAACTTGTCTTGAAGTGGAATTATAGGGTCCCAGAGTCGACCGCCAACCCCGGCTATCAGTGCAGAACTGAGGTGCTCCGCAGAGTTTTCACAATCTCAAGTCAGATAACGCAGCCGCGCGCACACACACATCTGCCAAGCGCATTCCTTGCTCACTCTGCAAAGCACTGAGTCGACCGCTCTTCGTGACCTGAGAAGCCGGGAGGCAGAGTACCTTAGAAACCAAAAGACGTCACCATGCTGGGGCGTCCTGATGAGACCGGACAGAGTGGAGCGCGAAGCGCAAGCAGGCGCAGCGCGCCCCAAGTGTACGCAGAGAACATGTGCGCCTAACCCCCCTACACCTGCTGCGGGTCTTGCTCTCAAGGTGGCAGACGTGGAGAAATATTTTTTTCCCCCTGGGGTCACCCAAAAGCAAGGAAGAAGGATCAGCTCGTCAGATGAGGTGGGTGGAGGGGGAGTCTGGGAACTGTGCAGGTGATGCCAGGGAAGGGAAGGGAAGGGAAGAGGAGGCTGTCAAACTGCTAGCCAAAGTAGAGGCAGCGGGTTGAGTCGCCTCCCCGGTTTCGAAAGATCAGGCAGGCAGAGGAACAGCACTGAAAGGAGTAGGGGCAGATCAAAGAGGGTAGGGTTCTGCTAAGCTCAGGACGATTCCCTCCAAATGAATTTACGCACTATTTTTAGGACTTCGGTGGGCATCTAAGGGTCCCAGGGATCCCTTGAGAATTTTAAAGCAGCTTTGTTTGGGCTGGCAGGTGACTCTTCTCTACAAAACATGGGCGGATAACCAGAGGTGGGGGAAGAAACGTGAAACTCGGGCGGACAGCTGAGGCTGCTCAGTCAGTTTCTACCCAGAGGATTCTGGGATGGCTCAAAGAAAATTATCCAGTGAGTCACGTTCAGGAGTCCTATTTTCATCTAACTTCCAAGATTACCTTGGTCCTTTGCAGTTCTCCATGGAGATGGAGATCAAGACCTTATGCTTATTAACGTTTCGGGACGTTTTCTAAGTTTCTTAAGTTCTGTGGCATCTTCCGTAGCCTCTCTTGAATTGTCAGGTCAAAGTCAGGGCCGGGACTCTCTCACGTCCAAAGAGCTCTTCCCTCTTCCTTTTTCCTCTGGTTGGCCCTTTAATACCCTCCCCAGGTGACTCACCTTCCTTCCTCATTCTTTTGTTAAGAACCCAACATTCCAGGCCTGGGAGGCTAGGCAGCCAATCATAGCTTTGAAAGGCTTGCCTTAGGTTTGAGATTGGCTGGAGCTGTGGTTGGCGGGAGGCTCAGCAGTGATGGTCTACAGGAGATTGGGGAGGGGGATTCTGGGAACGGGGTTCTTCCACACCCGCTGGCATTTTGAGAGAGAGTCTTCAGGTAGAGAGCTAGGCCAGAGGGTCCTCTGGCTTTAGGCGCCTCCGAGATTGAGACAAGTTGAAAACTCTTTCCTGAGGGTTTAGCACCCCTCCCACTCCTGTTTTGTTTTTGTTTTGTTTTCCTGTCCTTAAGACCCAATGGTCTTAAGGCTGTGTTCTCAAGCCCGTTCCTAAGAAGTCTTTTCCAGCAGCCCTGGATCCCTCCAGTCTCAACAGTCTGCTTTCCCGACGTCGGAAACAGCCGGAAAATAAACACCCTGATGACTAAACGGTTTCTCCAGCCTGGGGAAGCACTAAAAATAGAGGCCACAAGTGAGGGGAGGTTCCCTACTCGGGGAGGGGGCGGCACTTTCTCATTCTGCTCCCACCACAGCCTTAAGCCTGCACAAGGTTCTGTTCTCCAAATCCTTGCGGCAAGGAGGTGGGCCTCCTGATGACCCTGAAGTCTTTGAGGCAGGCCAACCTTGCCTGCCAGCAGCAAAAATTGGCATCTATGTGCCCAGGGCCCTATCTTCTTAACAGTGAAGAAACTAAGGAGCTACATTTGGGGACCATGTGGGATACTGTAAAAATCAGTTTTCCTGGAGAAGCACCAGACAAAGAGATTGGAAACTGAGGCCAAGTCTCTGAGGCTCTTTGCCCAACAGTCGTGCTGAATTTGCCTCCTATGAGGCTTGTCTGGATTCACAGTAGCCTAATAGTGCCCTTTTGAGAACAGAATGTGGCGGAGCTACTGCACTACCATCTAAGTCTGTGAACTCAATCTTTATATCAAATTCACGTGCTATGGTACGTTTGGAGGGTAGTGAGGTAGAAGAGAGGTAATGTTCATAAACGATGGAAGGAGGACTTGACCCAAAGATGAACTGAACCATGATGAACTGATGCTTCTAACTCACCATATACTACCTCTCCCTAAGATGCGCTCCACCATTCCAAACTTCAACAGTACTTTGACCAGTAAATCATACCCAGCTTGTGAAGAACCATGCATCTCTCTCTTCTGCAACATTCTTTGAAATCTAAGCAAGACCCCTTCATTTCCTCAATCCCCAGGCAGAAATCGAAGGGTGCACGTAGAAGTGATGGGGATGTTACCAGAAGTGTGTTGCTCACACTCAAGTAAACACTAAAAATTTACCACACCCTGAGGCAACCAGATATTAAAAAAAACAAAAAGGAATTCAGAACTACTACAAGACACTTCCGGAGGTTTCCTGGGTTGCAGGAGTGCGTCGGGATACCGCCCCTTTAAATTGCCCCTCTTGGCTGTAACTGCGCTGGGGCCGCTGGCACTAAAGATTAGGTCACGCTAGAACTATGGGGCTGTCGCTTTAAATGGCTGGGCGTCAACAGAGCCGCCCAGGGAGGAGAAGGGGGCCTGTCACAGGTAGAGGGAGCAACGGAGCTCCCCAGGTAACGCCTTAGAAAAGAACACGGTTTGCAAGTGGAGCTTTGTCGCACTGTAAGTGGAGGCAATGGAACCCTCCCAACACACTCTCCTCTTAATTTATCTACTTGGATCCCAACCAACTCTGGGGTCGTGGTGCCGAGATCGCTGGGAGCCTGGGTGAGCTGCCCGCGGAGCTCAGAAGCGACCTCGGCAAGTACTTCGTCAGCTCCGAGGACCCCGCACGCCCAGCCGACCGATCCCCCAGAAAGCCCCGGGCTGTCGCCGCCGCCTTGTCGTCCGGCAGGCGGAGGGATCTGCGCTCCTTGCGCCGCAGCCAGCTCGCCCCGGTGGGGTGGGGCCGGCGCTGCTCGGCCAGCCGAGGGGAGCGGGGGCGGGGCCACGCCCGGGGCCGCCTCATTCGGCCCCGCCCCGCTCCGCAGAGCCCTCCCATTGGCCTTCCGCCTGTCCATCATCCCTGGCCCCCACCCCGCAGGCTAGGCTGCGCGGTGCCTACGTCGGCCTCGACTTGGGGGCTGGAGGAGTTGCCTTTGGAGCCCGAAAGGAGGAAGGAAGCAAAATATCAACAACCGTCTAGGCGGCTCGGGCGCTTGGCCCCATCCCCGCCGCCCGCTGCTGCTGCCCTCGCACGCACGACGGGGGTCCGGGCCCCCCGGCGCCGCCCAGGGCCCACGGGGACTCCGGACGCCTTCGCATTGCCCCCTCCCGGAGCTGCGGCTTCGCGCGGTCGAAGATCCTCCCGGCCGAGGCGAAGGCCCCCCGCGCCGTGACACCCCGTTTCCCCCAGCGGGGCTGGTGAGTCGAGAAAAAGAACGCGCCTACCACTTTAAGAGGCCCCTCCCCCACCTTGTGCTGGTGCTGGGGCGGAGGGCAGTCTGGACGCCCCGAGGGGTGGCATGGGTGCCCCCCCGGGCAGCAAGCACCACGCGGGGTGCGAGTGCGGCCGGCGGCGGCAGCGTTCAGAACGAGGACTCGGCGTCCGGGACGAGTGGCGCGGACCGGAATTCCCTGGGGCGTGGGAGGAGCGCGGTGGGCGCGGGCCTCCGGCGTCGGGGGCTTCAGCGGCTCGGGGGGTCTGGCTGCGGCGGCGCCTCCCGGCGTCTCCGGTGACAGCCGCCGCGCCTGGCATCCAAGTTCCCTGGCGGCTTGCGCGCCCTACCCGGGCACTGGCCAGAGGCTGGGCGGATGGTGGGGAAGTAGGGAGGGGTCGCGTCGACAGCTGGGGGAGTGCGTGTGGCTCCGAACGCGGTGGTCGAGCCGGAGAGCCTGGACGCCAAGTCCCTTTGGAGGGGGCACGAGAGACCCATCTTGGGACCCCCTCGCCTAGCTTCTTAGACCCCTGACTGTATTTGTCAGCAGCACCAACTGGAGAATCCCTAGTCAGAAGTTTGCAACTGTTCACATCTGGCAGGACTTCTCGCGTCCTCTCTTCGCTGCTGCGGGCTCAACCAGACAGGACCAGGGAGCAGGCCCGAGCGAGCGGGGCCTCCAGGAGGTTGGCCTGAGGGACCACACTAAGATGTACAGGTTCTTCCCCCTCGGAGACGGGTGGGAGCCGTCACCCGGGTGATTCTCTTGACCCCTCCACAGCCTTAGGGGCTGCCTAGAGATTCTGGGGTTACCAGCCTCTGCCTGTGACCGGCACATTGGGACCAGGTTGGAGGGTCCAGTGGGTGAATCTTGTGTGTTCAGCAGTCCACGTGAATTTTCCTTCAAGGCCTAGCTTTGGCTTTCTCGGTCCCTCAGTGGGTCTCAGCAGAACTGTGGGAAGTTTGCCGTCTGGGGCGGTGACCTTGGGCATGCTCTGGCCAGATCTCAGAGGGGAGCTCAGGCCAACCTAAGGCTGGGTGCGCTGGCGTTGAGAGCCGTCCGTCTCCCACTCCCCTCTGAGCCCCAGCAGAGATCTCAACCAGTGTTCCCAGACACCCAACTTCTGGCCACTGGCCACCCAGCCTCAGTGCTCAGCCTGGCTGTCCCTGCTCCCACGGCCTGCCTGGGAATGAATTTCCTTCCTGCGTCTTCCAGGATGGGGGTGGGGCGGGATGCTTGTGGGAGTGGCCGAAGACCTCCTTATGTGAGATGGTTGAGGGGGGCATTGGAGATTCTGGGTAGCTTTTTGACCACTTGTCCATTGGGACCCTAGGGTCCCAACATCATTTTTCTCTTTGTTGTAACTCCACGACCACCCTCCCCCCCACACACGTGTGCTTGCATATGTATATATGTGTTTGTAATAAGGTTCTCTGGGGAAGTCAGGAGCTTTCACTCACCACTATAGTAACCAGAGAGGTTGAGTTTTTTACCAGGGATCACACAGTACATCTGTGTCACAGTGGGCATCCTTCCTCTCTTGCAGGCTCAGCTTTCCTATGGGGAGGAGAGGAACACTAGAAAGGAACCATGTTCTTGCAGGTTGTGGGCCAAGAAGAAAAGCAGGACCCAGTCAGAAAGCATCCTAAGCTTTGTGCTGGGGGGGATGGGTTGCCTCTGCTGTCTACTGTACGGAATGCCTGAAACAGTGTTGGGGGGCTTGAAAAGCAGGCTCGTACTCCCCAGTTTCCATTCCCTCTGCCTGGTGGAGCTGAGCTTTTGCCTTGGCCTTCGTGGCTCCTGGTGTTCCTCACAGACCGGATGATCTGACAGGCAGGCTGGCTGCCATTATATAATCTCTCTCCAGCAGGTTTTTTTTTTTTTTTTTAATCTTCCCCAGGCTTCCTGGAAGGTGTGATGGGAAAGGTGGAAGAAGATTGCTGGGGTTGGAAGCTGGCCCCCAGTGGATAGGGTTAGGGTCACTGCGTCGTTCCCCCCTCCCTCCTACGTGGCCCCTGCCCTCTAAAGGAGCCTCTATAATTCCTTGACCTTTCTGCTTTCCTCTCTACCCCAAAGGCAGAGGCCTGGATCTCTGTTCATCCTTGAAGTCTTCTCTTCCCTGCCAGGTGGATCCCCTGCCCTCCTTTATTGGCCTTGGCCCTTATTGAATGTTTTGTCACCCACCCAGGAGAAGGGAGTCGGCATGTGAGCGGACGGGCTTTTTCCTGTTGTCGGGGCTGTTCGTTCCCAGGCTTCCAGGCCAGACAGTGGAGAAGAGCCACAGGCCAGGTGGGCAGCACAGGCTGCGAGTCACAAGCTGCTGCTGGCTCTCTGAGGAGCTCAGGTTCCACCATGGAGGATCTGATTTGGGAACTGTGGAACTGTGGTGGTCAGCTCTCCCACCCTTTGGGGCCATGTCTGGGACTCTCCAGACCCTATGAAGCCACTCGAGACAGTCACCTTCCTTTTCCAGGGAAGCGGGAAGGAGGCCTTGCTGACTGGCCTCATGGCCTCTCCTCTGCATCTCTGTAATCGCTAGTGGCTTTTATGAGCCAGTCATGGGGCCAGAGTCCGGCCAACCCTCTGCCCTTCTGTCCTAGTTTGGTGACTTACTCATGGGGGGAGAGGGTGGCATTAGGTGGCAGGAGCTATGCTGTAGAAGCCAGACATCTGGCTGTGTTGTGGTTGATGTCCTTCCTCGTCACAGTCTCAGCAGGCCGCACAAAGCTTGGATGTCAGGAAAAGCTTCCTAGTGGAGCTAGGCTGGGAAGGGCCAGCTCTGAACCTGGCCTATAAAAGGACATGGGGCTCAGGCACTTTGTTCCCCATGGCTCTGCTAAGAAGGCTTTGACCTTTGGCCTAGAGGCGCTGTTGCTGTTTGACTCCTGGAATATTTTTTCTCTCCTGGTGTAGGACAAAAAGTATTCTGAGGAGTCTGTGCTGGAGCTCTGGAAAGGCTGCCTCTGAGACCCTGTCCCTAGCAGGTGAACTGGGGGTTCCTGTAGGTTATGGTACACACATGAAGTGTACAGTGAACCCTTGGGGATGTGACACCCACAGAGCAGCTGTTGTACTGCCAGGGTGAGGGCAGCAGTGGCAAAGATGATTAAAGGATTGACAGTGGGATGTGGTAAGGGATGGAGGCAGGAAGGCCAAGGACACAGGCCAGGAGCCTCTGCTGGAGCAGTGGTTGAGGTTGGCACAGATGGGCAGCAGAGCCCGAGTCTGCAGAGAGCATGCTTCAAGACTCAGGGAGCACTAGCTGGCTTTTACTTTCCTGCCCACTCTGTTCCCTGGCCCACTGCCCCCACCCTGACCTTCATCCTTTGGTGAGTCGCCCCTCAGGCCTTAGCTTTCCAGGAGTGCAGGAATATGCCTTTCTGTGATTTGTGCTTCATGGTCTATGCTGGTCTATTCTAGTCTCCATGAATGAGGCTACTCAGCTGCACCTGGAAGAAGATCTTAGGCCCCAGTGGTCCCCAAGGCACTTCATATCCTCCTTTCCTTTCTCCATGCTCCATCCCTGCTCTGGGCAGCACTGGCAAAGTCAGGTAGGGTTGGAATCACCATTTGAGGGATATCTGACTGAGGACGGACCCTCCTGCTGGGTGCAGAGGGAATGACTGCCCACTCTGGCCTGTGGCTAGCCACACCCAGGCGGGACCATATTTACTCTTTTAAACTTACCGTCTCAGGAGACTCTGGGCTCTAAGCCTGATTGCTGACCTTGGCGTGGTGCCCCTGTTCAAATCTTGGGTAGACAGCAGGCCACAGGGAAGGCACATCCTGCCTGTTCCTGGTTCTCTTCTGACATCATCCCGCACCAGTTTAAGATGATATATGGTTCAGAGACCAAAAGTAAAAACTTTTGAAGTCTCTAGGGCTGGAGGAAGGGAAAAATAGCACTTGTTTCCTCTGTGCATAGCACGCTCCACTGCTTTTCTTTACCAAAGGGGAAACTGAGTGTGGAACACTTTTATTAACTCAATGACATTTTCCCAGTATTGAGGGTCTTGGGCTCTAGTCCAGGCCAAAGGAGGAACATAACCAGAAACAGGAGGAAGGATGCTCTAGATTGCAATCCTGCCTAGTAGGCTGTCAAGACAGGGACTAGAGGTGGGCTTGGTCGCAGTTTGGGGGTGCCACTGTTGACTTCTAACAGGTAATGTCTTCATATTTTAACCCCATGGAGAGAACCCTAAAGCAAGGCTCTGGAGCCAGAGCCAGTGGCATACATTGCCAGTGGCATACATTGGCCCCTGCAGCTAGCTGCAGGAGGAGGTTGAGGGGGGCTATGTGGGAAGTGGCATGGGGGCTGTAGCACAATACAGTGGCAGTCATCTCTTGCCCTGGCTCTCACCCTCACCGTCCCGCCAGCTGCAAGAGGAAGGAGGTTCACTGGAAAATATTGTAGTTGTATTGTTCCTCTAGGACATTCCGCTTCTGGGTCAGGGGCCTGTGGTATTAGGACCAGGTATTGAAGAGGCTTTGAGTCGACCCTGAAAAGCAATGAAAAGCTGAATTGGACCTCCTGCCTGATTCAAGCCAGCTGCCTTCTGGTTTCAGAATTTGCCTTTCACCCTGTGCCTTGCAAATGTCATGGGTCCTTTGCTGTTCCTGGTGATGCCCTCACCCCATGGCCCACCTGTATAGAGTGGGCTTGAAGGTTGGGAGATGGACGGAAAGAAGCATCCAGCCAGAGGTGGGTCAGTGGTGAGGGGAACAGGACTCTTTTCTGGAGTGGTCTCTTCCCACTCCATTGATGAGGTAACATCACTTGAGGAGTGATCTAGACTGAGGCTTTCCTTGTCTAGCGTGCATGTGGATGAGGTCAGTGACAGGAGACCCTAGGTGCCTCTTAAAGGTGATGCTTCCTGCTGCATCTCTCCCTTTGACCTCTGGACCCCTCTCTATGGACTCCCCTTGTATGGATCCTATGTCAGACCCTAGGCCAGGCACAGGGTAGGAACAGGTGTCCTGGTCCAGCTGCTCTTATTTACCCCCCCCCCTTCAGCCCGGGTACGGGGTGGGAGCCAGGGAAAGGAAACCTTCACCTGCTCCCAGGGGTAGGGCCCTGGTTATAAAGTCCGCAAGACTTGAGCGTGTAGCCGGGAGGACTTCCCCTCAAAAGAAGCAGCTGCTCAGCCATGTCCTTCCTGACAAAGCTAGAGCCCTCTCTGCAATATCCTTGTGAAGTTGTGAGGGCCCTGTGTTGATGAAAGGCACAGTTCTCGGGTACATGCTTGCATAGGCCCTGCCTGACCCCCTCCATTGGGCTGGGCACACAACCTCACCTGGCCCTTTTCCTGAATGCAGTAAGCTAATCCCTTAAGAGCAGCCACCATGCTGCTTCTTGCCAGGGGCTTAAAGGAGACCCAGCACCTCTTTAAATCCTTGGTGGCTCCTCGAGGTCACCATGTCTCCAGGAGGATTTGTCTTGATTGGATTGACCTCTTTCTGGCCCGGCGTGTAGCTGGCCTTTTGGCCCCAGGGTTCCCATCTGTGTCCCTATCCCTACCTGAAGCACAACAGTCAGGACTAAGCCCTTGGTCTGCTCCTGGGTGCTTGAATGAATAAAGGGCCAACCGTACCCTGGGAGACGGCCTTTCTGAGCCTCTTTGTGATTCCTCTCTAGCCTGCTCTTCCCTTGGCCCAGGCTGTGCCCCAGCATTCCACTCCACGGGAAACCCCTGCCCTGATCTAACTAGCAGTCCACCTATTGCAATGCCAGGCAGTTTAAACCTAGTGCTAGTGGCATTATGCCCATCTCAACGGCTCTCAAGCTGACCCACCCCCAAGGCCCCAGCTGTCACTTTCACTTCTGTCTCCTGAGACCCCAGAGGGAAGTAGGGTGGGGAGATGGAAGGTGACACACTAACCGTCCCAACCGCCCCTACCTCTCCCTAGTCAAGGTTTCTGATGACCAGGGGCCCTGCTCACCACTCTTATCTGGTGGTGGCTGAAATGGGCTTAAGTTGTTGTGGTAGGATTGGCTGTATGAGAAGAGTGAGCGCCAGTCAGGTAGCAGAAGGGACTTCTCAGGTAGGGAACTCTGCTGTATTTCATTGTGTCAAGGGGCGTGGCTGACCTGTAGGTTCTGAACTGGATAAGTGGAAGTTTGGCTTAAAAGTATTTAGGAGACTGATTGTCTGCCAGCTCCCATGGTAGGAGCATAATGCTGAGACTTTGTGATGCCCATGTGCCACCAACTGCCCATGCTTGGTTGGATGACTTCTGACAAAGCAAGTTTGATTCCTAGAACCTACTTTAAGTACAGGGACCCTTGCCTATGAATTCCTTTCTATAGTTTAATACCTGTCCACTATTCTGTGTTCCCATTCTGCACCCTTGAGAGTATATACTCAGAATTGGGGACAGAGCAGAAACACTGGCTGGTTCTTCCCTACCTCCTGTCACCACCCACGGGATTCTTCTCTTGGGAAGCCCTGGGCAGAGGTGTAGCCCTTGCATCTCACTGCATCTTGCTCCAAATGCCAGTAGCTGGACATGCTCTTGGACAGGAGTGGAAGGCCCAGGAGGTGGGGCTGGAGCTGTGGGTTACATTCTTGGGGTCGTTCATTCATCCAAATTGCCTTCTGTCAGGGAAGATGGAACCAGAAACCTGGGTTGTCCTGAGCTTTGTGGTGGCATGGGGTGCTGGGTGGGGGGTCACCTATGTTCTAGAGTATGAAGTTGAGCCTGGAAGAATAAGGGTGGAGATTCATTATGCAAATCATCATGCAAATGAACGAGTCAGGGTTGCTGAGCCTGCTGGGCGGGGCATGAGGCAAGGCATTAGCTTGGGTTTCCAGACTGACCTCACCAGTGCTGGCAGTGACCTTGGGCCTAAAACTAGGATCAGAATCCTTGCCCGTCCAAACCCTGGGTCTGTAGGTGTCCAGTTCTTTGAGGGGATAATTGCTATCAGGGTAGACTGTAGCCCAGGACTGACTCTGAATCCTCTGCAAGGAGTGACTTGAGAAAGCAAGTCCCCCGCCCAACCTATACATACCTTCTCCCTTTCCTAGCTTCCACTCTGCCTTTTCCTTGCCAGCTGAAGGCTGGCAAACCCAACCAGGCTGGCGTCTCTCCTTGGAGCACCACCGTCCTGGTCCCCTTTCTGCTCGCTAGCCATGGAAGCTGAATGGTTGATGGAAGGGCCCTTGGGACCTCACCATTCCACCCTGTTATGTCAGCCAGGGGTGAGGCTGGAGGCTCAATGACTTACTCAGGGTGCACAGCAGAATCTCAGACAGACTGGACAAGCCCAGCCTAAAGCCCTCAACTTTCTTCACTGCCTGACCTCACTCACCTCTTGGCTGCTAGGAGTCAGTGTCCTGTTGCCCCTAGGACTCGCTGAGGCAAGGTTGAGTGGCTGTAGGAACTGTCGTGAAGGTTGAGGGTATTGGGAGCCAGTCCAGAGGCTGGGAGGGAAGTTCAGAGCTGGGTGGGAGGTGCAGGAGGCAGCCTCTGCTTTCATGGGGAGCCTCAAGGCCTCACAACTGCTGCAGGAAGTGAGAGGTGGACTACTGGAAGGACAGGCTGAGGTGAGACTCAGTGGACAGACCCTCGTGAAGAGGCATCTTCTGAGTGGAGAGAACAGGATGACCTGGCCTGGGAGGTTTGCCAGGGAGGAGAAGCAGGAAGCAGAGGGTGGAGCATGGAGAATTGTCCCTCGGATGATAGGGGAGGGCTCCCTAAGTCAGTTCCTGTCCCCCTGCAAGTCTCAGTGCCTGGGACCACCCTATCCCAAGGCCTGCTTTCCTGGACAACCCCCCTACCCGCCCTCAGGTCCCCTGTCGGTGAGTTAAAATTAGCTCAGTGCCCAGGCTAAAAATAGCCCCTGCCCAGCCCCAAGCTGCCGGCTGGGGGAGGGGAGGGGAGATGGTGGGAAATGGGCTTTTGAGTAGTGAGCCTGCCAGAACTGAGGGCTTGGGGCGGGCTGCCTTTGGGAGCTGATGAGGAACTGGGGTGAAGAAGAGAGGCTACATGGGGGATGGGGAGGGGGAGGGAAAGATGAGGGCTAGGGTGTGAGTGGACTCTTGGGGCACCCTGCAGATGCCTGCTTCTCTCCCAGTCTCTGGTCTTTTTTCTTTCTGTCTCCTCTCCTGTGTCTGTGTGTCTGTCCCAGCCTCGCCCACGCTGCCTCCCTCTCAACAAGCAGGCTGCTTGAGGCCCCTCGACTGTGGGGGTGACAGGTGGATTGGATTGTCACCCCCTCCCCCCAGCGCCTGCTGCTTATTTCATGCCCTGAAGCCCCGCCACAGGGAGGGGGCGGAGGAGGGTGACAGCTGTCTCCATCACCGCCTGCCTTCCCAGTCCCAGCCTGCAGCCCCAGGCGGCCTGGGAGGGTGGAGGGGAGACTAATGAGAGCAGTGCTCTCCCTGTCCCTGTCGTTCCCTCCAGGAAGAGCCCAGACCTCAGCTCTGCTGGTCTCAGCTCCACCAGCCTCTGCTCCCCGCTGGCCTTTCCTCTTGGAGCCAACTCGCAGCAGCTTCGGAGGCTCCTCAGCCTCAGGTCACTAGACAGAGCATCCGTGTGGGGAGCGGTTGAGGGAGTAGAAAAGGGGGTGCACTGCAGAGGAGTGGAGAGGGAGGACAGAGGCTACCAGGGGAAGGACATCCTGCCTGGCCCCTCAGCAGCTTGATCCAGGGCCACCCTGACCACAGTCCCACCCCCACCCAGGCCTCTCACACAGGAACCGAGAGGCCTCATTCTGAAACCCTAGAATGGTTTGACTGTTGCTCAGGTGCCAAGAGGTGTGACCCTGGGGAGACAGGGCCTGCTTCTTCTCCTGTGACCCTCCAGACCAGCAGTTCTTTGCTTTTCAGTCGGCCCTTATTTGCATGTAAACAGCACATAGTCAAGGGTCCTGGATCCCCAGACTTTCCAGCCTAGACCCCTCAGAGGCTCCTTCCCCACCCTTCTGCTGCTGGCTTCACCACAGACCCTGTGAGCCCAGCACCCTCCTTCCTCTGCTGCTGTTACCACAGCCTGGTGGGAGCACCACCCTGCCAGCCAGGCCTACTGAGGGTCACTGTCTTGACACACAGGGTGTAGCCTGAGGTCAGGATGGGCAGGCCCTGGGGGGTCAGCATCTCACACAACAGCCCAGGACCCGGAAGAGGAGAGCCAGCTAGCCAGGCCCTAGCAGAATTCACATCTGGAGAGCAGATGCCTAGACCTCTGGCTCTTTGCAGTTGGTCGTTAGACAGAGGGCTGATTAAGCAGGTCCAGGTATTTATTAAAACCTCCCAGTGGAGTAGAGAGTCTTATACAGGATGGGCCCCATACCTGGGGTCAATCTAGGGTCTCTTTTGCCCATCTTGACTCCAGACCCCTTCTTCTAGAACCAAAATTGAACTCATATTCTTGTCCTAGGTCTTCCAAGGAACCTGAAATAATATAGAGGCGACAACATGGAAGAGGCCAAAACAGTCAGAACCTGTTCTGTAAGAGAACTTGTGGTTAGATGGGAGGAAGGACTGCCCAAGACAAGGTCTGTTCTCCAGCAGGATAGTACTGGCGGTAGAGGGAAAGCAGCCAAGGCTCTGGAAGACGCAGCTCATAAAGGGCTGTTAGCATGGAAAGAGTTGGGGTAGATGGAACCTGGTGTCTTAAACACGACAGGTTCCCTTCATTAAAGGTACTCACTGGGCTTCTGTGGCTTCCTTGCCTCCTCAGCCCTGATCCCTCTTGCATCCCAGCACCCCCAGCATGAGGCAGGATGGGGGGGCAGTGTAGGAGATCAGCCAGGGAGCTGGTTGCCAGGCGACAGTTGCCTAAGCAACCCCATCCTCTCCATCTCCATGTGCTCAGGGCTGCTCCTAAGAAGACTTGGAGTCTTACCCTCTGTACCAGCCATGCTGAGGGTAGAGAGGGTTGAAGACATGGATGGCGGGGCTGGTTATAGAGTGGGAGGTGTCCAAAGTGATAAGCTTTGAGGATGATTGGTAGAAGAGTCCGAAGTCCAAGGACAGTGAGAGCAACTGGTATTACAACAGGATTGACAGGAGATTAGACTGCAAGAAGGACTTCTCACAGGATCGTGACAGTCCCAAATATTTTCTTTGCATAGGTTTTCTCCTTCAGATGATAAACAGACCTAGTTCCTGCCCTCATGACTCTCCAGTCTCAGGGGAGGGGAGCCAGGTACTGATTAGAAGCACTTAATGTAATTATTCACACAGGTGGTAATGCTAGCTAGAGAGCAAGACTGAATTTCTGGAGGATCATCTCAACACCCAGAGGGCTCACTCCAGCCTGGTGGAGGGCTTGTGCTGACTATAAGTGGGCATGAATGTGCTCATGGGTTCATGGTGGTGAACAGGGGACAGGTGGGGGTGGGTGGGTGGGGGAGGCAGCCATGTGGCCGGTGACATCTGGACCTCCTGTACTGCTAAGTCTAGGTCCGAGTTCTTAAGGCTGGACAGAGAATCATACCTGAAAAGCTTGTGTCCTCTTAGCACCCTCTGCCTCCCTGCCTCGCTGGCCCACAGCAGCTCAGGAAGCCGTCAGCAGCCTGTGGATTGCCCTGAGAGGCAGGCTGCAGCCCTGGCTGGAGTTTGTTCTCCAGCAGGATAGTGCTGGCGGTAGAGGGAAAGCAGCCTTGACTTGAACAGGGGTTAGGATAGAAGATAACCATGCAGGGTCATTTGGGCTGCTGTTTGTAATCCTAGTATTTGAGGAGGAGCTTTAAAGGGTAGGACAGAGACAAGGACAAAGGGGAAGGTGCTGGACTGCCACTTTGGGAATGGAAGGGAAAGAGTTGGGCCCTTTTCTGTAGCTATCTGGACAGAGTAGAAGCTAGGTGATAAAAACCAAGGGACAGTCCTGTGATGGTCTCTATCATGTCCAGAAGCTTTCCTTGTCATCTCACTTCTCTCACAAGGAAATTTCCTTACCAAGGTAAAACCTTTGGGGCCTTGTAGAGTGGGGCTGGGAAAACTCGGTAGCCTTTGGCAGCAAGCCGGGACTGAGAGTCCTCTGTTCCCCCGTCTTCATGCGGCAATGAGGTCATTTGCCAGGCTTTCAGGAGGAGACCGCAGAGAGGAAGGCCCAGACTCCTCCCATGACCACCTAGAAAACATACTCTCCCTCACCATCACCCAGAAAGATCTACCTGTGACAGAAGGACTCTTAGAGTGACAGAGTTGGAGGGGCCTGGAGGTCATCTCCGTTCCTCTCTGGACCATAACCAGTTCCAGAGGCTCACCAGGCTCTGGGGTTAAACAATACCTGTGTCCCACATCTTCTCTGACTTGGGCTGAGTGGTTATCCTGTATCCTTCCCACACATGATATCCCCAGCACAAATGCCTTGCAGAAGTTTCCTTGCCCCGTTGACTCAGGATTGGAACTCCGGCTGACCATGAGTGGGCCATGGAATTCTCCAGTTTGTGCTGTTTGCCCTGTTTGCCGTGTACTGGCTGGGTAACTAGCTGGGAAGCACTGCTTAGCTGAGCTTAGGTTCTAGACCTGACCCATCTTTTGTGTTGGTCAGGACTCGCATACCAGCCTATACACCTGTGCACATATGTCACCCCATACATAGGCTTGTAGTTGTCTATACAATGCTGTGGCAGAATTCAACATTGTGACAGGCCTTGCAGCCTGCAAGTTCTGCCATGCTGATTCTGTCCTTTTACAGGAACACTGGCCTGGGTTAGGATGAACTCAGTAGTATAGCACTTGCCTAGGGAGCAGGAAACCCTGAGTTTCATACCAGGTAGTACAGACTTATCATCCTAGTTACTCAAAAGGTTAAGGCAGGAGGATCATACATTCAAAGCCAGCATGGGCAACTTAGACATGGATCAATCAATCAATCAATAAGTGAGGGGTTAAGGCAGCCCAATGGTAGAATACTTACCTAACATGTGCAGGACCCTGAGTTGAGTCCCTAGTATGAGAGAGGCGGGGAAGGGAGGGATGGTTTTGCTGCCCTTTGGCCTAAAATAGTTTGTCTACATCTAAGCAGGAGAATACTCTTCAAACAAAAACTTTACTGAGGCCTGGTAAATAAAACAGATATTTGCACCAGAGCTCTGGTGGGGGTGGGCGTTCTTCAGTGTGGGCTTCACGAGCCTATAGAACCTGCTATTAACCTGAACGGTACTGGTACCTGCCACGCCTTACCTCTGCTGGTCCAGGCTGGAGAGGAAGACGGGTTCTGGAGAGAGGAGACATGGGCATTTTACAAGAAGCAGATTTCAGAATCCAGAAGCCCCATGTCTTCTGTCTGACCCACAGTCTGAGGACAGCAGTTACCTTGAGGGAACTAGCTTGGGTCAAGCTGTGGTCCCAGTGGGAACCCAGTTTACTTCCGGTGTGGTGGGCCATTGCCTAGAGTAGCCAGCATTGCCACACTCTGAGGATGGGATGTATACGTCACCAGCCTCTTATAGGGTGTGTTGAGCCTGGGGTGCATCCTCAAGAAGCAAGGCTTGGGGTTGCAAGGACGACAGCCATCTTGTGACTCTTCCCCACTTCTATAGGAGGCTGTGGACAGGTGTCCTGTGGGTCATGAACTGAGCACTGCTCCAGGACGTTCATGAGCACAGTGTGAGGCACCCAGGCCACCACCCAGCAACCCCTTTCTTCCTGGCACTGAAGAACCCCAGAGAAGATGGGGAGAAAAAAGATTCAGATCCAGCGAATCACTGATGAGCGTAACCGCCAGGTAAGGAGCCCCCAGAACCCTGCAGGGTATGTGAGGGAAGGCAGGGATCTGGCCTATGATGCCCATTCCCAGCTCGGAGCCCATGAACTCAGGAGAGATTATGACAGAGAAGTGGGTCTGAGTGGAGAGAGAAGCAACCCTACTTTCTTCTGTATCTGGGTACCTCTGTGCCCCAGGCACTCTGGCTCTGCTACCACTATATGGTTTACCCTCACCCCCAATCCATAGCTTGCATCCCAGTGGGAATCTTTTCCCTACTTACCTGAGAGTCTGCTGCATTTCCCTACCCCCTGCACAGAGGCATGGCCTCCTGACCATCTAAATCTTTTCCAAATCTGGCTCTGGCTGTATCTTGACTGTGGACTGGCCAAGAGGGCTAGCTTGTTTCTTCTCTGACCAGAAGGTTCACTAGAGGCAGCGACTCTTGGCAAGCATGGCTAGGCCACCTACTACTTTCCTGCAGGTGACATTCACCAAGCGAAAGTTCGGGCTGATGAAGAAGGCTTACGAATTGAGTGTGCTTTGCGACTGTGAGATCGCGCTCATCATCTTCAACCACTCCAACAAGCTGTTCCAGTATGCCAGCACCGACATGGACAAAGTGCTGCTCAAGTACACGGAATACAATGAGCCCCACGAGAGTCGCACCAACGCTGACATCATCGAGGTGCGCGGGGCTCCTCTTGCTCAGAAATCCAGGCCAAGGAAAGAGGGGCAGTGGCAGTGGAGGTAGACATGTAGCCACAGCTCACAGTGGCCACCCACTTTCTGTCCTTCACTGTTCTCTTTGCCTCCTTTCCTTTCTCAATCCTTTGGTCTGCTCCTTTGTGTTTCCCTCTTGGGGCAGTCTGCCCCTGTCTCTTGGTGGGTCCCCATGGATCTGTTTTGTGTTTCAGAGCTGACATTGTAAATGGTTGAAAGACAGGAATTCAGCTCTGGCCTTATGGCCTTTCACAGGTGTTTCAGTCTCCCTGGGCCATGGTGTCTTCCACAAATGGAGTAGCGCCTGCTCTGAAGGATATTCTGTGAGCACAGGGAGACAGTCAGCTCTTGCTTCTTGCTCCGGGGTGTCCACTTGGGGAGTATTTTTCATGGTGGTGAAGACAGGAAACCATAGGTCTACTCAAGAAATATTCTAGACTTGGATATAAACATAAAAGAAGCAAATGTTTATTTGTAAATGTGTTCTGAGTTTGAGAAGGTAGCTTTGGTTACACTGCAGGCCTACCAGGCGCACATCTATTCTGTTGAGATAGTGTGCGAAGCTCTGGATTCTAGACAAGGCCGCTCTAGGTGTTGTACTCAGTACATGCTGCTTTAACTACTGTGCTTCCTTGTACCCAATCCTCTCCCTTTGTTTCTCTACATCAGTTTCTCTTGCCCTTTTTTCTGAGTAGTGCCTAAGGGTTGGAATAGGGCAGAGTCCCTACCCCCTCTAGAGTACATTCTCTGGGAAGCAGGCTGGGACTGGTTTTTGTCCCTTTGCCAGCTGCAGCTGTGGAGCACATACCTCCATACTAGCGCACCCCCTGGGTTAGGTTCTCAAGCACTTGGAGTATATCGATGCACCATACATGCCCTGAAGGCATTGTGACAGTGAAGGAAAGACAGCTCAGAGGGATGGGCAGGGTGAGGAAGGTTGGAGAAGAGTAGGGATCCTGGGGAGGGTTGGGAGGAACTTGGAGGTGATGGGAAGGATCCTTTGGTAGCTGGCTGACTTAGTGGTGCGGTTGCAGACCCTGAGGAAGAAGGGCTTCAATGGCTGCGACAGCCCAGAGCCTGATGGGGAGGACTCGCTGGAGCAGAGCCCCCTGCTGGAGGACAAGTATCGGCGCGCCAGCGAGGAGCTGGACGGGCTCTTCCGGCGCTATGGGGTGAGCCCCACTCACCCTCTCTCTGGCCCCCTTCCGGCCCCTCCCCCCAGGCGCTGCACAAGAAGCACAGGGAGTGTGAGAGCCCCGAGGTGGACGAGGTGTTTGCCCTGACCCCCCAGACGGAGGAGAAGTATAAAAAGATAGACGAGGAATTTGATAAAATGATGCAGAGTTATAGACTGGCCGTGAGTAGTCGCATGGCGGAGAGCCTTCTGTGCTGCATGGTGTGGCTTCGCGCCCAGCCTGGCTCTCGGCTGTCTCTGATGGGTGTCCTGCTGAGCCATGCTAGGGCTGGTAGTAACCACTGAGGAAGCCCCCGCCTCGGTGGTGGTAACCCTCTGTCCCTTGCCTAAGGTCTTCTTGGATAAGCTGGAGAAACCTGTACTATCCCTTCACCGATAGGAAATACACAGATAGATGCCACGAAGTCCTTAGCAGTCAAGGAAGTGGTGTGTGTTGGAGAGGTCCCCTTGGACGTTCTGACACCCCCACTAATGCACTCAGCCTTGTTTAAGGGACAGCGGGAGGGATGAGCATGAGCTCTCCCTGCAGTAGGCCAGAAAGCATCCTGATATATAGCTGTGTGGGGGTTTGAGTCTGTCCCCAGGGCACTAACTTGCTCCCAGTGCATCCTGCCTGGCCGAGGACTAACCCACCTCCACTGGGGGTTGCCCAGTCCTGTCTGCAGTGAGCAGAACCTTGCTCTCCCACTCTGGGTTAGAGCTGCATCCCAGAAGACTCCCACCTCTCTGGTGGGAGGCAGGCAGAACTGCAAAAAGGGATGAGGGCAGGCCTGAACTGCTGGCCTCAGAGGCAGAGCCCAGAAACCAGAGAACCCTTGTCTGCCCTCTTAGACAAAGTGGGTGCAGGGGAAGTTCACCAGGCCTGATCCTAGCATTCCATCTTTTCTGTCTAGTCAGCTGTCCCGGCACCCAACTTTGCCATGCCTGTCACAGTGCCTGTGTCCAATCAGAGCTCAATGCAGTTCAGCAACCCCAGTGGTTCTCTGGTCACTCCTTCCCTGGTGACATCATCCCTCACGGATCCACGGCTCCTGTCCCCCCAGCAGCCAGCGCTACAGAGAAATAGCGTATCTCCGGGCTTGCCCCAGCGACCGGCTAGTGCAGGTGAGTAGGGAGGGTGTGTCACCAAGGTGGAAGGATGGCAGCATGGAGAAGCCTCCAGGTTTCCATCTGCAGTAGCAGATATTCTCTTCACCTACCACAATGTTCCTTCCTGTGTATGGTTCTTGAGGGAAAAGTCTGGACTTTTCTTCCAGGGTCCCCTATGCTTATTCAGTCCCAAGACAAACCTGACTGTGCTCTGTTTTTCTCCTAGGAGCTATGCTGGGTGGAGACCTCAATAGTGCTAACGGAGCATGCCCCAGTCCTGTTGGTGAGTGTAACTGTCTTACATGCTGTGACCTCAAGCTCAGGGACCTAGAGAACAGAAAAATGTCAGGCCTGAATGGATTATGGTCAGAGGACTTTTAGGTCCTTGAATTTTGGTGTCTGCGGCAGTGACTAATACATGTGATCAACAGAAGTGTAGGTCTGACAAATATTGGACGAACTGAGAATGGAGTGGCAGGGCTATTAGAGTGGAAGGATTGAATAGAGGGTCTGGTCTTGCCTAGACAAACAGAAGGGAAGGACTCATGTGCCCTCGTGTGCATATAAGCCTCTATACTCCCACAGGGTTGCCAGATACAGATGTGCACCTGTAAGCACATATAACCAAACCACAGAAGGACAGTGCCTTGTGCCAGCCATTCACAGCCCCTCCTGTTCTGTACTGGTATCTGGCTGGTAACTGCCTTCTAATGTCACCATTGATGTCACCCTGTCATTCCTGCCATTGCTGGAGTAATCTTGGAATTTGAATGGAGTCAGCAATGCACTGTGAGGGCAACTGTGTGCTCTTAGAGGACAAATCAAGGTAGCATTTCTCGTTGCAGCCACCTCCTCACATCCCTAGACTGTAGAATCCCCCAGCTAAGTCTCAGCCAATATGCTTCCCCTTTTCCATTTTAGTCATTGTGGTCTTTAAGACAGGCTGAGAGTGCCTTAGCAATATTTACGTGCTGGCGTCAGGGAATGAAAATGTGGGAATAGTCCCTTCTACCTAGACCACTTGCAGACTGTTGACCCAGCATTGGGAAGCCATTGAGAACTGGGGGTGCACATGGATATCACTTTACTTTCATCCAGGATCACGTTTCCTCTTGTATCCATATCTGTCCCATGTTTCTTGAAGGGCTAATGTGAACTTAAGTGAGATAATATGTATGCAAAAGACCTGTGAACACTGTAGAGTGCAGAGTAGATGTAAAACATAGTTGTTATGCCTGCTGTCACTGGTGTAATTATGGTGGTGACTGTGTCACCAGTCCCCTGGTGCCAGCAACACCATCACCATCAGTGAGTGGACCATCTCCTAAGGCTTCAGGCAGCTTGTCATGTGCTGATACAAAACACGGTGTCCCCAGTCCCTGACAGAGGGGTAATCTGAAATTAATGGCTACCTTTGGAACATGAATCAGATTGCAGCCTGTCACCCTGTTCCCATGCTGGCCATGGGTCTTGTGTGAGGCAAACAAAGGGAAGACATGTTGAGAGGTGTGACTACAGCTCCTCCTCTGTGTCCAGGGATGGCACAGGCAGTGTTGCTTTCCAGCTCCCACTGGCCCCCATTGATGTGGGTTAGAGCTGAGTGGTAGAGGACCAAAGCTCTAAGGATTAAGTACTGGGCACCCACAGAGAGCCCTGTTATGGTTCTAAGAGATTCCAGTGACTGATGGATGCTGACCTGGGTGGTTAACAAGGCCAAGGGGTAGGCCAGTGTTTTCCCTCTCTCATTCCCTCATTCTCCAGGGAATGGCTATGTCAGCGCTCGGGCTTCCCCTGGCCTCCTCCCTGTGGCCAATGGAAACAGTCTGAACAAGGTCATCCCTGCCAAGTCTCCGCCCCCACCCACCCATAGCACCCAGCTCGGAGCCCCCAGCCGCAAACCTGATCTTCGGGTCATTACTTCCCAGGGAAGCAAAGGGTTGATGCATCACTTGGTGAGTGGGTTTGGGGCCGTGGCAGGGGCTGGGAGTGGGAGGTGGGAAGATGGAAAGAGCAGAATTGTAGCAAGAAAAATGAAGGTTAGTAGGTAGAACTTCTGAGAGAGATCATGAGAACACGGCTTATGAGCTCTTTCTTCTTCATGGGCCTTTTGTGAGGTTGTGACATAGTAATACTATCCTAAGGGCACTGGAATTATACAGAGATGGGAAGAAAGGTTCTGTGATGGGGAGATGAGAGAGGATTCCATTGTAGCAAGGGGTGGGACCAGATCATGATGTTCCAGATGATGGAGGCTGGGAAACTGACTGGAAGAGAGAGCTGTGTTCTGGGCCAGAGAAAACCAGTCTTAAGCAGAGAGGTGGATGGGTGGCTGTTTGGGGAAGGCAGAAGCCACAGCCTGAACCATCCCTTTGGTTTTATTTCTGCTCCCAGACTGAGGACCATTTAGATCTGGTAAGTGAGGCTGAGATGTTTGCAGTGCCGTGGAGTTCCAGGCTCACCCCATTATGTAGTCTGCAGCATGAGTGTGGGCCTGCCCTTTCACTGTGCATTTAGTGTGTGGCATTCAGTTGTTCCTCAGGAGCTGCGCTTACTGCTGAGTGAGATACTGAGGCAAATGAGGAAGGGGAAGGGCATGCATGCATGTATACTTGTGTGTTCATGGGTGTGTCCCTGTGACCTAGCGCAGCTCAGACACATAGGTATTTGTGCACATCTAGAAAAGGGCGTGAGACTGTCCGTCCACAGCTTCTGAGGTCCCAGCCAGGTACCTGATAGGACCCTTGGGCCCTACTGGCCTTCTACTCCACATAGGCCCACACAGCATTGGAACCTAGGAGAGGGACCTTATCTTTGGGAGGGGTGGCAACTAGATAGCCTGGAAAAGTCAGTTTTCTAGAGGAAGCTGAGGCCTGAGGCAGGGTTAGACTTCTTAGCAGGGGCTTCCTTGCCTGCCTCTCTGTTGACTTCTACCCTGAGCTCATCTCATAGGCACCCAGAAGCATACACACACCCCCATTCTACCCCACATGCTTACATACTCAACCATCAGCCAGAAACAGGGGGGAGCTTCCCTCACCAATTTGCTGACGGGAGGCCAGAGAGGCTGGAAAAGGCAGACAAGCTTTGGCGGCCAACACGTCGGCAGTTTCGGCCCCAGTGTGGAGTTGGAATAAACAAGTGACTCAGCAGCAGATGGAGCTGACGGCCTCACACACGTGCATGCACACACCCAAGCACACGCCACCCCAGGCCCACATTCCACTCCCAAATGCCAGCACGCGTATCCTGGGGTGCCTGCTATTGTGATGGGTGTAGGGGAGATTCCAGAGAGCTTAGCCCAAGGGAGAACACATTTCTCCCCTCTCTTTGTGTTGGTATTGGGTTGCAGGGTCACCTGTGCCTTGTTTTTTGCATGTGTACAGATACCAGTGGACCTGTGTGCACGGTTCTCTCACGGATCCACCACCTTGTGTTTGTGTCTGTGGGTCTCCGTGCTCTGGCACTTTCTTGACTTTGAATGGAATTCAAAGACTCAGCTTAACCTTGGTGTGGAGGGCCATTCTGAGACGGCCCACCCATCTGCTATCTTCTTTTCTCCTGCAGAACAATGCCCAGCGCCTCGGGGTCTCCCAGTCTACCCATTCGCTCACCACCCCAGTGGTTTCCGTGGCAACACCAAGTTTACTCAGCCAGGGTCTCCCCTTCTCCTCCATGCCCACTGCCTACAACACAGGTGAGTGATCATGTGACCTTACAGTGTTCACTTGGGCTTGGGGGAAGTAACTGACCAGAGAAGGAGAATTGGAATGCTGGACACCCCCAGACTGAAGAAGGTCCCAGCTATATAAGGAGTATTTTAAATTTTTTTTATTATTATTTATTCAATTGTGTGTGTGTGTGTGTGTGTGTGTGTAGAACCACAGGAGAATTCGGGAACCCCCATGGACCGCCTCCACCTCCTTGTTTACTCTGCCCCGGGATTCACAGGCTCCGCCCTACCAGGACCAGAAACGCAGGCCGCCCCCGCCCGCATCTAT
The DNA here is from genome assembly GCA_023101885.1 of Typhlomys cinereus. Classification (NCBI taxonomy): domain Eukaryota; kingdom Metazoa; phylum Chordata; class Mammalia; order Rodentia; family Platacanthomyidae; genus Typhlomys; species Typhlomys cinereus. Next base: position 11,531,267 of record JALPQD010000022.1, read on the forward strand.
ACGTGGGGTCTAGGATCCAACCTCAGGACCTTCCGCCTGCAAGGCAAAGGCTTAACCCCTGAGCCACCTCTCCAGCCCCCTCAAAACACATTCTTAAACGAAGATATTTCACAGACTTGTACTTACTTTAAAAAATAGGTTTTTTTGTCTGAAATTTACTTTTAACTAGGCATCATTTATTTTTAAGGCTCAGAGAGCATTCTTAAAGAAAGGGTGGAAAGAACGCAAGAGCTGGGACAAGGAGGAATGCCATGAAATGCCTAGTGCCTTGGGGTCTTCCAGTCTACCCATTCGCTCATCACCCCAGTGGTTTCCATGGCAACACCAAATTTACTCAGGCGGAGTCTCTCCTCCTCCTCATGCCCAGCGATTGTTGTGCACCAATGGGCTCAGCAGCAGTGGCCACCTGCACCAGCCAGCCCATCAGCACCCTGCCCCCTGAGGAGCTGTGGGCGGTTAGTGGATGCTGGTGGAGTCATGTATTTCAGTGGTATAGCCACTTGTAAGTTTCCCTTGCTTAAGTAAATAACCCATCCATATTCATAGAAGCAACCACAGCTAAATGTATTGCCATCCTCTCCTCCAAAAAAGACATGAAAATGGAAATACACTTGCTGGAGAAAAAGGGATTCACTGGGAAGTGGTAGGAGATAACAAGACAATGAAGGAATATGGTTAAAGAATATTACATATATATAAAGTTTTTATGCATATATTTACATATAAAATTTTAAGTTAAAATATAATTTTATTCATATTTACATAAATTTATACATACGTGCATATGCATATAAAATTATGGAAGAATAAATGTTTTAAAAGAAGGGGGAAAGTCAGTGCCTGTGAAGGAAAGAACCCTTCAGAACGAATGCAAAACAGGTGTCCCAAACAGGTAGTCCAGGCCTACGAGACCCCTGGTGTGGGGCTGGGAAGGGAAACAAAGTCAGCATGGCAAAGCTTCTTGGAGGGGAGAATAAGGGTGTCTGGGAAGAGAAGGGGAAATGGAGAGACAGAGTGCATTTGCCAGCCTGGGTGAGTGTGGCTTGGTACTGCAGTGGATGGGAGCAGACAGAAGGCTGGTGAAGGTTGGGTTACAAGTCCAAAGACCTCTGGATAAAAGAATTCCAGCAATATACCCAGTGCCCAGGTTGTCCTGGGTCCCCAGAACTGCTCTGTCTGTGCCACTGCTCATGCTCATCCCACAACAGTATGTAACGCTCTCAGCCCTCCTTGCCAGGCGACAGTGTCAGGAAGGACTTTCCAGTGAGTGAACACCCTCATCACCTGGTTTCAGAATGTTCGCATGGCGCAGGCCCTTCCTTTTGAACAGCTTCTCTCTTCCTTGGGCTCTTGCACATGACTGGCCCTGTGCAGCAGTTTCATGTGGTGAGAGCAGACTCGACCAAAAGATTCCAAACTCTTCTGCCTCCTTGAACCCTCATCTCAGAGTTGAAGCAAGTTAGGTGTAGATCCTTGTACAGGTACCCACAAACCCCACCTCTGTCCTTCTTCTCTAGCCTGTGGGGCTGTGGGGGGGGGAAGGTCAGTGACAGACACAATCTGGTTCACACTTCTGAGGGGGCAGGCTCTGGTATGAGTCCGACAGATTTTTCTACTTAGATGGCTTTGGGTCCTGTTCTTTGCATGTGTACTACATATGTATCCACCTCCCATGTTATTGCCTTGCCCAGATGGAAAGGACTACTTCCAAGGTGATATGCTACAGGCCTGCTCCTGTGGAAGAGTACTGGTGGATGTGAGGTCTCTGAGACTCAAGCCAGCTGCCAAAGAGAAAAGCCGGCTCTCTGAGTGTAACAGGACAGTAGGATAAACAGAGTTCAGACCTTTGGGGAGCTGTGTTCATTTGAGAATCCCGCGTGGTGGTTTTCTACATGCTTCTTGCTCAGTCTTGCAAAGCAGGAGCGAAGTCAGTGGTCATAATCTACCAGCAAACAAGGAGCCACAATGTTGGTATTTAGATATCACTGCTTGGAGTGCCGACCTCCATTCAAGTTTCTACCGGGGCGATCTGCCGCGATGTCCTGGGCAAGAGGTGGCCTCCGTGGACATTGGCTGCAGAGATTGCCACACTGAGTGGGTAGCCAGGAGGCCTGGAGGTCACGCTCCTGGCTCTTGGAAACCTAGCCTCCCAGGAGCTAGAGATGGTTCGATAGGACAGTGTAAGACCAAGAATATCTTTCAGTTTGCTCCCTGAGGACTTACGGCACAGTGCTGCCCTATTCTGGCCTGGCTTCCTTGTTCATAAAACAAGTCTTGGGATAGCCCTGGGGCCCACTTTTTGCATTTACTCTGTCTTTTAAATATAAGTCTCAAAACTGGTAACTAGCATTAGAAAGCCAGGGGTCAATATTGACCAGTCCAGAGTGAGGTTTAAAACTAGGCAAGCCTAACATGTTAATAAGTAAGGGTAACAAAGAATCCAGGATTCCGCCAGTAGCTTTACCTATTGTTGGACAGCTCCTCAAGCCTGAGGCTGCAGCACCTCACTCGTGAAGCAGCATTTGGTGTATCTCAGAATGTTTTCTAAAAGCTTGGCTCTGTCCTGGTACCTTCTGCATGACTGCCCATTGGTGGCTGTGCTGTGCTCTACAGGGAGGTTTCCTGCCCCTCTGTAGACAGAGTCAGTACTTGCCTGGGCTCCCACAGTCTGCAAAGGAGTAGCCAGGTGTCTAGCCTCAGCTCCAGCTGTTTGCCGTGTTGCAGGTCATACCATCTTTCCTGCACAAATGGTGCTGGAAACAGTGGACGTGGTTGGGGTGACTGGACAGTAGTACCCCTCTTCACAGTACATCCTCCCATACTATACTTCTCTGCTGCCCCTGGGAAGACATTTCTAAATGTTCCTGAGACGTCCCAGTGCTGGGTAACAGTGAAGCATTTCATAGCTTACTCTGTGACTGTGTAAGCGGCACAAGTCTTTTCAGGACAACTACTTGGGCAATAACAAGCACCCCCATGATGCAGCCTCCCTGAACACCAGCCACTGGTGCACTGACTTGACCCCTGAAGCCCATCTGCTCCAGGGGAATGGGGGCAGCTCGCAGACCCACATCTCTGTGAATGTGTTGGTAAAGCAGCTTGAATCCTGTGTTGTCTGTCTAGGCACAGGCAGTGAAGACATGAGGCTTGTGTGGAAGGTGGAGTAGCAGATTTGCTGCCCAGGTCCTGTTGGCTTAGTGTTCCCTAGTGTCCAGTGCCTGGGACAGTCACTAGGAGCCATGAACATCTCCTTTCTTTGTGCATCTTTGTAATTGTTCATACAGATTTGATACCTTCCGTGGTTCTTTAAAAAAAAAAAAAAAAAAAAAAGCTTCATGCTATTCCAAAAAACCACCTGCTTTTCTGTCCTGTTAAAAACAGCAGCTCGTAATTATTCGGGCTTACATTTCTTTAACTCAGAGTGCCATCTTCACTGAATTTTTATGAGTTCCTTGATTCTTCACATCTGCAGTGAACCACCACCTGTCCTTCTGAGGGGTGTGATGAGCTCACCCCAGGCTCTCCTCATCTTCTCTCCACTGCAGATTACCAGCTGCCCAGCGCAGAGCTCTCTTCCCTACCAGCCTTCAGCTCAACTGGGGGGCTGTCACTAGGCAACGTTGCCGCCTGGCAGCCACCCCAGCAGCCCCAGCAGCCGCAGCAGCCGCAGCCTCCACAGCCACAGCCCCAGCAGCCACAGCCACAGCCCCAGCAGCCACCTCAGCAACAGTCCCATCTGGTCCCTGTATCTCTCAGCAACCTCATGTGAGTCCTTGGGAGACTGCACAGGCGTGAAGGGGAGTGAGGAATATAAAAGGGTCCCCTCGGGGTGTCTGTATTCAGACGTGGACCCCTTTTCCCAGCAGGGAAGGGAGCTGGTGGGGGTGTGGGCTGCAGCGATGATGTGGACAAACGGAACTAACACCGCTCATTTCTCTTCTCTCGTGTGACACACTCTCCTTCCTCTTCTCCCCACACCCACTCATTCTGTTTTTACTATTTGTCTTTTGACTTCCTCCTCCTTTTTATGTTACTTCTCCCTCTGTTTCTGACCCCTGAACTGCAGCCCAGGCAGCCCCTTGCCCCATGTGGGTGCTGCCCTCACTGTCACCACCCACCCCCACATCAGCATCAAGTCAGAACCAGTGTCCCCCAGCCGTGAGCGCAGCCCTGCACCTCCTCCTCCTCCAGCCGTGTTCCCCGCTGCCCGCCCTGAGCCTGGCGATGGTCTCAGCAGCCCAGCAGGGGGAGCCTATGAGACGGGGGACCGGGATGATGGACGGGGGGACTTCGGGCCCACACTGGGCCTGCTGCGCCCAGCCTGCAGAGCCCGAGGCTGAGGGCTCGGCAGTGAAGAGGATGCGGCTCGATACCTGGGTACTGTAACATCGCCCTTCCTGTCTGCTGGTGTCTGCTTCGCCCAGGGATTGCCCACGTACACCCAGCCTGTTTTCTTCCCCACCTGAGAAGCCCTGTGGCCAGGTGGTCAGCCCTCAACCCTCCCTGCAGCATCTTACCCTGCTCAGTTACCTCTAGCCGCCCCCACCCTAGAATCCTGGCTCCACGGGAGAGGGAGTGGGCGCATTGCCTAGGGAGCTGCCCCTCACACCACCTTCTCCATCTCTCTTCACAGACATTAAAGTGACGGTCCCACTCCCCTCAATCTCCCTGAGGAAGAGTTGACAATCTCACCGCCCCCCCCCTTCCTGGGTTCCTCCCGCTCGACCCCCACTTCCTTTCTTCTACTCCACGTCTTGTTGACGGTTACATTTGTGTATAATTATTATTATTATTATATTATTATTATTATTATATTTTTTTTAATTTGGGTTCTCGCTTTGGAGAGAGGGATGCTCTTACCCTTTCTCACCCCCACCATTTTCACTGGCGAGGGGCTCTCTTTTTTGCGGGAAGGGGGGGGACACTTTGCACGTTGTACACATATGCTGCAGGAAGGGGGTGGGGGGGCCCGGTAGGTCTTGGGGAAGGACAGGTGCCGAGCCCTGCATGTGGAACCCTCCTACCCCATTCCCAGACAGACGGAAAGAACCAAAAACTACCAACAGCAAGAACCCCAGACAGTAAACTGAAACCCCAAAGCTAGATGCTGGCTTGTATCTTGGGATGAGAAGAGACAGATTCTGCTGTGGGTGGTTCATTCAGCCAGTGCCCAGCCTGGCTTCTCCCTCCGCCTCCTCCCATACACACACCACACTCACTGACCCCTGTGCACACTGCGCCCCAGGCTGCATGGTTGCTGGGAAAGCTGCCTGGAAGCTGAGGCCAGAACAGAGGCTTGCCGTGGGGCCTCTCTGGAAGAGCATTGGAGAGGCAGATGGCTGGGGGAGAGGCTGAGGAGAGCAGAAAGGCTGGACCTGGTGAATCAGGGCCCCATACAGCTTTTTCTCTTAAAAAGTATAGTGCAATAGCCCCCTATCCCTCAGCCTACCCCAGCACTGAAAGCTGGCCACATGCTGGGAGGATTGGGAGAGGACCCTCGGCAAGGCTGCTCTGGGGTGGGCCAGAGTTGGCTTTTGGTTATCTGGGGTGCCAGCGGACTGGAGACCTATCGGGGCAGGCGTGGAGGAGGGTACTTCCTCTGCCATGCTCGTAGGATGGTATGTGGGGCTGGAGGTCCCCACAGCTGTGGCCCGAGCCCTTAACTGGTCCCCTTCCCAGCTCCTCCTGCTCCTGATGCACCTCCCCGCTCGTCTTGCTACCTCCTGTCCCTCCACTTTGAGGCCGTATCCCACTTTCCCTCTTGCTACTGTAATTGTAAATAGCGACCTTTGGAAACGTTAGTGGTGTAACAGTCCAGGAAACTGTTTTTTTTTGTTGTTGTTGTTGTATTGATATGAAATGAGATTCTATTTTTGTCAAAGTATATTGTAATAATAATGACTCAAACGGCCCGTACTGTACAGACGAGCTTCTTCGGCTGTGTTCTCGCTCCCTTCTCCTCCTAGAGTTTGCTGCCTTGTGGCATCCACAGTGGGGCGGTGGGCCAGGGCCCAGGGGCAGTGGAAGTCTGTGGTCCTGGGGCCCTGGCTAGATCGGAGATCAAACTAGAAGGGGCAGGCCCCCAGCCTGCTCTCGGTCACCACCTTACCTTCTACACAAAACCTCCCAGGTGGAGAGTGGGCAGCTTGTGGTAGATGGTCTTCGCCCACCTGTGACCCAGCCTCTTGCGATGTTTCAACCCTTGATGCAGGGAAGGCGCCAGAAGCAGAAGGGTGTGAGTGTGCTCATGAGGGCGTGGTTGGCACACCCTGTGTTGTGTGTTCACGTGGGGCCACGTGGGTGTACCTTCGTCTGCCTCCGAACCCAACAGGGTGGATTCATGAATGTTGCATGACTCAAGCTCTGAGGCCCCTGCATCTGTGTGGCTGGGTGTGTTTACAAAGGAACAGGTCAGAGCTCCACAGCCTTGACTTCCCTCACGCCCTTCTTCCCTAGGCTGCCCTTAGTCTGACCCATTCGTACTGCAGTTAGGAAGATTTGGCAGTTGGTCCTCTCCCTTCTCCCTGTAGCCTACCTCCACCAGGGCTTCCCCGGGAGCTCTGCCTCCACGTGTCTGCTAGTCCTGCGCTGACCCAGTTCTGTTCCCAGAGCCTGCCCTCCTGCTTGTGGAACAAACTTGAGCTCCTCTTTCGCCTGGGAGTTTTGACTTCCACAAGACAGTGACCTTTCCTTACCCAGAGCCCCACCCTAGCAGCTTACCCGGCAGGGGTGCCACATGCCCAACGTTCCTACCCTTCCCTATGGTTCCTAGAGGGTGTTTTCAGTGTTAATGGGACTTGCTCAAGGCCTGAAAAGAAGCCCAGGGTATCGTCCTGTACACATGTGCTCTCCAGGGCTTTGATAGTAGCTGGCACATAGTAGGTGCTCAGTAAATGCTGAATGGGTGAATGATAGGTGCTCAATAAGCGTGGAATGACTGGCCTCCTCTCAGGCCGTTTCCAACAATCATCAGTCTGCCCACCTCTAGGCTGAGCTTGGCCACCATTACACACGGACTGGGGGTGAGGCCCCCCAAGGTTCACGGTGCAATATTCACCAGTTTTGCCATCTGCCTCATAAAGGCAAACCTGGCTTTACCATGTGTGTGTGGGTGTATGTGTCCTTTTTTTCTCTGTCCCTAGCAGTAGGGGGCAGTCTGTGAATGAATATATAACATTTCCGCAACCCCTAGGTTTCTCTTGGGGCTATATAGGGGCTTCTGGCTGGCCAGGTGAATGGGTTCCTGAGAACCTAGACCTCAGGTGGAGATTTGATTTCTTCCTTTCACAAGCCAAATTTGCCTCCACTCACTCCCTCTGCAAAATGGGGCATTTGCCAAAGTAGCCACTGGCATCATCAGTGCCCCTCCCACCCAGGTTTCCCTCCGTTTTCAGGGACAGTGGCACAAAGGGCCACCCCCCTTCCACGCCCCAGCGGAACGCACTTCCCTATGACAGTTCACTTAGTGTAGTGAGACTGATCCTTGACCCAACAAAACCCCCTTCCCCTTGCGATAGGAAGGAAGAAACGCACCTTCTCTTGCTGATTATTTATTTGTTTGGAGAGACAGAAATGATGTAAAAGTGTATCTAGAAATATCTATATCTTTATATTTTTAACTGACTCTTTGGAATCCCCAGGGAGATTTAGGCTCTCCTCGAGCCTGGGAACTCCTCCCACCTTCATCTGCCTCCCACCCCCTAAGCAGCTGATAGAAGACTGGGGCTTGTATGGCTGGAGAAGTAGGCTGAGATGTTCTGTAGAGTATGGATTCTCTGCCCTACCCCATTCAAGTCCCAGAAGGGAGAGAGGGAGGGAGGGAGGGGCAGGACCAGCCACAGAGGTGACCTACCCCCAAATTAGACAATCACCCACACTCCTGGCTCCTGGGTCCTGGGGCAGGGTGAGTCAAGTGTGTGGCTGTTGATGTTTTCAATATTTCTTTCCGTGCTGTACGGTGATGCTTTCTTAGTATTCTGCACAATAAGAAAAGACAAAGTCCTCGAGATTCTTACGAGTTTGGTTTGAAAACTCTTTCACTATATTTGTTGTAAAGAGGTTTACTATTAAAAGAAACAAAAAAGAACACACGTTTCTGATACTTCATCTGGGCTTTGATTTTTTTGCTGGGCAAGGAGTAGAAGAAAGTGCCAGAATCTGGTGGTTCTGGCAGGGCAAGAACGCTTGGCGGGAGGGCGCCTGCAGGGAGAGGGGCACATGTGCTCCAGCGGGACTGTGGGGTGGCCCAGCTAGAAGCCTATGGATGGAGCCTGGGACACAGGAGCAACAGATGCCACCAGGGTCAGGTCTGGCCTTCTGATTGCCGACAGCCTTTCTTGGCAGACTTTCTAGAACAACTAGACATAAATGTCCACCCTCAATGTCCCCTGATGTCCCAGGCACGACACTGCACCCTGCTCCTCAGCACAGCTGGGCTGTGGTTACACACAGCAACTGTGGAGGGGTTGGCATGCCTCTCTTTGTCTATCCCATGCCAGGTGCCGCAGCAGCAGAATCAAGGAGGTACCCTTGTGCAGTGGCTAGGACAGGCCTGCAAATGCTTCAAATGAGCCCACGTGTCTCAGGCTGCAACTGCAAACAAGCTGCTGCTGTAATAGCAACAGGGCTCGGCACAGAATGTCCTGGAGCCTCAGGTTTCCTCGCTGCAAAATGCCACAATCTGGGCTGGCTCCATCTCCCTCACAAGGTCGTCATGGTGACCCTGTATCTCTCCCTCAACAGAGGCAGAGAGGTGATACCTGAACAAGGAGGTAATAAGATGTTATCCTCCAGGCCGGGGATGTGTCGTCTTAGCAGTCCAGAGATAGAGGCAGGGTATTGGAAGTTGAAGATCAATCTTAACTACATGAGGAGTTTAAGACCAGATGAGTACAAGAGACTGTCTAAAGGGGAAAGAAAAAAGAAGAAAAAGTCTTCCAGAAGCTGCTCGGGTCCTGACTTCCAAGGTGGCTTCCTGTCCTCCCTGCCTGGTGTCCATGCCCTTTTGCAGCCCTCCAGCACTGAGATGCAAGAGATAGTATTTGATTCCTGTGTGAGGTTATAACTTTTACCTCCCATCATTTGCTGTGGAGAAAGCCAATGTGCCGTGCGGCAGCCCTGCAGAGAAGATCCGTGGCAAGGACCAGTGCGCGCCTGCCAACTGCCATTAGAATGAGTCATCTCTGACCCTATAGTTCCCCAGCTTTCCTCCAGATGTTCCTATAAAGGAGAACCCCTGGGTAAGATGTCTTCTTTAGCCTGTTCATAACTGAGAGAGAAAGGACATTGCTCCCATCTGCCTATATGGCCTGCCCCTCCTTCTCTGCAGCATTGCTGTCTGGGGTAGGCCTTACTATTGCATATAAGCATTTCTCTTTGCCTTGACTTTGTGAGAGTTGTGAAAGAACCACATCAGTGTGGAGGACCATAAGTCAAAGCAGTCTGGATCACTAAGATGCCTCAAGGTGCTGTCAGCACCAGGGGCACTTGATGTAAGTAGAGATGATGTCTGTAATGTACCCTACCCTGTCCTTGTCAGTGCAGTGTCTTGCGTGTAGCCTCAAAGTCCTTTCTGCGTGACTCTATGGTACACAGCATAGGCTTGGCATAGTCTGAAATGCATTTGCCTCTTCATTCTTCTGGCTGTGCTTGCACAACAGAGTCAACAGCTGCTCGTTGCCTGTAACCCCTGTCTGCCTGTCTCCAACCCAAACTCCCATCTTTGGCCCAGTGATGATCCAACACATCATGATCTTCCCGTAGCTCACCAGAAAAAGTGCAGTCCCTGGCCTGACTCCCAAGGTCTCCAGAAAGCCAACCAGAGGCCCTTCCAGGCTCAGCCCATTCTATTCCCCATGTATCTCTGACTCAGGGCACAGGCAGAGAGGAATTAGACGGTTCCTGCTCACAGGGACAGGGGACATGAACCAATAGAGTGGACTTTTGAGATTAGGGGCAAGATACACCCCAGTCTAAACCAGTGATTAGGAAAGCTTCATGGAGTAAGTGTTTGAGCTAGATTTCCAAGGCCTGCAGACATTTTCTGGGCCTATGCAGGCAGAGAAGGCATTCCTTACCAAAGTACATGAGGAGGATAGAGTCTTCAGGAAATGGAATATTGTGATAAGAGTCGAAGGAATAGAGTCCACGGCAGAAGAGGCAGGCGGAGGCCTCAGGAAGGTTCTTCATTACCCAAAGACAAACCATTCTACAGAAGATAGAGGGTCATGGAAAGATTTTGAATAGAGAGTGTGGGTCACACTGCTACAGGAGCTACAGTGGTGATCCAGTCCCATAATCCCAGTACTGTATGGACTGAAGCAGGACTAGGAGTAAGAGGAGGGCTTGCATAGTGAAACCTGCGCCAAATAAATACATATTCTAAGCTGTATTTATTTTGGAGGTGCGTGCCTGTAATCCTAGCACTTGAGAAGGCAGCAGGAGCAGCATCAAGAGGTCAAAGTCACCTTTGCTTACAAAGTTGGAAGCTAGCCTGGACTACATGAGGCCCTTTTTCAAACAACAAACAAAGATAAAATAAAGCTGACAGTAAAGGATCTTCGTGACTGTAATGCATTTTTGGAAGAAAACTTCACAGGTCTCATCCTGGCTGTCTACCAGAGGGCACCTTCCACACTCGCAACCCCTTCTCACCTACAATATTTTTGCAGTATGGGTATAGATGTACAGGGCAGGGGAGACAGCTCAGCAGGTCAGGCTCCTGCTTATAAACCTGAAGATCTGAGTTTGATCTCCAGTAGGCCCAAAACTAAAAGAGATTATCATCTACCTCCTCCTGAAAATAGGTAAGTTTTTAAAGTTTAAGTTTTTTTTTTTTTTTTTAATTCAGTGTGTGTGTGTATATGCTAATGTGCATGTGTGGAGGTCAGAAGTCAACTTTCAGGAGCCAGTTCTTTGCTTGCTCCATGTAGATTTTGGTGCTTGAACTCAAGTCACCAGGTTTACATGCAGGTGCCTTTACCATTGAGCCATCTCATGGTACTTCTTACTGCAGCCAGGGCTCAAGTTTTGGGACAGGACAACAGGTCTACAGCGTGGTCACATTTCTGCTTTTAGGATGGTTTGCTGGCCTCCTTGTTTGAGGTCTTTCCTGCTGCCTTCCCTTCTGCCTCTTTCAGTGGCAACTCGGGTTCATGTATCCAGCCAGCTCCTACAAGTTCACAGCTTCCTAGTCACCCTGGATGTCAGGGACTGAATTCGACAGCCTGTCCAGTCCAAGAGGTTGAACTAGGACTCAGCCATCATGCCTGTGGCACTGTTCCTCGGGCCTGGTTTCCTTCTGCTTGAGTCTCTTCAGGTTTTCCATTCTTGATTAATCTGTGGAAAGTCTGCCATCTCACCACTGTAGAATCCAGTACTAACTGCACCAGTGATGCCGCCAGTCTCCTGGCACCCACAGCCTGTTGCCACACCTTCTTTTTTTTTTTTTCTTTCTTTTTTGAAATTTGATCTCTCACTGAACCTACAGGTCATGGATGCTTTTGGACTAGCTAGCCAGTAAGTCCAAGGATCCTCTTGTCCTGTCTTCCCTGACAATTCTTCATTTTTGCATGTGTATCTGTGTGTATACAAGAGGGCAATCTGAGTGTGTGTGCCTATGAAGACCCAAGGGTGATATCGAGAGTCATCCTGGATTGCCCTACATCTTTATTGCTTTGCTCTGGGATTTCCCAGGCTCCACTTTCCAGTGCTGGAATTGCAGCTGCCATCATTCCCGCTGGGGATGTAAACTTAGGTCCTTTTGCTTTTGAGGCAAAGGCTTTAACCTCTGAGCCATCTCCGCAGCCCTGCATCCAGCTGGTTATATAAGTGCTAAGGACCTAAACTAAAGTCCTCATATTTATACAGCAAACATTTCACTGCCTGAGCCATTCTTCAGTCCAAGAAAAATTTATTTATTTATTTATTTATTTATTTGTGTGTGTGTGTGTGTATATCAGAGGGCACTGTATGTCCCTGTAGAGGACCAAGGATGACTCCAGGAATCACCTTGGATTGCTTCTACCTGCTTGCTTCTGCTCTGGGATTACCCAGATTCCACCCACCAGGGCTGGAAATGTAGACCACCTCCTTTTCCCCTTGGCATTTTTTTTACGTGGGACCTGGGATCTGAACTCAGGACTTTCTGCTTGAGAGGCAGAGTCCTAATTCCTGATGTGTGTGTGACTGTGGAGGCCCACGAGTGACTTCAGGAATCACTCTGGATTGTACTATTTCATATTTGCTTTGCTCTGAGTTTCCCAGGCTCCATCTTCCAGGACTGGAAGTACAGGCCATTACTATTTCCACCTGGTTTTTACATGGGATCCAGGATTCAAACTCAGGCCCTTCTGCTTGTGAAGCAGAGGCTTAACCACTGAGCCAGCTCTCCAGCCCAATTTTAACATTTATTGAAGACAAAAAAACAAAATTGGATAACAATGAGATAGATGTGCTTGTTTATTTTTATGTTGAAAAATCTTGGCTGAATTGTTGGTACTTCAGGACATCATTTTTCAGAGTCGATCAATATTTTGATTTTATAATAGTTGAGTGCTGCTTCACTTAAGTACATAGCATAAAATACCACAAGGAAGTCTAGGACTATTTCAGAAACTGCTGGAAATTGTGTCCTAACCTATCAAGTTGAATTCACTTAACAATCTTTTTTTTTTAATGAAATTTAATTCAGTAATGCAACAATTTTTAAAATCAATCATTCTAGGCCTGAGGATGTAGCTCAGAGCACTTGCCTAAAATGTACAAATGTACCTGATGTTAGTCCCCGGAACTGAATAAACATGAATGTGTCCAGAATTCTGGGGCTGTGGGCTGGGACACTCAGAATTTCACAAAGTCATGTTCTGCTACGTACGGAGCAATTAAACATTCTAATCCAAAGAACCCAAAGATTAACTTGGTATATGCTGAGGAACTAGAGCAGGAAAGCTATACAGATGTAAAGTCTTTGATTTCTTTAAGCCATTATGAGCAGAAAGCTTCATGTACAGTCGAAGCACTATAATTTGCAACGTACAGTCCAGGAACTGGAGCAGAGGTATCTCTTATGCAGCACCAGTTGTGACCATGCAGAATACAGTGTACACACCTGCTGTGTGTTCAGAACCAAGGTCAACAAGGTGCAATGAAATGCTGCCAGGAAAACCTGGAGTTTGTCCACATTTGATTTTGAGTTAATTTCTGGTCATCACACATTCAGAAATTTTTTGCTGTGGCCAATCCCATGTAGGATCATGACCCCATGACCCACAGTGAGAGCAGAGGGCTGGAGAAAGGGATGGATTTAGTAGATACTGAAGAGATAGGCACTTCCCACAGTGTCAGATAGGAAACTGAATGGGGGCGCCAGCACCCCTCTCCATTTCCCTGGCACATGAGATGCCTTGCTCCCTCCCCAGCACTGGAAGATGAGAAGGAAAATGGATGAGCTTATGGGGGCTACCAAGGTCTGAGGAAAAAGACCTTGATGTTTTACCTTTGAAAACATTTACCATCTTCAGATTTCACTCCAATTTTTCCTCCATGAAATATTTTTCCTGATTTCCCTCCCTCAGAGAACAGCAGCCAGCATTTTAGAGATCTGCCATCTTTACTGCCAGCATCTCATTGTACCTGGAAAGTCGGTTGCAGTTTCCATCTTTTCTCTACTGAAGACTGAAGGCACCTCATTGATTGTGCTCGGCTTAGTGCCTTAAGGCACCGACTATATTCAATGAGGCCAGGATGGGGTGAGGTGTGTGAAATGCACTTGCTGAACTGAAGTACTGCAGACCTGAGGGATTTCTTGCTTAAAAGATACTCCAAGTTGTATTACCCACTTGGATCTCAGAGGCAGGAAGCAAAGAGTGTACCTGAATGTTCATGCCAAGAGCCCAGGCCAGTTCACTGTGACTCACCCCTTAGTCCCATGGGCTAATTTTTCCAGCCTTGTGATTGTGGAAACTTGTTTCAGGAACAGCGGATGTGGAAGGGACACAGGGCGACTCCACCCTAGGCTCCAAGTGGCTCCCACTAAAGGCCAGAGGAATTACGGGCATCTTAGATTGGTCTCCTGAGACACCTTGTCAGCCCCGTTTGCAGTTCTAAACCATTGCAGTCCGTGCTAAGTATCAAAAGAGGTGACTCTCATTTCGTGTTCTTTCTAACCAGCCTAGAGCACTTCCTTAAATAGGTCTGGTTCAGATCAGCTCCAGGAGTCCGCGACTAGATTAACCCATCTGGACTGTACTTGCGTATTTACATCAAGTGTTTTGCTCCAGCAGTTTGGCCCTATAAAATATGGTCCCCCGCCTTCACAGAATGGCCTCTCACTGTTCACTCCTATTTTGGGCCAGTCAGCTGCCACATGCCCAATAAAAGCTGGAGACCACCCCACCGCGGGTAAGGGAGGCCCGGATCGGCAGGTCACGTGGCCACAGGCTCCGCCCTGCGTGGCCCGTGACGTCCTCCCAGCGGACGACTCGAGTGCTTCCGGGTTGGGAAAGAAACTCCATTTAAGGCAAAAGGGTGAAGGAGGGTAGATGCAAGGCCATAAAGTCAATGCTGTCATTAACCTTTACGATGCCAGCCTCCTGACAAGGCAGCGATCGCTGCAGGCCACAGAGCCCCGAGCAGCGCGGCGCCCTACGTCTTGCCATCCCCTGGCCCTGTCCCGCTGCTGGTGGTCTCCTCGCCACGACACGGCCCGCCACGGGGGCAATAAACCCGCTGTGCGAGGAGAACAAAGGCCCAAGCCACTCGGGGCACCCCCTGCTGGGCGGGAAGTGGGTACCCGGGCTCATTCCCTGGCTCTTCCCGTAACTGGCGGGGGCAGCAGCCAACCACAACCCGGCTAAGACGCATGCCCACTGGAAAGCCGACCAGTTTTGTGTCTCTGGAACTCCGGAAAGTACGCGTGCGTGAATCACCACCTCCAAGTCCCTGCTCAAATCCGGGGCGAGGGAGCGCCCCCTGTTCTCCCTGCTCTTTTCCCTGGCCGAAATTCCTGTCAGCCCTCGGTGAGACCTGGCTGGAGTTTACCTGCAAGATCCAGAAAAAAGGAACCATCAGGCAGGCGGCCCGAGCGTTTGTCATTGCCACACGACCGCTGTCATCTGCAGAGTTCAGCCTGGAGAACGGTGCAGCCAGATTACAAAAAAATAAGTAAAATAAATAAATAAATAGTCTCAGAGCTGGTGATGTAGCTCAACTTTAGAATGCTTCCCTGTCGTGCAGAGTCCCCAGCCCCTCATAAACCCGGAGTAGCACCTTATTCGCCTGTAATCCCAGCACTCCAGAGGCATTTTGCGTTTGGCAGTATTGCTAGCAAGCCTTATTGGTCACAGGTTGACACTTTCTTTCTGTGTCCAGGGATCATAGAACTGCATCCCAAGCAGTTTGAGGACCTCTGGCCTAGGTCCTTGTGCAAGGATGCTTCGCTGGGTGAGCTACATCCTTTCGGTTCCTCACAAAGGGGGTGGAACTTGGTAGCAGAGTGCTTGCCTAGCATGAATTCCATCCTCAGCACCGCTAAAAACAAACAAAACCCTCTGGATAGAGGGGTTACCAGATCACAAGCTGAAGCCTGGGAGGGGGGGAATCGCACAACATTGCCTGTCCGGGGGAAGCATCCTAGACAGGTGGCCCAGCCACCGCCCGCATGCTTTTACTCGGGCAAGCCGCCTACTTGCATACCAAGAGCTCGTGCCTCACTGGGGTGATGACACAGGAAAAACTTAGGCACGGGTATATTCAAAGTGTTGCAAAGCAGAAAGATTCTGTGCCTGTGATCCAGAAGAGTGTGAAAGAAGAGAGTTGAGTTTGGGAGATGAGAATACAAGACGTAACTGGAGCACATCTCAGAAACATACCATTGAAATGAAAAAAGAAATCCTCCAGGACAGCATTGTTGAGGGAACTGGGTGGTGGGACCACGTTCCCAGGAGAGTTCAGAAAGAAGCTGAGCCAGCAGGGCCGTTGAAACTGGTGGGTTTAATGGTTTTGCTGAACCCCTTTGGTGAGACATGATCTTTATAAAGCAGGAGAGGTTTTAGTGGATTGAAGTGATTTCAACCAGTATGTAAATAAGTTCTTATCGTGGTAATGCAATCTAGAGGAGCTAAGAGAACAGAGCAGAGAAGGGGATCTATCTGGATTGCATGATGGCAAATGTTGCAAGTTTTGTGGAGAGCCAGAGCTCCTAAGGAAAAATACTAGCAGTGAGCTTTTGGAAGATGTTCAAGCCAAAGAACAGTTCACACGATGCTCCAGTGATAAAACGGTACAGGTGAAGAGGGCTAAGCTTGTCCCAGGGGAAGACAGTTATGTCTCCAGAGTAAACTGTAAATTTCTCCCTCAAAAAAAAAAAATACAAAATAATTGTTGCAGTTACAGCCATAGCACCAAACCAGAGTCTATTAGAACCTGGGAAGCAGACGAGCAGCAGGTGCAGCAGAGGAGATGTGCAGATGCCCTGTGGAAACACCAGGATGAGGAGGCAGGGTAGTCCATGGAAAATGGTTATGGGAGTTGGAGGGTAACTAAGGTAGTGCCCAGCCATAACATTCCATCCAATATTGATCTTTTGAGGACTCAGTTGAGACAGGCAATAAATCTTTCCATGCTGTACTGAACCTTGCTAACAAAGATGTTAGCAAGGTTCAGTTGCCTCCTCCTGAGACCAGGTGACACTTGTTTGGAATCCACCCTCTGTAAAAAGATTTTGCTACATAGATGGTATATATAAAATACCATATAGATGATATATATAAAATACAGATTTATAAAATCACCTGAGGGGCTATGGCTCAGTAGACAGGCTTTTACCCTGAAAGTGTGGGGTCTAGAGTTTGGATCCTCAGAATCCATACAAAAACCAAAGAAGCATGATGGTACTTAAAATCCCAGCATTTTCGAGGCAAGCACAGATCCCCAGAGCAGGCTAGCTGGCCAGTCTAGCTGACGACCTCTGGGTTCATTTGAGAGACCCTACCTTAATAATGGAAAAGCAATTGAATAAGACACACAGCATCAACTTCAGGCCTCCACATGCTAGACATACATGTGCACATGCATCTACACACATGCAAAACACATACATGCATACACCCACACATGCACATACATATGAAAAAAAGGAAGACAATTATCTGAAAGGCACATATTTGTACATAAATGAGTAAGGAGTAGATGAGATTTGCATAATCATGGCCTGACTGTTTAGACAACTCACACTCATCAATATTTTGTCTTTTATATCTTGGCACATAACTAGAGGTTCAGTCATTATTTATGAATCAAAAAGAGTCTTCAAGAAAAAAGAGTAGAAGCCAGCAAGATAGCTCAGTGGGTAAGGTGCCCACTTGAAAACCTGGGAACTGAGTATGATTCCTAGAAGCCTACATGGTAGAAGGAGGAAACTGACTTCCAAATGTCCTCTGACCTCAACCCTTGCATTGCAGTATGCATTCTCTCTCTCTCTCTCTCTCTCTCTCTCTCTCTCTCTCTCTCTCTCTCCAAATGTGCATACACACATGTGAACACAGGTAGATATTTTTTTTCTGATCTCAAAATTTTTTTATCTACAGGTTGAATACATTTTGCATACTAAGGGCGATGTACGAGCACATTCTTAAATACACATGACCCCTCCCCATCCATGTCTGTAGCCTGAATCTCCCCTTGAGCTTTACCCCTGTGCACCCAGCTACCTGTGATGTGTGTCCAGGGCACAGAAAGAATGCACATATGTATGCATACACATGAATAGAAGTCAGAAGACAACTTGTGTTGTCAATTGTTTCCTCCTATGTGAGCTTCTAGGAACTGAACTCATATTGCCAGATAGCTTGAGCTATCTCACTGGCCTGGTAGGGTTTATACACACACACACACACACATATATACACATATATACAATTATATACTGTATGGGGGGATATAGAAAGCCACTTCCCAGAAAGTGTTTTATTGGATATCACCTGAAGAAAGGAAATCTCCTTCCTTGATAAAAAGTACAGAAGGTTGAGAAGAGCTAAAATCACGAGTTTTCCATGGAAAACAGAAGTACAGAAACCCACTGACATCTAACCAACTGGTGCTCTCTGAAGCGTCTCAACGGATAAGGCCACAGCCTGAAACCTTAGGGAATTCTGTCTATACTGGAAATGTCTCATGTATTAGACTGTCACTCTCTGGCCCATGATAGACATCAGGAATGTTGAGTCTCTGGCTCTCAGGTTGGCCATCTAAGCGCACACAGCAAACTAGGAGAGCACTTCTTCCCACCAGTCAGAAGTCCCATGCCTGAATTTGATATAGATTTCTAGCCCTCTCCCCGTCATCCCTTGTGTATGAATAAAATCTGGCAAGCCTAGGCAGTAGCTTTTCAACTACTGATGGATTTTCTCATGTTTTAGCCCCACTTTTCTTCTTATTTCCATCTCTGTGTATTTGTTTCCCTTTCTGCCTTTCATATTTCTCAACCCCAGGACAACTCTTAAGGGGGGGGATATAGCCAGGAAAACCCCCTCCAAAAACAAACAAACAAACAAACAACCTTATGCACATGTGTGGAGGACAGACAACTTTTGGAAGTCAATTCTCTTTCCACCATGGAGGACCCCTGAGACTTAAGCAACACTTGAATATACACAACCTCTCCCTCACATCCATGCGTGTAGCCAGAATTTCCCTCTTGAGTTTTATCCTTGGGTATCCAGCTACCTATCACATGTACCTCAGGGTATTTCACAGGCTGAACTCACAGGGGTCTAATGGCTTTAGCACATTTAGTTCCTTATTTTTTTAAGCCTGCTGCCTTAATATTTATTAATGTGTGTGTATGTGTGTGTGTGCGCGCACGCGCGTGTATCAGAGGGCACTGTGTACATCCGTGGAGGCCCAAAGTTGATATTGGGTATCAGCCTGGATTGCTCTCCCTTCTCTTGGCTGTGCTCTGGAGTTCCCCAGGGTCTCTTCCAAGGCTGGAAGTGCAAGCCACCACCATTTTTGCCCGCTGTTTTTACGTGGGATCCGAAATCTGAACTCAGGCCCTTCTGCTTTCAAGGCAGGTGCTAATCTTTGAGTCATCTTTCCAGCCCTTAAGTCCTTTATTGTAGGTAACAGTCACACTGCTTTCCCAGCTGCTCAAGTTAGTATCTATCTTGTCCGATATCCCTAGATGTATGTGTGAACACACACAGGTGGAGAGTAGGTATTTAACAGAATAGGAATGAACATGTTTTATGTATTTTTCATTCCTAATGTCTTGATCATTTTATAATGCCAATAAATACTTTTTACCAAGAGTGTGGAGATGGCTCAGCAGTTGAAGCATTTACCTCCAGGGCAAGCAAAAGGATCAGAACCCACATAATGTACAGGGCAAGTATGGTGACTCACCTACAATTACAACAGAAGGTGAGCCTGGGAGTCACCAGGTCAAGCCAACTAGCCAGATCAATCTATCACTGAGTTCTGGGTTTAATTAGAGACCAAGCCTCAAAAGAACAAGGTCAAGAGTGACCAAGGATGGCTCTAATGTCAATTTGAACCTCTAAGCCAGCAGAGTACAGAGTTGCAGGGACAGGAAGCAAAATTTTTCCTTATGAGTTACTAGGTGTGACAGTAAGAGGTAGCATTCCAGCCTCCACCCCTTGGTTCCTGGACCTGTGAATTCTGGCTATAGGTGATACAGACCCCTATATTGGGCACTGATTCAAAGCATACACCGCACCCTGAAGTACTCTACTCCAACCTTCCAAACTATTACTACCTAAGTGGTGCCATAATTGTGTCTTTAAAAGGCCATTCCACCATTCTATCAAACCAGCTGCTTCAGGATGGTAGGGAACATGGTAAGACCAATGAATTCCATGAGTATAAGCCCATTGTCTCACTTCCTTAGCTTGTAAAATGTGTTCTCTGGTCAGAAGCAATGCTGTGTGGAATACCATGACGGTGCACCAGACATTCTGTGAGTCCACGAATGGTAGTTTTAGCAGAAGCAGAACATGCAAGAAAGGCAAATCCATACCCAGAATAAGTATCTATCCCAGTAAGGACAAAGCGCTGCCCTTTCCATCTTGGAAGTGGTCCAATGTAGTCAACCTGCCGCCATGTTGCTGGTTGGTCACCCCGAGGAATGGCTCCATATCGGGGACTCAGTGTTGGTCTCTGCTGCTGGCAGATTTGACACTCAGCAGCAGCTGTAGCCAGGTCAGCCTTGGTGAGTGGAAGTCCATGTCGTTGAGCCCATGCATAACCTCCATCTCTGCCACCATGTCCACTTTGTTCATGGGCCCATTAGACAATGATTGGGATGGCTGGAGAAACAGGTTGGCTGTCCACAGGACGGGCCATCTTGTCCACCTGATTATCAAATGGCTCTTCTGCTGAAGTCACTTTTTGATGAGCATTTACATATGCACACATGCATGCACCCATATGCAAACATGCATTCATACACATGGAAATAGAGTACTTTTCTACCTCATAGTGACTGTATTGTATTCTCTCCTCCCTTTCAACTATTACAGTGCAGATCTAGACTCATATGGAAGGCCTGGTGCCCACTGCAGCAGTGTTTGGAGTGACTGCAGTCATGAGAGCTCTGACCTCATTAGTGGATTAATCCACCAGTGGACTCATAGTGGAGTTATTAGGAATGATGGAAATTGAGAAAGTGGGTCCTAACTTACCAGAGTGGGCCCTTGGTAGGTGGAGTGTCCTTGGGGGACTACAATTTGTCCTTAGAGTTACTTCCTCCCTCCCTCCATGAGGCAAACAATTTTGCTCTACTGTGACATGATGTTCTGCCTTATCACAGGTCCAGAAGTGATGAGGTCAAGAGGCATGAACAGAAACCTGGAAACTCTGAACCAAAACAACGCCTCCTTTTCAATTGTTGCTCTCAGATACTCTGTCTCAAAAACAGAAATTGACTAGCACCCGACTGTACTCCATCTTACTAAAAATTTGGCCAATCCTGCAACTCTAGCACTTGGGAGGTAGAGACAAAAGGACCAAAAGTCCAAGGCCAGACTTGGCTACATAGGGAGTTTGACCTTGTTTCAGAAAAAGAGAGAGAAGGGTCAGAGAGATAGTTGACAGTAACACATCTGCTCACAAACCTGAGTTTGAGCCCCATATTTCACACGATGGAAGGAGAAAACTGACCTGAAAACTGTCTTCTGACCTCCACCCATGCCCGTGGCGCGCACAGGCCTTCTTTCTCTCTCCTTCTCTCTCAAATAAATAAATATATATTTGGATCTTGTAAGGATGTGGAAGTACTTTATTTACAACAAAACCGTTTGTAACATAATTCTCCCTTCACAATACAGAACCTAACCAAAAACCCAAAGCAATCTCTATTTGTATTTACCTAGGACCATGAGCAGTGAAAGATAGAAAGTGGTGGGGCAGTGGGGCTGGGAACTAGGCCAAAGGCCAACGTGAAAAATCATGAAACCACCTTTCCAAAAATGTGGTGTTTAGCTTCACACATGGCCACGCTGTGTATGCTCCCCACCCGCTCACCGGGCCGCAGGCGGGATTGCCCCCAACACCTTTAATAAAAAAAGAAAGGAAGATGGCGAGATGATTCAGCAGGTAAAGGCATCTGTGTACAAACCTGGATCTTCTGACCTCCATGTGCCATGGGTGCTCTCTCTCTCTCTCTCTCTCTCTCTCTCTCTCTCTCTCTCTCTCTCTCTCTCTCTCTCTCTGTCTCTCTTTCTCTCTCTCCTTTGCTCCTCCTCTTTCAAGCCGATACATGAAGAAAGAAAGGTATAGCAGGAACATCCCACATCTTCCTGCAGGCATGATTCTGTCTTCTCCATTCTCCTTAAAACTCTAACCTGTCCTGTTTTGTTTGCTTGCCGCAGTCCCCAAACTGGTTTTTGTAGCTCTTCTGTATCTTCCCCATGCCTCTCTTTGCTTAATTCCTTGTCATTGTTTTTTCTTGGTTTCTCCAGATGGGGATTCGGTAGTCCAGGCTGGCCTAGAATTTACTACAGGGCCAAGGGTGGCCTCTTGAATATGAGATCCCAGCTGTGCAACACCACACACTGTCTGACAGCACAAGAAGAAAAGGAAGGAAGGAATAATGAATTAATTTTTTTCCTCTAGGTGCTTTGCATAAATAATCAAATTCAAGTCTCCCCGCAATAACCATGTACGGTTGATTTACTAGCCTGTTTTGGAAATTTGTGTGTTAGGCAATGTTCTTCCACTGACCTACTGAGGCAAGCAAGCTTAGCTTGGGCTGAGCAGATATCTCTGTCTGATAATCATTTGGCAGCCTAGGATCCTCACTTGCATGTATGTGTACACACACACCCCATTTCTAACAAGGCACCAAACAACATAATGCTCCAAGATTTTACTGCATCCAGTTCCCACACATTCTCCTCCAAACGGTGGAATAAGTTTCTTCTCCCCAATAACCATTAAACTTGTACAGTAGCTTTCTTTTCTTAAACATTTACTTGAGAGAGAGAGAGAGAAAGAAAGAGAAGAGGAAGAAGAAGAAGAAGGAGGAGGAGGAAGAGAAGAAGAAGATGACACCTTTTTCTCCTTGTACTATATGGGTTTCTGGGGATTGAATTCAGGTTACCAGATTTATAAGAAAGCACCTTTCCCCCTGAACTATCTTGCCAACCCCTAAGTTGTACCCCCCTCCACATCACACATATACACAGAAAAGAAATCACATAACTTAATATGTCAGTTAAGATAAAGAACTATGAAGACTAATCCTTACAGTAACTAGCTGCTCCTTCCCTTAGGCTACATAAAAGGAAGCCCCAAACAATAATTGGAACCCTTTTCAGCCTTTTCCAAGCCTGATTTCTGAATGTTTTCTTTCAACCTGCCCCTTCTCCTGTCCACCTACCACCAACTTGTGTCAGTTTCACTGTTCTTTTGCCAGAGAATTAGCAAGTCCTCTCAGCTATCACTAACAAACTTCATTTTAAAACAGTTTTAAACATCATTTTGGTCTAGTGCTGTGGCTTACACCTACAATCCCCCAGCAATTGGGAGACAGCGACAGGAGTCTCAGGCAGACCTGGACTACAGAGTGAGACCCTGTGGCCCTCTTCACTAGTATAGTGTGAGTGTCACAATGATACCCTATCAAATGAATGAATAAAAGTAGATGTTGCAACATCAAAACACAAAAGAAAAAAAGAAAGAACAATAAATAAATACTTCACACCTGCAGGGGCTGAGGATGTAGCTTTGTAGTTAGCATGCACAAGGTCCTGAGTTCAAATCCCAGCACCACACAAAACAAAAATGTAGGCCTGTATAATGTTTACCTTTTAGCTGATAAATTTTAATGAGTCCAAAATGACATTTACTCATTATTCTTTTAATACCTGGACTTTGTCAGGTGACTGTGACTCTGTTTCTGAACTAAACTGCCTTGTAGGAAGTAATTACTCTTGAGGAATTGGATATATCAGAGATAAAACTATGAAAAGAGACTAATTTTTCCACTGACCTTTGACATTAATTAACCTTGCATATTTTAACATGGTAATTTCTGTTCTGAGTCTTTTAGTTTTGAAGTCCCAGGTGTACAGCCAACCTACCTCCTCGACAACCTCCCCCCCATGACTGCTCCTGGGACTCAGCAGGGGACTTCCCAGAGCTGCAAGGATTAAATCCCAAGTAGGTAGAACTGGCAGACCAACCTGGTAGAGCCAGAAAGCTTGATAGCAGGTAAGAGCTACAGTGATGGGGATAAATACATTCATGCCTCAGTATGAACGCGTCTACCTTTTACAAACCCAAATTAGTGGGGGATTGAGGAACTGCTGCCTGGTCTCTCTCTGCCTCTCTGAGCTCAGCGCCCTTTAGCACTTCCTTGCTGCTTCCTTCCTACCCCAATATTCTTACCGAAAGAGGACATTGTTGCAGCCTTGCATGGCCACCAGGAGGAGCATTTGTGCTACAGAAGGACAGCTCAGCTGTCAGCAACAAAAGTCTAGTCTGGACCTTCTGGCCATACACACCTTGTGCCCTCTGGAAGGACTTGCCAACAATGTGGCACCACTGTTCTTGCCCATCTTTCCCAGTGGCATGAAGTTTGTATTTAGCCTTCTCTGTGAAACAGACCCCAATAGAGTCAGGAGATGGTAAGTCCCCTGCTTCACCTGTGAAACCCAGGCTGTCTCAGCTTCCTCACCCAGAAGAAAAGTACTTAAAAATGAAACAACTTGGGTTGGAGAGATGCCTCAGGGGTTAAGACTGTGCCTCTCAAACTTGAGTTTGAGTTCAGATCGCATGTAAAAATTCCAGGTGGAAACAAAGGTGGCCTGCACTTCTGGCCCTAGTGGGTGGAGCCTGGGAAATCCCAGAGTGAAACAAAAGAAGGTAGAAGCAATCCAGGATGATTACAAAGTAATTCTTGGTCCTCCACAAGGACACATGTGCCCTCTGATACATACACACAATGATAAATAAATAAATAAATAAATAAATAAATAAATAAATAAATAAATAAATAAGAAACAGCACAATGCAGACCATGAGCTGTGTGCATGCCTGTGATGTAGTGTTGGGCAGCAAAGCAGAAAGAGGCTCTCATCGTGAGCTATAGGTCATCATGGGCATCATGTTTGAGATCCTGTCTCAAACAGGCACTGTATATTTCTCACTTCGTGGCCTCTGTCTGGTTTCACGCGGTATGCTCCCTCCCACCACCATCTTCTCAGTGGACTCTGCTTTGCTGGAAGCATTCCAGAGACCTGCTCTCCACTTCTGCTAACCAGAGGACATGAGTGAACAGAACTGAATTTACCTGGAGCCTCTTTTCACAACAGAGGACACCGAGAGCTGTTAAGAACAACCCAAAGAGAGAGATTTCCCAAAAGAGAGAAACGAATGGAGCCCTGAGCCATTCCAATTGAACAAAGGGAGGGTTGAATATTACTGAAAGAGTGAGGAATGAATCTGGATGTGATGGCATAGGCTGGTGATTGAAACACTTGGGAAAGTGAAGACAGAAGAGTCAGGAATTCAAGGTCATTATCAACTGAAAAGCTAGTTCTAGGCCAGCCTCAGCTGCACAATGTCAAGTTACAAAAAAAAAAAAAAAGAGAGAAGGAAGAGAAGAGGGAAAGAGTAAGAATAAGGAGGACGAGAAAGGAGAACAAGGAAAAGGAAGAAGAAAGAAAGAAGGAAGGAAAGAGAGAAAGAAAGAAAAAGAAGAGAGAGAGCCCAAATATTGGAATATAGTGTCTCCTCAGAGAATTGTATTTCAGTCTTAAGAGACTAGGTGGCAGCACCAGGCAACAGGCTGGGTGGAGGGGACCTCCTGGGACTGTGGTCTCAGGGCTGCCCTAGAGGGCAACTCATTTACACCCCGCTAATTTTGAGCCCCGTTTCCCTTCCCACAGAGGATTTTTCGGACTTTTTTACTCTCTTGGATGAACACCGCATCAGGCAAAGTAGAGAAAAGTCTGAGGGGACCAAGCACCTAGGGCTTCTTTTCAGATCGTCCTGCAATTGGAGCTCCCCGGGCATCAAAAATGAAAAAAGGGGCACAGGCTTGACAAATAGGCATTAAAAGGCATTTAGATAGAACCCCTCAACCTAGATTTGATGAAGCAGAACAAGTGACATAATTATTTTATTTATTATTAGTGTGTGTTTTGATGTGTGTGTGTGAGTGCTAGTGCCCACATGGAGGTCAGAGGACAACTTTGTGAAGTCGCTTCTCTCTGGTTCTCTCCGGTCCACTTTTCTGAGGGTTGAACTGAGGACTTCCGGCTTGCACATTTACCCTTTGAGCCATCTTTCTTATGGCCCTAGGATATTTTGTAATCAAGCAGTGCTTGTTGCCTCATTCATTCCTGCCTTGGGGTATCCCAGAGCCTCTACTCCAACAAAGAGAGAGAGAGAGAGAGAAAGAGAGAGATTTTCCAGCTATGCCCCTATGGGGGGGGAGGCTCCATTTTTTCCTTACATTGCATATTACAGGTTCTTTTGCTACAGTAGAGAAGTCAGAGGCCCTTAAATGAATCTGTCACACCCAAGGAGGCTGTGGGAGCTGTGGGATCAGAATGTAAGCCTTCTGTGTCACATTGGCTTCACTTTGCAGTGCCAACAGGGAATCTTTCCCTTCCTGATTCATAAATCCAGTACACGATTTTCAGTCCTGCTGCCGAGCTGACAGTATCTGCTTTAGCAACTGCGCATGCTCAGAGCCCACAGCCCTCACGTGCCCTCCTTTACCTGCCTGAGATGCAAGCCACTATCCTACCTCTATTCCCGCTTCCCTGGGTGCGGACTCCTGATCTCTGCTTCCTCCAAGCAGACCTTCTTCCCATGATGGAAGAAATGAGCATTCTGTGTCTCTTATGATTAATTCCTCTAACACTTCCTGTCTTTATAGTAACTCACATTAAATACTTGGAATCAGACACTCAGTAAATGTCAGGGATTGTCATACCATTATCATCTCACTCAGAACAATCTGCATTGCTTTCCTGTCTACAAGAATTTTTTTCCCATCCATCCAGCCATTTCACAGACTTTTATCACATGTCTGTTATATGCCTATCCTTGTGTGAGCCCACTTGGTACAGAAAGAGTCAAAGGGGCATGGTAACACTAGCCCAAACAGAAATTCCTTCTGCGCCTTTGATGGTTAGACATTCATGGTTTTCTCCAGTACTTTGCATGGTTTTGTGTTTGTTTGTCTTAGTTCTATTCCTTCTGCCTCAACAGATCTCCGTGACTGTTTTTATTCTCTCTCTCTCTCTTACACACACACACACACACACACACACACACACACACACACACACACTTCTTCACTTAAGAAGACACTTTCTTTTCCAGGAATCACTCCACTTTTCTGTCAGGTGCTTATAAAGTCTTTTCGCATCATCTCACTGGGAATCTTAAACAGTAGGTGTCAGTCCAGTCAGTTCACTGATTTGGAAAGTGAGGTGGAGAGGTGAAGCAACCTGCTGTGGTCCTACACTTCTTCCACACAGCAAGGCTCTCCTGGCCTTGGCTGGTAACCTTTCCAGTGTGGCCCCGTGTGTCAGCTTCACACGGGCTAGCCTCACCCTCAGCAGTGCTGGTCACCGTTCTTGGTTTGGATGATGTCGGTGGTTCATAATGGGCACCTAGATATCTGATTATGGTCTGAATTCGCCTTGCCATTAGACAATGATCTCCCACTCTCCCTGCTTCCTCCAGTGTGCTGACTGCTCGGGTTCCATCCGTTCTTCTGGGGCCACAGGATTCCACATTGCACCAACTGAACTTGACAACTCTTTTTCTTCTTCTTCCTCCTTCTTCTCCTCTTCCTCCCCCCCTTCTTATTCTTACTCCTTTTCTTTCCTTTTCCTCCTCCTCCTCCTCCCAACAGGAAAGGAGTCTTGCTTGTAGCCTGAGGCTGGTCTCCAACTCTTGGTCCTTCCACCTTAACTTCCTCCATGTGAGAATCACAGTCATATGCACCACTTCCAACACTCTCCATAGAATTTCTACCTCTTTTCTTTGAGCAGTAACTTATGTCCCCGTTTTCACTCTTTAGCTATGGCATGTATCCTGTCCCCCTTTTTGTCCCTTACAGCCTTGCCCATGGGGGTATCTTGCTTATCAAACAAACTAATTCTGTAACCAGAAATCAATCTTGTGTCTCTAAACGTGAAACTTTGCACGCCGCTGTTAATTCTCTTGATTGGATGCCTTCTAACTTCTGTGATCAGAGACTCCTTTCCTGTTGAATCTTGCTCGCTGTTTTGTCTTGCACAGAACTGAGTGCTGCACGGTCTCTGGCGCATTGACAGCAGCCCCGGGGACAGGTGTGATCCCTTGTTTCACCAAGAGGAAATGGAGAGTCTGAAAAGGAGCACTCTGCCTGTTATCGCACAGCCGGATGAGACCTCACCGGTTTCCCAGATGCCCCCACTTTTACTGTCCTCTTCCTGGGGTGTTTCTCTGATAAAACACATGCTCCTTCTGGAGACCAGTGGTGTGTGGGCATCACCCAAACAGGCAGCCTGGGAAGACCTGCTTCTGCAGATTGTCCTGCAAAGGGTAAGGGACTGCTGAGAGCCCCTTCTGCGTCTTGAATGTGTAGAAAGCAGATAGCTTTGATGACTGAAAGATAGAAAGAAAATGGGAAGAGACTGGCTAGTCCTGGGGTATGGGACTCTGGTACTGGCTTGCTCTTGCTCCCTAGGGAGACCCCTCTGACCCCTAATCTTGGCCACCTCCTCAGTGGACTCCCACTCTTGCTCTTTTGTGCTGTTGTGCCTGGTTGTAGATTTCATTTCTGTTCCATAGCAGTCATTGTCTTTTTTATTCCTATTATTGTTATTTTTTATGTGTGTGATGCATGTATGTGTGTGTGATGCATGCATGCGTGTGTATGTGTGTGTGTGTGCGCGCGTGTGTGGTGCCCAGAGGGCCATGCAGGGAGGCGACTTCTTCTGAGACCCTCCACCTTAGTTTTTGAGACGCTCCCTGAACCTGGGACTGACCAGTTCAGGCAGAGATTGGCACCGTTTCCCCAGTGCTGGAGTTATAGACACAGGCTGTTCTGATTTTTATGTGGGTGCAGAGAACCTCAATTCAGGTCTATGTGTTCTTTATCCCCTGAGCAGCCGCCCAGCCTCAGTCACTGCCTTCTGATACATAAGGTTACAGAACTGATTCTCAAGGCTCAATCTTGGGCTGGAGACATGATTGGGGAGAAGGGGGAAGCACTGCTTGCAAACCCCACGCCCTGACTTCCATCCTTGAAGCCCACAAAGTGAAAGGGAAGAAACGACTTTCAAAAGCTGTGCTCTGACTTCCACCTGTGTACTAAGGCAGAACTCTCTCTTTCTTTCTCCTCTCTCTCTCTCTCTCTCTCTCTCTCTCTCTCTCTCTCTCTCTCTCTCTCTCAAATAAAACATTCAAATCCAAGCTTGTACATCTACCTAGTTCTTTTTATAACCATCCCAGAAGACACTGGGCCAAAAGATGCTCCAAACCCCTCCACCCCTCCACTTTACTACTGTACCCATTTAGAATGAGGTAAATGCGCAAGTCCACAGAACGAATGACTTTGGGATGAAATCATATTAGTACCTCATTGAGTTTTGTGTCCTTTCCCCACAGTTCTGCCCAGGAAGGGATGATAATTAAGTTTCAATAATTATTTCTCAATAATCACAGGTGGGAGAAACTCAAAAAAACTGGAAAGACACCAGAAGTGAGATTGGGGCTAAGGTGGCCTCAAGGCAAAGCCAGGAGGACTGGAACAGCTAGTCCCATACCTCCACAGGGGGCTGAGCCTGAGAGACCCCCAGAGCCCCAGAGCCGCCCCTCTCCCCATTCCCACCGTGGAAGGCTCCCTGAGAAGAATGCAGGTCAGAAGCATGAGTGACCTTTCACACCTCAGACAAGCTAAGTTTGTTTTCTCCTTTTCTGTACAGACCTCAGCGGGAGGGAGGGGGAAATGGGACCGGCCTTGTCCAACTTTCTCTGGCTACAATACCCTGGAGGAGCTGAAGTGGAGGGAGTAAAGGATCTATTTATTTTGGCTCAGGAAGGACAATGTAAGCAGATGGTCTTTGATGGGATTAGCGGCGTAATCTCTAAGACCCTGGTAAATTGGAAAATGATCCATTATATTCCAGAACCTTCGGCGGTTTCAGCTCCCGGGGAGGGAGGGGCAGGGCAGGGGGGGCACCTTGTTAGAAAGGACCCCCTCTGGGAGCAGCCGAATCCCCACACGGAGAATTGGAAAGAAGTTTGTTAGCTGCATGAATGATGCCCCCTCTCCTCCTGAGAGCTCACACATGAGAACTCTCTCCTGGCCTTTGGAGCTGTTTCCTTCCTCTTCTCTTCTGGATGTGTTGGGCAGTCCTCCGCGTGGTCTGCAGCAGCTGGGGAGCTCTAGGAGAGACATCTCTGACACTCTTGCCTTGATAGGACAGGAGATTCTTAGAATTAAATCCATCCCCTTCCTACCTGCACCCCCCAAACCTATAGCCCATGCAGGACTCTGCACTGAAAATACAGTAGGCCAGATTCTGACTGGTAGGGGAAGCGCACTACTGGGGTGCCGGATTGGGGAAGTAGAAGAGATAGGAAAGGAATGGCAAACACCACCAGCTTGGAGGGCCTGGACAAGGCAAAGTCACCACTGAACTGAGCGCTTGCCAGGAGTGTAGGATTTAGGCGCTGAAGAAGTCGACGCATATCAGTTGCTCCCAACCCATTTCTCAACCTCACAAAGAACTTTGAAGTTTATATGGAAACTTGGATGTTCGGATCTGACAACAACTGAACGAGGGGCACTGGAATGTTGGTAGACAGGATTATCTAGTGAAGGCGACTCGCCTGAGATCATCCAGTCTAATAAACAGCAGAACTGAAATTTAACCTCCAAGGCTTCTGCTTCTCCAGTCTTCCAGCTCTGCTTCTCCAGTCTTCCAGACATGGTTCCTCTTGTCTTGCCTGTGTCCTGCAGGTATTCTCTCTCTTCTCTCTCTCTCTCTCTCTCTCTCTCTCTCTCTCTCTTCTCTCTCTCTCGCTCTCTCTCTCTCTCTCGCTCTCGCTCTCGCTCTCGCTCTTGCTCTCTCGTTCTCTTTCTCTCTCTCTCTCTCTCCCCCCTCTCTCCAGTCTCCCTCTCTCCCCTTGCTTTAACTCTCCCTAACATGCACATCCACTGAATGACGGATTAAATTTCATGTGTTTATGATCACGCTATGCTATGAAATCCACTTATATTGATGAACACAAGTCTAATTGTTGCCTTTATTAAACATCTTGTTTATTCATTTAGTATTTAAGTCACTTCTCAAGCTATTTATTTAATGGAACACAGTCAAGAACTTTATTCAGGATGTTTCACTATAACCTGAAGCATGGTTAAGGTAAAGACACTTTTGGAAAGAAGTAAGGACATGGGTAGGGGCTTCTTGGAGTTTTTCTTGTTTTGATGCTGTTGCTTTGTTTTGTTTTGTTTTGGACCTAAAATCTCCCTAGGTAGCCCCGATTAGCCTGGAACTCAGACTAGGCTGTCCTCCAGCCCATGGACCAGCCTCTTGCCCCCCCATCTCTCTAGTGCTGGCATGACACGCATGTGTCACCATGCTCATTTACACCTCCCAAAATTATTGTTGCCACTGCTACTTCTCTATTCCAGATTGGATTAAATTTGTAGATTTAACTTTGACTAATAAAAACCAAAGTACTATCCTCTGCCCTTTATGGTGTCCCATGGCAAACATATGCATATCTCTCTTTCAAATTAATAAAATATTCAAATTATTGTGGTCCCTATGCTGTTTCACTGAAAATAAACTCACAAATAAGGCAAGTGGGGGGTTGGGAATGCCTAACACAAAGACCTGGGTTCAACCCTAGCACAAGAAAGAAAAAAAAAGAAAAAAGAAAGAGAGAGAGAAAGAAAGGAAAGAAAGAAAGAAAGAAAGAAAGAAAGAAAGAAAGAAAGAAAGAAAGAAAGAAAGAAAGAAAGAAAGAAAGAAAGAAAGGGAAAGGAAAGGAAAGAAAGAAAAGAAAAGAAAAGAAAAGAAAAGAAAAGAAAAGAAAGAAAAGAAAGAAGAAAGAAAGAAAGATTATTAAGTTTGCTAGTATTTGGGAACCTGAGTCAGGACTGCTGTGAGATGGAGCCAAGTGAGGACTATCTAGCAAGAGTCTGAAAAAATAATAGTGAGGAAAATGGAGAGATAGAAAGACATGATAAACTTCTTAAATCCACACAGAAATTACACGCTGGGCAGGAGTGTAGCACTGCATAGGGTGCTCTTGCTGGATTCCCCGCAATTGCTTTTAAGAATGCTTCAGACAGCTGGCAGGGGCTCAGGGAGGAATTTGCAGCACGTAAAAATTTTTTTCAGGCTATTCCAACGCACTGAAGAATACTTAAAAGAGAGCTACGTGTGTGTGTGTGTGTGTGTGTGTGTGTGTGTGTGTGTGAGAGATAGAGAGAGAGAGAGAGAGAGAGAGGGAGAGTGAGAGAAGTTGACACAGTGGTTGCAGCTAGGGACAGTCACGCCGAACCCAGAGTCCAAACAAGAAAATGGGAAGGTCCAACGGTGTTCACGCTCTTGCACTGGAAGAGCTGTTATTTCCTAAGAGAGGAGCCAAGCAGGTGGGCACTGGCTGTGCGATCCCCCCCCCCCCAAGCCAGGGAACCCTCTTTCCCTGTCCGTGGTGCCAGCTCAGGAAAAAGTTCCAAGAGCTCGGTCACAGCCGGCGACTAGGCGACTGCAGACTACTCTCCGCACAGCCCTAAGCTGGCAGTGCCACCTCTGACATGGGCTTTCCTGGGGAGCCGAGGGCTGCGGGTTCCCCCGGGCACCTCACAAAAACTTGTGGCTTCTCACGGTGCGCTCGCAGCTGGTAGCTCTCTCTCCAACTGGCTCACATTGGTCCACACTAATATTCGGAGCATGTACAGATGAGGTCCTGGGATCACATGGACCCACCGACATCCCCGAGGTGGTCACCTTTGAATGGGTTCGCGAGTTTCCACCCACATGTGCATTACTTTGCTACAGGAAGGGTTTGGGGAAATCCAACCCCAGACTTTCTCTGAAGGAGAGAGAGAGAGTATCCAGTCCAAGGTGAGAGTGGCCGAGGTATTCATTTCCTCGGATTTTTGGAGAGTGAAATGACCCCGGAGTTTAGCTCTTCATCAGTGAGGTGGGCAGAGGAAGCACCGAACTCGGCTAGCTGTCCGCGTGTTCAGCAGCGCTCTGGAGCGGGTCTGCCCGCTGCCAGGCCCCCCTGGGTCACACCCTCCCTGTGTCCCGCAAGGCAGCAGCTCCCCATTGCCCTCCAGCCCCCCACTCCCTTTGCCGGCCTGAGGCAGAGAGCCGCCGCCTGGCGGGCTCCGCGGGTTTTTAGATCCCGGCCCTACCCGCGCTGGACCGTGCGGCCCGGGGAAGAGCTGGGCGGCTTAGCGCGAAGAGCTTGGGCAGCCGGTTGGTCCAGCCGCGGGGCGGGGATCGAGGTGCCTGGAGCCCAAGACCCGAGCGCCGGGAAGCCTCTCCCGCCAAGCCCTTTCCAGCCCTGCGCGCCCCCCGCCCGCCGGAGCCTGAGCCCCTAGCGCTCCTGAGCCCCACCCGTCCCCAGCCTCGTCTCGCCGGGCTCGCCTGGCTCGAGTGGCACAGAGGGTCTGGGCGCTCGGCCCGCAGTGCGTGCCAGGCAAAGCCCTTCTTCGCGGGCCCGAGGGTTCGAGTCTCGGGTGGGCGGCGCCGAGCGACAGGCAGCGGAGGTGGCCCCTGGGTCGGCGTGAACCCCTGGGTGTCGGGGCTAGCGGAAGGCGGGAGTTCGTCCGAGCGGGGTCCTGAGTGCGCCACCAGCAAGGAGCCTGGCTCAGCCGTCTGCGCCCGGAAGGGGGTCTTACCTCACCGGCGCCCCTACTGTAGCCCCTCTCCCGCCCGAGCTGCTTCTAGGGCCCCGCTCTTGCCTGTGCATCCCCGCTCGAAGTCCACCAAGG
Organism: Typhlomys cinereus; assembly: GCA_023101885.1. Classification (NCBI taxonomy): domain Eukaryota; kingdom Metazoa; phylum Chordata; class Mammalia; order Rodentia; family Platacanthomyidae; genus Typhlomys; species Typhlomys cinereus. The sequence continues at coordinate 11,564,760 of JALPQD010000022.1, forward strand.
GCCCCTGGCCCACTTGGCCGCCCAGCTCCTTCTCGGTAGTCTGCTTGTCTTTCCTATCATTCAATTCGAAATCTTTCGTGTTTCTGGTATTTTTCTATTTGCTTCATTGAGTACTGTTTTCTGTTTAACGTTTTGTTTTGATTTTTTTTCCAGATGGATTCTGTGTTTCTGTTTCTGCTTCTAATTCATTCTTCTCTCACACACACTTTCTTTCTCTTTCTCTTCTTTCTCTCTTCTCTCCCTCCCTCCCTCCCTCTCTCCCTCCCTTTCTCTCTCTCCCTCCCTCCCTTCCTTCTTTCCTTCCTTCTTTCTTGACCAGGCTCTTACATTCCTCTTCCTTCCCTCTCTAGGGAGCTTATCTTGAGGCCGAGGGGACACTTATCCCTTGGGTGCTGCCCGGTGGATGCCCGCCTTGCACAGCTACGTTAAATAGACTTTGCTGAATGCACTTTGCTGAATGCGGGAGAACTGCGAGCTGCAGTTGGTAACACAAGAGGCAGAGGCCTGCGGCCACTCTAACCTGTTGTGAACAGGCTCAGGTCTGGCAGAAATATGCTGAGACTCTGGGGTGAGGTGGTTGCAGACGCACTTGGTCACCACGCACACACCAATCAGTATTCACAGGCTGTGCATTGAAAGTGACAGTGAGAAACAGACAAACAAATGTACAAGCTCATACAGGGTGTGTGTGGGGGGGTGTCAAACACAGGCTCACACGGGGTAGGGGGTGATCAGTGCAGGCTCACACAGGGTTGGGGAGAGGTTACTACTAAACCAGTGACCATAATGGCTGGGGAGGGAGACCTAGCTGGGGGAGGGGACCTGTCTATCCTCACCAGTGATCACGGTTCTCGCGTACATCCTACATTCACCCAGATTCACTACTTCACTGGGGCAGAGGTTGCAAGAGCTGCTCAGGGATGCCTCCAAAACCAAGGAGAGCCTGAGTCTCAGAAGTGAACATCGGACTAGAGAATGCTGAGCAAGGCATACAAACAGGCTCTGCACCAAGAACGGAAGAAAGCCAAGCTGCAAAGATTCAATCCGCCTGCCGTGAGGAATGCCGTCCTACATACACCCAACACAGTGCTAGTGTTTGGCCAGGACCCCATGTAGAGATTTTTTTTATGGGAAAACAAATTCGGATGTCTGTGGGTCTAAGATTAAAGGTAGCATGCACACAAATGTAAGTTTCAATACACAGGAGCGGGATGTAGAGCAGAAAAACTCCTTCTACCTTCTGGTATGATCAGACTGGCATGCTAACGCCAGCCTCTCTGGTTGTCTTTCCAGGTGGAGGTGACTGGTTTAGGAGGCAACTGTATTGATCTGTTACAGAATCACCAAATGTGGACAGGGATCCTGGGGTAACTAGCTACACCCCGAGGTCCAGAGGGTACTCTCCATAGTAGCAGTTGCAGTACTGAATAGATGTCTAGACCATATTGGGTAGAAATACAAATTTGGTTTCAGGCACATGAGGAAGGACCTTCTTGTCCCCTTGGAAGACCAGTCAGCAACTGGGTTGCAAGGAGATGGGTCTGGCAGGAGAGAAGTAAGAGTAAGGGATAGGTATGTGCACACATAGAGCTGCAGAGGTAGGAGAGTATATAGATGAGAGAATGTGTTTTCGTGATAGCCTTTTCACTTGTGCCCATATGCAGTGTGTGTGTGTGTGTGTGTGTATGTGTAAGTGTATGTGTGCGCGTGCTTGAGGTTAGTTCTCCCACTGTCCAGATGACTCCAGCTTAGCAAAGTACAGGGGAAAGTATTTGGAGAGTTGCCAATCAACTCTCGATTTCTGGGCTGGAGGGGGAGGCAACAGAAATGAGGATACTCTCCAGGATCTTTCCAGTGTGTGTGGGGGAGGAAAGCTCAGCCATCTCAGTGGCCTCCCTGTCCTTGACTGCTGGGCTTTTGTCACCTTTTTGTCACCTTCTCACTTTTGGTCTCTATTGGTCTCTGTCTGTTTCTCTTGGCTGGCTTTTCCTGTCCAGACCTCTCTGCTGTTTCACCTTCCATTACTCTGAACTGCACAGCCACAGAAAACAAACAAACAAAGGGAAACCTGAAAGCCATCTGGATACAGGAGCATTCAATATAGATGCTTAAGGTGGCTGTGGGGTCATAGGGACAAACTCTGCAGGAAATCCTGGGTTTGTTTGCTGTCACTATCCTCTTGATTCTTGCCTCTTTGTATCTATGTACATTCCTCTATGACATTTCATCATTACAATACTCCTCAGACCCTGCTCTACTTTCAGTAACCCACTCTTTCAGCATTTCTCTCACTGGAGGGCAAAAGTTTTGTAGAGCTGAGACAGGTGTGTGTGTGTGTGTGTGTGTGTGTGTGTGTGTGTGTGTGTGTGTGTGTAAACCTCTGGTGATAATTATGCAGGAACACTGTCTTACCCCTCCCCACTTATGAGTTGATGGTCCATTCTGAGCATTATAGACAGGATCTGTGAAGCTCCCAAATGATAGCCACTGTCATTAAGGCCAGCAGCATCCTGTCCAGCAAGGCCAAGAAAGAGGAGTTCAGCTCAGAAGCATCGAATCCCGGGAATAAGAGCTAGAAACCAGCAAAAACTGGAAAGGTATAGCTTCTGAGTAATGTGATGTCAGAGTAAAAGAGGGCGAGAATATGGCATGAAAAGGGAGGTGGCAAAGGGTCTCCTTAAGACACCTAAGAGACCCAGGCACAGCAGTCCCAACTCCCTGGACAGTCCTAACTGAGGCGCATGTGGTGGGAAAGAGAGCCCCTTTCTGTGCAAATGAGAAAGGCAGGTCCAGAGTCCGCTTTGGACCAGCCCTGTCCTGAACCTCGTGTTCAGGGGTTGGTAGCAGTGAATGAATCAGTGGGAAGCAGTTTCCAGGACCCAGGCCACTTACTAGGTGCAGAATGCAGGGGAAAGGTTTGTTCAGCAGCGGGTTCCATCTGGACTAGGATTTGACCTCAGTCCACAGATGTGTGGTGGGCACAGAGGCTGAAGTGAACCTGGGCATCTCATTAGAAGCCCCCAGATAGGAAGGTCCTAATGTTGTTCTCGAATCTGAATTCTCTGTGCCTCACCAGGGGTGAGTGTGACTGTAGCTCTGGCTCCTCACTGGCTGTGAGCCCCACTTGGTCCCTATCTTTGCTCAGCAACTTTCACAGCTTCATCCATCTCCGTTTTGGGACCCTGTCTCTCCATAGCACCCCACCCTCTTTGTTCATTCAAAGTCTTCACACTGATCCCCTCCCCACTCTTCCCAGAATAACACTGAGTAAAATGAGATAAAACCCTCTCTTCGGCTGCCATCCATTTTCCCCCTGTGCTCCTCCCCTCCATCCCCTCCTCCAGGGCTACAGTCCCCTCTTACAATGTCAGATAATTGCTGGTGTGCAGCTACGAGGAGCCTGAGCTGATACCAGGGAAGGAAAAAAGGGAAGAGAAATAAATAATAATTTTGCCTCCATTCAGCGGATATAGGTTACTCGATTTGCATATATGCTAATGATGTGGCAATTACCCTGCTGTTCTGGCCTAAGATCAAGTTCTATAAATACATAGGGTAGCAGAGATAGGCCTAGCAACTCCACCCCTGAAATGATCAGGCATACATATGTGTCCCTGAGCCCTTCTGTGTGTTGAAACCCACCGGCCTGTCTTTGTTACCACAGATCCCCTATGAGTCCCAGGTCTCATGGTTCTCAGCACTCCCTTCCTGCTACAAGATAATTCCAAAGGAGGAGGGATGGAAAAACATTCCAGGTCACATTTCATTCTTAACATTAAGGTCACTGGGAATGAGATGGCTCTTTTTGGGAAAAATCAAAGTTTTTTTCCCCCAAAATAATCAAATTATTCTCATCTGAATATCCCACTTTCCACAGGCTCATCCTTTGGGGTTCAGGTTGGGAGACCAGGAGAGGAAACTGGCATCTCCCCATCTCTGGGCTACTGAGATTTTTTTTTTTTTTTTTTGAAAGTGCTATTAGGGTAGGGGAAGTGGAAAGGCCTTCATGGAGTCTGTTCCCCTAGCCCGCTCCCTACTCAGCAGGAACCTGGGCCATCATGAACAGGGGGACAGATTTCTGGGTGATGGCAGAAGGGAGGAAGCTTGGAGGAAGATAAAAGACGCAATCTACAGCTGTCTGCTTTTAATTATAATTATCCCCTTTCTGGCTTCCTTTCTGGCTAATGAGGGGGGATTTAAATTTCCCCTCTTTTCTCCCCTCCCTCCCTTCCCTGGTATTGAGAGGTGGGGTGAGTTCAGAGTCCTCCTCCCCTTCCTCCCCCCCCCCCCACGTGTTACTGGGAGAAAGGCAAGCTCCAGAGGGTGGCGATCGCATGAAGAGATTTGTAGGAACAAAAGAAGGACAGGTTTGGATTGCTGGACACGTCCGTCCTAGAGTTGGAGGGACCCCCCCCCCATTCCATTGGCACCCCCTCCCATCAACCCCCCAGCTCCCTAGACAAGGAACTCAATGTCTTCCAGCCGGTGAGAAAGGAGCTAACAGGAGTCTGGTCTAGAGGGAAGGGGAGGGCAGGGGTGGGGGTACAAAATTAGTCTCAAAGGATCTTTATTTCTGAGCTAGTGAAGCAGATGTAATCAAGGGAGAGCGAAATAATCATAATGGGAGGAATGGGGGAGGGCACTGGGCCGGGACAGAGCTGGGAAATGGGGGGTAGGGAACTTGGAGTGGGGGCGGCTCCATACTCTGGAATGGGGAAGGAGACTGCAAACTCTGAACTCAGCCCTTAGAATTCCTCCTTGAAGCTCAGGGATGCCTGGACCAGAAGGTGGCTGGGAAGGTTTGGACAGAAGAGAGCCCCCCCCAACCAATTGAGGGAGGTAGCAAGGAGAGGGGAGACTGAAAACAGTGGGGGAGGGTGAGAGTGAGGAGCCAGCACAGACTCAAGTGGCCTCCAGGTCCGTGGGACAAAAGTTGGAGAGAGATTTGTGTATGAGAGAGAAGGGAAGGGGGCCACAGGGAGGTGGGGGCTTTGACAATGAACTTGAGACAAACTTCATTAGCATGCAGGCCGGCTGTCTGTCACAGAGAGCTCAGACAGTTCCCATGCAGTCCAGGAAGAGTGGGAGGGAAAGGAAGGGAGGGGCCGAGAGTGGGGGTGAAAGAAAAGATCCCCCAACCATTGTATGTTTGGGGCCCCAGCTTCCACCAAATATCAGACCCCAACCCTGGAAACCAACCCCCAAATCATTCTCCCTCCTCTAAGAACGAAATAATTTATCTTCCACTTTGAGCCTGTGGCCCCAGCCCCTCCTCTCTGTCTAGACTTCCAAGAGCTGGTGACCCCCGTCCTGGTCCCACACGCAGGCTTCATCTTCTTCACAAGGAAGATCTGGATTTGGGATTAATTTGGTTGATGGGGAGAAGTGGCTGGGGACGGGGCGGGTAGGGGGCTGAACACTCCAACCCCAAATGGTGTCCTTTCTGAGTCCCCAGCAATTCTGCTCCCTCCCTCCCCACACATCACTCAATCACAGTCTCAAGTTCAAAAGTGAATTAAAACTGGAGGAGTCTGGGGACAGGGGCACTTTTTGTCATACATTCCCTTCCCTTTGCTTCCTTGGGGATAAGGGTGGCTTGGAAGAACAATGATGTCCATTAGCCCCTTCTTCTGTATCCAGTTAGACAAGGCAGCAGGGCAAGGAGTAGAGATTACAAAGACCACCCCTCGCACCCAGCCGTGAGGAGGGGACTCCGTGGAAGAAGGCCGTTATCTTGGTGGTGGTGATGCTGCCAGGGAAGAGCAGCACCCGCTTTTCGCTGCCTTTCCAGGGAGGCGGCCAGAGAAAGAAAGGAGAGGAATTCCTGAATGGATAGGCAGATGCTACGTCAGCAGCGCGGCGCCGCGGTCTCCTTCCCGGGGAGACCAGGAGCCGCGGGCGCAGCGCCGGGCCACCCGCGCAGCCTCTCATCGCAGAAGCCGGTAAGTGTAAGTGGCCGCCGGGGTCCGGGGAGGGTTGTAGCCTTAGCAGGTATGTGGACTGGGCTGGGAAGAGAGCGTCTAAAACGAGCCGGGGGCACCCAAACCTTCCTACTGATTAATGGAGGCTGGTGCCATGATCTCAGGAAGGAAAGGCTGATAAAGATTTCGGGGTCCCTAAACCGAAGGAAGAAAGGAGGCGTGTGCACAGTTGGCCGTTTGCCCGTTTGCTCCGCTTCTATCCTGAAGCTGAGACTCTGCCCAGTGCCAGAGACCCCGGGTCCCCCTCCTCCCCTAGCCCCTTCCAGCCGAGACAGCTCACTAAGTTTGTCAATGGGATTGGAGGGGGGATAGGGTCTTGGTGTTACTGATCCTATTAATCCGCCCCTCTTTTCTCCTCCTCAGACATGGCCAACATCTTAATGTCTTCAGCAGAGAAGAGGCAGGGAGAAAGAGCAGACAGGATGGCAGGAAGAAAAAGATGGCTCTGGCCCTGGGCTCCCGACCTTCTTTCCCCTGCTCTGCCTTAGTCCTCTCTGCCCCCGAGATTGGACGTTAGATGGAAAAAGTCAGAGCTGGTGAGGGTGGAGGGAGAGCGACATAGCCACATTGCCCGGAAGATGAAAAGCAGAATTGGGAAAAATCTGAAAACATGTTTCAGAATTTAGGCGACTTCCATCCCCCTCCAGCTTTCCTGAGCTGGCAGATGGACACGGGCCGAGCGGGCACTTCAAGGTAAGCACACTGTGGGGTTCCCAAGGAAGCAGCCCTTGCTTCTGCCTTGTCCAGATTTTCCTCAAGGGGCTGATTTGTCTCTGGCTTGTTGTTTGTTTGTTTTGTTTTTGTTTTAAGGAGGATCTAAATATGGGGAGGACAGCTCTCTCCTGCTCTGAGTGTCCTCCACTCACACGGTTCTTTGGGGGCACAGGGTAGAATCATTGCACAGTGACAGGGCTGGAACCGACCAGGCTGCTGGAAGAGGCTGAGGCTGCCAGCTGTCATATGTGCACACTGGGCGGGTTCCTCCTCATCCTTGCCCTGGGCATTGTGTGCACTGGTGGGGTGTCCAGGCAACAAGGGGTGAGAAAAGCAGTCCTTGAGCTCTCACTGAATCAGGTAGAGGGGCAAAGGCTCTGTCTGGTCTCAAGTCTTTTTTTTGACACCTCAGCAGATTGGTGGAGGAGGGGACTCTCTTTGAAGTAAAGCTAACAGTTTCAGACTGAGACACCCCTCCATAAGATGGGTGGGCTGGTCCATCTAGAGTGGGTACTCCTGGGTGTGAGAAGTAGGGAAGAAGCCTTTGGAACTCTCCCGGTTAAGGTTCACTCCTGCTTCCTAATTCCTGATCTTTGCATTAGGTCTTCTTCATGACTTTAAAAGAAAAAAAGAATTAATGCAGAATTCAGTCTGAGATAGAAGAAACCATCGACTTACTCCAACACACAAACACACCATTCATATACCATACCCCTTCTGATGGTTAGGAGTTGAGCAACCTATATTATATATGCCAATACCTTGAGTCTTAATTGAACACAAAACCAAAGTGTGGGGAGGGAGACTGCAAAATACGAACTGAATTCCATACCCAATACTAATAGTAATAAGCGTTTGTACCTTTTGTGTATGTGAAGAGAGGAAGAAAATTGATGGTTGTGGAATGTCTGTATGAATCCTGAGAGATACTCAGATGCAGTGAATGAGATGGTGGAGACAGCTGGAGAAATAATATGATTGAGAATATATATATATAAAAAAAACCCAAAAAACAGGGTATTGAACTTTCAGTCCTCCTGTCAGCTTTTTGAATGCTAGGATCACAGCAGGCCTGATTGGAGAGTATCTTAAACTAACTGCACAGCTTTTTTACAGTTTATACTGCCAGTAGATCTAAGCAGACAGAAATACATCCCTAGCCAGGGTCCTTCATTCTATCCACCTGGGTACCTCAAAGAGGCTGGAAGGTGATAGGCAGAGGATTGCTTCTTGAGGTTACTGCAAGAGATCTCCAGCACAAGCCCTGGACTTAGAGGTTTGGGGTGGAGGTTTGGTCTATGGTGATGGTAGTGGTAAGGGCCAGGCACATGACAGAGTCATCAGGGGGTTGGGAAGAAGAGAAAGGGGGGGTGGACTGGCTGCTGGGGAAGAGTGCTGGACTCTAACTTCTGCATTCTTCCTTTCCACAGGAGCAGTCAGCAAGAAGCAGCCTCCTCCACTTGTTTCTGGTGTCTTCATAGGTGGCAACACCTCTGGCTTTGGGGTATTTATTCCTTCCTTGCTTTTGCTGATGGGGAATGTGGGGGTGGGGAGGAAAGCTGGCCCTGAACCCTCTGGCTTCTCTCTCTTTCTCCCTAGCTAGCTCTCCTCTTCTCTCTTTGTCCTTTCCAGCTTCTGATTTTAGTCTACTTTGTAGTAAGACTTGCATAGTTAACGCTAAAAGGAAACAAGGTAGCAAGAGGACAAAAGTCACTCCACATCCAGTATTCTGCAAAGAGGAAACCTTTCTCTCCTTCTCTTCTTCTCCTACTCCCCTCCCCCTTTCCTGCAACCCCATCTGACTATTCCTCTGGAGACTCCAGTGTACAGAAAGGTGGTTAGTTTGGAAGGGGATGGGGTTATCTACATGGTACATAGATGACAGAGATGAGTAAGGACACTAGTGCAGTTGGGGTGAATGGAGTCTGGCGCACTTATGCAGCTGAACTGGTGGGTGTGCCAGGATATGTACCTTTAGGCATTGATAATTAGTACTGCTGGAAGTATCTGTGGTCTTACTTTATATGAGTTGATGGATGTGAGCATTTTATGAGCTTGTGAGTTCATGTGTGTGAGCAAGTGAGTGCATGCATGCACACCCTTGCACGCTCACAATTTTGACCATGAAGGAGTCCATTTGCCGATGACTGGGGGTCTGGTAGAAAGCCCCCAATCTGGATGAATGAGTCGAATCTTTACTTTCTCTGCCACCATCTTCTCACATCCTCGGCCCTGCAGGCCAGGATTATAGGAAGCTTGCAAGCTCCAGCGCAGAATCAGCCGGACAGGCTTCAGCACTTCCTTAGGCTCAGGAGAGAGAAAACCCATTTTTTATGAGGCAGTGCCCCAGTTGACCACTTCCTCCAGATCCTATCTCCAGACACTCTAACCTTATCTACCTGGATGGCTAGACTTTTTTTTTTTTTTTTTACGCAGTCTAATTTGTTTTTATTCCCAGTTCCCACTTTTATTTGTTATAATGCTACAGACAATACAAACATTTGATAACAGAAGCACAATGTTTGTAAGTGGTCATCATAATGATGCACTTCTGCAATAGAAATAAATACTTCCAGGGATATACTTCTCATCTATATCTCTGAGACAAATTCACTTGGTTAATAAGGAAAAACTATGTATTTTATTGAATTGCCCGAATATTTCAAAGGAATGCTTTAGTGTCAGAACCTACTTAGGGGCCCAAAAGGCTGGCTCCAGAGAGTATAAACGAGGACATGTTTCTCAGCACATTGACCTCTTCAAGCACAGAGACAATAGATTGACAGCAGCATGAGGGTCCACTGGCAAAGAGTGCAGGTTTCATTGGTAGAGCTTGCTCAGCACCAGGGTTTAATTCCTAACTTCCCAGAAGTGAAGGCTCCCAGCTAATGTAATCTGTATAGGGATGCAGAGTATTTTCTCCAGGGTTTCCAGAACTTCCCTGGAAGAACTCATAATGGGTCCCCAATTAGATATAGATAGCTGTGTGCTGAAGGCAGAAGGGCTACGCTCCAATCTTTCTTAAAAGACTTATGGGTCAAGATCCAGACATGTGGCAGAACTATTATGTTCAGTTGTAAGCTCACCAGAGGGTGGAAGGGTCTCTTCTGTCCCCAGTGTGGTTCTGGTATACTCTGCATAAAGTATGCCTACTTAGTTTCTTTCTAGACAGAGAATATGCTGGAAATTGTTCTTGCCCCTGAAATGCTGTTCATCAGCCACTCTTGAAGGAGTTTCTTTTAGGAAACTAGAAAAGCGTGATTTACATAGGACCAATCCCAGTAAGCCGGATGGTGGGGTGTTTTGTGATTCTCTCAGAATCCTCTGCACTTCCTTAACTAGGAGCAGTGGGATACTGGCTTAGCAAAAGCCCGTTTCCTCGGGAGTTGGGCTGAAGTTCTGTGTAGAATGAGCTGGGGCAGCTTAAGCTATCTCTACTTTTTTTGTGAAAAGTCTTCTTCTGTTAGACCAAACTACCCTCCTCCCTCATCCCCCGAGAGCTCAAAGTACAGTAAGAGGCAGCGGAACTTTGCTTTGTATATATAGCTATGTGGGGAATTTGTTCAGTAGTCAGTTAAATAAGCTCATTTTTCTCATGAGGATGATTTTTGAGGAAGTCTCGTTGAACTTGGCCTAGAGGTATGTGTGTGTGTGGGGGGGATGCCTACTAGGCAAGGGAACCTTTGTGTCTCTTTCCCAATGAAAGTACCACAATAGCTGAGAGAGGGGGGTTTGGCCGGTGGCCGCCTCTTGGCTCACGGTCCTCCACAGGAAGGGATGGAGCCCTGCAGAGAGCAGAGGACGGATGGAGGAAAATTGGCTTGTGAGAAAAGGAACACTTTAGCCCCCTAGGGGCTAGCTCCAGGGCTGGAAAGGGAGGAAGAGGGAAGAAGGGTTTCCTTCTGGAATTTTTACGTTTTGTGGGATGGCAAGTGGGGAGATGCCCCCAGAGAACTTGGCGGTGAGTGAAGTTCAGTTTGTTTGGGGTTGGGGAACATCCTATGAAATAGCACGCACTGAAACTTTTGAGGGGTTATGAATAGGAAGGGCGGGGCCATACAATGATGCACTTAGGCAAAGTTGGCGAATCTGCCCATTAGAATATTTGGGAAAGTTCCCTTTTTCCTGAAACTGTACTAGTGCCCCAGGAACCCCAAAGGTGCTCCATTCTCTGTGCTGTAAGTGCACCTGGAGGGGGGCAGAGGAGACCATGCCTTCCTCTGTACCCTTTTCTCCCTACTCACCATTGGTCACTAGACTCCCAGTTCTGGAAAAGTAAAGCGGCGAAGCTGTGAACGCTCCTAGAAAGCCTCCTCTTTAACTGGGCCTGGAGGCTGAAACAGGAGGATCAAAATTCAAGACCTGTTTGGGCTACTAAGTTCCAGTTCAAGACCATCCAGGGCAACTAAGTGAGTCTCTATGTCAAAAGTAAAAGTAAGAGGGTTGGGAATATAGCTGGTTGGTGGAGAGCTTTCAGAGCATGTGTGAGGCCCTTGGCTAGATTCTCAGTATTTAATTAATTAATTAGTATCCTCCTTAGGTGAGAGCCTTAAGATATGGTAGAAGCCGACAGAAGAAAAGTGCTGGCCAAGCCTGATCCTGAGAATGTCCCGGAGACCAGGAGATAAAGCCAGTTCATCAGCTCCTTAGTATCATTCTGGCTGGGAAACAGCCTCTGGCTTTATCCCATTTCGAGCCTCTCTATCATACGTCATGCTGTCAGCATTAATGGCAATGGCTATTCAGACACTCTCCTGTTGTTGAAGGATGCATAAAGCTAAACCTGTGAACCATCAACTTCCTTCTGAGCCAGATAAATAATACACAGGTCTGGCTTTGTCATCGGGTAGGTAGGGATCAGCGATAGAAAAACCTAGACAGGCCTGACTGACAACTCAAGACAGTCCCTCTGAGTGCACCACTGGTAACCAGTGTTCAACAATCGATTCCAGGTTGAGAAATTGGCACCATATTAATCTGACCAACAGGAGCCATGGTCTCAAGAGAGAGACCTAGAGGGTGAACAGGAGGATGAAATGGTTCCTTAGAGTCGCAGCATTTTGATTTTGAGAACTCTGAGGTAGCCGGAACTCAGCTTCTGCTGGCCAGCAACTGGGTACTACCCAGGGTCAGAACAGCATTTTTTTTTTTTTTTCTGGCTCTGATTCTAAGGTGGAGAGAGGGCCAGCCAAGATGGCTCTCTGAGCCAGATTGAGAGTCAGGTGGGAAACACTAGGGAAGGGGACTGAGCTGTATTGAAGGGCCATCATAGAATGAGCCTAGCCCCAGATCTAGTAGTAGGGATACAAATTCGAGGAGCACAGGGAAGACGAGGGACCGGGTCTCTAAGGCGTGACCAAATCCTGAGTCCAGCGGGCCTAAGTCAGTTAGTACTCTCATCCTCTCTTATCCGGAACTTCCTCGGGGCTACAAACAGGTTCAAAGGACCTTCTGCTTCTGAAAGGCAGAAGGGAGGCTGAGTTCGCTCAGAGGCAGATTTTCCCCTTGCTGTTTCGAGTTGAAAATCTTGAACAAAAGAGATCCCTGTCTGTCCTAAATATTAGTGTGGCAGTTTGGAAAGGATCAGAACTCAAAAATGCTGCTGATTGGAGCACTCTCTAGCCCTTTTAGCCCATCTGCCTGCCTCAGCCTCCCCAGTGCCCAGGGCACCGGTGGTCCAGTTCTCTTTAATAAATGTTGACAGATTTCTATTTTTGAGCCCTGGTCCTAATACAACACACCTAGGGCCAAAATGGAAAATTGTAGGACCTGCAAGAGGGAGGGTGAAGACCAAAACCACATATGGCAATGTTTTATATGGCAGGCAGAGCTTTCGTGACAGACAGGCTTCTCGTATAGGTGAAGCAACAAAAGTCTGAGATCAGCACAAACACCTTGGGGTTCGCTACTCCGCTCGCTCGGTAACGGATAGAGGGGAGCCCCAGTCGCGTGCCAGAGACTGGCTCGGAAAGGGGCGGGGTCGGCGGGAGAAATGAGACAGCGACGTCAGATCTAGTAGAGCCAATCAGAGGCTGCCCTGGAAAGGGAGTGTGAAAGGATGAATGAAAAGTCCGGAGCCGGAGTGCCACAAGGCCAGAGCGGCGGCTGAGGCTGAGGAGGGAGCCGCGTCGCCCTCTCCGCCCTGCTGCCTTTGGCTGGCCGCTGAGACTGGGGAGGCCTAAAGGGCTCCTCTGCCCAGTCACCATCCGAGCCCCGGTACAGCGACCCAGGCCCACGGGTGCCCATGGGTAAGAACCCGCCGAAAGACGGCGCAGGACGGCAGCGATCGGCACTCGGTCTCAGTGTAAGTGACCTGGGCGGTGTGGTGCACAGGTGGAAGCGCGCCTCGGAATACTGCCACCAACCGCAGCCTTCGCCCTCCGCGGCTGCACCCTCTCGGACCTCCCTCCTGTCGGTTCCCGTCCCGTCCACACCCCATCTGCTCCGGAGGCGTCTCTAGCCTCAGACCCCCGGCCATTTTCACAGCCTAGGGCGATTTCTGCGTTTAGTACCAAGCGGTCTCTCGGGGCCCTGCGGGTCCTGGGCTGGGCTCCCCCCAGGGCCGCCCTCGGCCCCCCTCCACCAACCCGGGTCGCGGCGGCCCGCTCGCTTCTCTTGGTGGGAGTCTCCGGGTCGCCGCCCGCCCCGCCCCCACCGCGAGGTTCCCTCTGTGGGCTTGGGGCTTCCCTGCGCGGGGTTCCAGCCCCAGGGCTTCGCTGCCCTGCTCCCCACTCGGTCGGCAGCTTGGATCCCAGCGCCTCGGGGCACCGCTCCGCTGCGCTCTCACAGACCTGGAGAGCCGGAGGCGCGGCCGCGACCCTGCCGCCCCGCAGTGCCCACGCCGAGGCTCGGGCTCCCGGGAGGTTCCGGAGGCTGCGGCGGTCGGACGAGCCCGCGACCTTGCAGAGGAGGGCGTTGACACCGGTGAGGTTGGCGAGGCCTCGGCCTCGGCGCTGGCGGTCTTCCCGGGTAGCACGAAACACCCTCGAGCCCTTCTCCCGGGTCTAGCGGAACTCCCGCTTCGGGATGGAGGGCGTGGGGGTGAGCAATGGGACAGCGACGCTTTTGGGGGGGGTGTTGGGGGCGATCCCTGACCTCAGCGCCGTAGGCCGTTCGTCCTTTCTCTGCCTCTCCCGGTCTCGGCTCGGGTCCGTCCTTTGGGTCGCAGACCCCATCTCTCCGCCTCCACGTGAGCGCCACCCGACCCCGCCATCCGGCGACGTGAGACTACGGAGGCGACGGCCGGGAGGCTGCGTGGAAGAGGCAGCGGCCAGGAGGCGGGGTTGGTTGTTATCTTTGGTTATCTAGCTGTATGAGTGGTGTGGAGTCTTCATAAAGCTAGATAACCGAAAGTAAAAATAACCCCATACACTGCGCAGAGGGGCAGGGGGAAAAGATGACCTCGTGGGTGGCGGGGCGGGGGCGAGCCGGGGCCACGCTGCAGGGACCACCTGCTGGGCTGCGGGAGGCGGGTCGCGCGGCCGCCTCGGAGCACCGGCCGTGGAGAGCCAGAGCTGTCCGGGAGGCGTCGCCGCCAGGGATTACTTTAGCTAGGGCGACGTTCGCGGTCCCACCCCTGCCCTACTGAGTTGCCACGGGAGACGTGAGGCCGCCCGGGATCGCCTAAGGCGGTCCTCTCTTGCAAGGGTCGTCTAGCTGTTGAAATCTAGTTCCAGGGTTGTGCGGGCTGTGCCTGCGGGCCACCTTCCAGCCTCCTACCCCTGGTCTGGGCGCCTCCCGGCAGCAGCACTGTAGCCGCCGACAGCAATTCCTTTTGGCTGTTCGCGGTTCTTTCTGGCGTGCCAGGTCATAGGATATTCCTAGAACGCTGGCCGCTTTGGTCTGATCCCACAGTGGAGATCCAGCTTGGCTGGGAGCAGAGAGGGTCAAGGTGGAGATACGTGGGTTTAGGCTCTGAGCTGTTGCCTGGGGTTGCTTAAAAAAAAATAAGAAGGGGAGGGTATAAAACAATCGCCCAAGAATACAGAGCTAAAACGTTTCTCCCCCAGGGGTCCCGGGGCGGTGGAACTAGGTTTGTTTCCTTTTCTTTTTCACATTCAAGTCTGAGCGACGTTTACATTCTCTGCTGCTTTGTTATTACTGGCCAAAGGTGTTGAGTCGGGGTCTTTTAGAGCATCTTACCTTCCTGTCCCCACCTTACTCTAGGAAAGAAACCACGTCCAAAACAGAACGAATAGCCTCTCGGAGCTCTGAGGAGCTCAAACACAAAGGAATTTGTCGCTTAGTGTCGTCTGCACTGTCCAAAGAAAGCAAAGAATTAGAGAGATTAATAATCGAGGCTCTCGCAAAAAGAATTCATTTATCTGGCCCGACTTAAATATTTTAGCAACAACAACAACAAAAAGTGTTTCTGCAGCTGAGAAGAGGATAGTATGGAATCACTGGGCAAAACAAAAGTCAATGTGGTTAGAGCTGGAAGTTCCCCTTCTGAATTTGTTATGCCTCTCACAGGGGATACACCGCCTGGCACTTAGGGCAGAGGGACTAGCAAGGGTCAGAAAAACTGGGGAGAATGGCTTTGCCCAGACTCTTTTCCTGCAGAAATTTCGATTTTTCTTTTGAGACCTGATTTTATAGCGGTTCAATTATGTACTATGCAGGAGAAATACTAGAGAATCCAAATTAAAAAACAAACAAACTGGGCTTCAGTGGACCTGCGCTGGCATCCCCTTCAGCAATGTAGTGACGGGAAGGGAGGGATTGATTAGTGGTCTCTTAGGGCTTTAGCAGCTTGGAATTCATTTATTTTGAGGAGACGTAGGTGGAGATTGAATTAAGGGAGCAGGTTCTAGGTTGGGACTAATGGTCTCCAGCTCTACCCAGAAAAAGGGACAAGGGCTGCTGTTTACCCCTTTTGATCAAGAAGGAACCATGAACCTAAATGTGTTTCTAATATCACTCAATGCCTTCAAACCCAAAGCTCTACCTTTGGGGAGGTTTGAAGACAGTTCGGCAGGGACGGAGCTGACCAGGTGACTAGGCGTGGGGAAGAGGAAGAATAGCGAGAGGAGGGGCTCCCATGGGTAAAAGAGAAAAAGAAAGATAGGCTTCCATGTTTTATTGTTATTTTTTAATATTTCATGCTGCTTTTTGGAAATAATGTATCCCAATTTACATGATGAGTTGCAGGCCTGCTAGGGTTATATAACCAGACCCTATGTCAAAAAAAAAAAAAAAAAAAAAAAAAAAGAAAAAGGAAGAAGCACAAAAAAACAAAACAAAACAAAAAAAAACAGAGCTGTATAGCCAGACCTAGTTTTGCGTGTGCATGTGCGTGTGTGTGTTCTTAAAGGGAGCTAGGGACAAGTTCAGTCAGTAGAGTGCTTGCCTAGCATGCATGAAGTCCTAGGTTTGACTCCCAGCATCTCATAACACCAGGTGTTGTATAAACCCAGCACTTGGGAGATGGAGGCCGGAGGATTAGGACTTCAGGATATGTTTGAGACCATCTAGGTTAAGAACTGTTTCCAATAAATAAATAAATATATTGTAGAATTACATGGGGCTAGGGAGATGGCTCAGTGGATGAAGTGCAAGGTGAGGTCTGGAGTTCAGATCCCCATCACCCATGTAAATGCCAATGAGCATGGCAGCCTGCCTCCTTAAGAGGTGTACAGAGGAGATCCTTGAAGCAAACCGTAGGTAAGCTCTAGGTTTAAACAAGAGACCCTGTTCTAATATATAAGATGAAAAGCAATTAGGAATATATCCTATTTCAACCTCACATGCACACACATGCAAGCATGCACACACACACGCACACCATATACACATGCCCAAACAAAGGAAGTGCATATACGAGACCCCTGAAGCCCATCCCATGAGACTCAGAGCCTTGATTAATAACCACAATGGGTTTTTATTATTGATGTCATCTTCCATAAACACATAAGACCACAGGATTGCCAAAGGAGAATAGAAGATATAAGGACAGAGACCCAGAGGGGTATGGAGGTGAGAGTTTGTGTCTGTTTACTGTGGGTCTGTGGGTAGGGTTGTCAGGATGGTGGCAGATGACTCTGTTGAGTTATGTCTATTGATAAGGGTGTGAAACAGTAGTGTATGAACAGTAGTGTGAGGTTGGATGTGGCTCCATAATGGAGTAGAAAGCTCAGCTGGGACAGTAGGGATGCCTGCAGATAGATAGATAGATAGATAGATAGATAGATAGATAGATAGATAGATAGATAGATAGATAGATCCAAGGAGGACACAGGGTATTTACTAAATGCAGACATCATAGTCACACCATTGAGCTCCCTTCACTTGTTTTTGAGACAGGATCTGGGTCTGTCATCCAAGTTGACCTGAAACACAGAAGTTCCCTTGCCTGGGGCTCTCGAGTGCTGGGATTGCAGGCACAAGTCACTATGCCTGGCAGTCACTAAGTTGATTTTTTAAATGTAGTTAGTTATGTGGTGTGTGCAGTATTCCACAGTGAGCATGTGGAGATCAGAGGACAACCTGGGGAGTTAGTGTTCTCCTTTCACCTTGTGGGTTCCTGGGATGGAACTCAGGTCACAAGACTTGGTAACAAGTGCCTTTACCCTTTCACCCATATCTCCAGCCTTCCTTCAGTCTTGATACCATATAACCCTCCTCCTTCACCTAAACCCCATTGGAGAACTGGCATAGTTGAATATAGGAAGGGGCCTGCCTGCTACCAACTAGGAAATCACAGCCTTGCCCATGTCTAAGAACTGTTCTTCAGAACAGGATTTTCTAGAAATTAAATTTTCACCTGGTTTATTGGTTTACTTTTTTCAAGCCTCTCATTCTAACCCTTTTCTCAGTCCAGGTAGCCAAAGACAACTTTCTCAATATCTGACTCAATTACTTATGATTACCTAGACCCAACCCAAACATAAATCTTTTTCCTGGTTCCAGATATTAGAAGGGTCTTGCTTAAAGGCCCTTGCAGTTTGAATCTGCAGTCTACGAATCTTCTGGATGAGCAAGCCTAGTAGGGAAGAACAAGAAAGACCAAAGGTAAACTGGGCCATGGTGGCATCTTACTCAGCAGCTCTGCCCATTTCTGAGGCTTGATTCAGGTGTTTGCATAATGGAAAGAAGTATTTACTCCTTAAGGGAGTTTTGTTATGTTTTGTAGTAAAACACAGGGCCCCAAACATGCCAAGTGTTACTGTTGAGCTGTGCACTGTGTGGTGACGCCTTAGGGAGGCAGTCTGCAGACTGCAGATCATGGAAAGATAATTCTTTGGCCCTTTGTGACTGAGGAACTGTAAAGAAAGGGCTCCTCATTTTCCAGCTTTGTCAGTCAACGAGGGGCTCATGGAATTTCGGATAGGAGTGGGGGCTGAAGGAGAGGATGTCAGGCCTTTAGAAGCTCGCTTCTAGAAGGGTTGGGATCCAGTGGGTGGAATAGTTACTGTCCTGTTTTAGTCTATGATTTTTGGGGATAAGTTCTCACTTTTAGTCCAGACTAACTTGGAACTCATCATTGTAGACAAAGCTGGCTTTGAACTCATGATGTTCTTCCTGTTTTAACCTCCCAAGTAGTGGGATTGCAGGCATGAATGACCAGGCCTGGTTGTAAGTCTCCTTGCCACCCAGGCTCCGCTAGGGTGAGAGTGACACCCTCCTCCTCCTCCCCTAATCCCTCCATTGAGGCAGCTCTGAGTCTGTTATGACAGGGGCTGAAGGCAGCTGAATTGTTGTTTGCTGTGTCTGCTAATTGGACTGAAGGGCTGGAGTCTGGACACTGAAAGGGACCATTGTTACTGTTTACCTTCCACAGCCGCCTCCCTGGGGATCCCTCTGGGTGAGGGGAGCAACATACCCTTAGGTCTTTGCACCCATTCCCAGTCTCTGCACAAGGGAGCCCAGCGGGGACACCACACATGTCATTGCCTTGCATGGGTTGAGCTTCCACGACACTCCAGAGGGTCCCGGGTGAAGCCCAGGGGTGAGGAGACATTCCTGTTGCTCTCCTCCTTACCTTTCCCTTCTTTAACGTGCCTCTTGGTCCAGCTTCTCAGGGAGCCATGGGGCCTTTTCTTATCTGCTCCATTTCAGACCGAAGATTCTCACTTGTTTACACAATAACATCATCTTTCCTCTTTTTTTCCCTCCTCTCTTTCTTTTCTTTCTTTCTTTCTTTCTTTCTTTCTTTCTTTCTTTCTTTCTTTCTTTCTCTCTCTCTTTCTTTCTTTCTCTTCTTTCTTTCTTTCTTTCTTTCTCTTTCTTTCCTTTCTTTCCTTTTTCTTTCTTTCCTTCCTTCCTTCCTTCCTTTCTTTTCTTTCTTTCTTTCTCAAAATATAGACATTTGGGCCCAACCCAGCCAAATAAGATCCGAGTGGGAATGGCACCTGGCATCAGTACCACTGATGTAGTCTAATCTCCATCCATTTCTCACACATACGCGCGCACGTACACACACAGACACACCACACACCACACAAACGTTCCTTGCATGCATGCTTACACACACATGCATGCACACATGATCTGATCTTATCTCCCTCCCAGTCTTGTGATAACCTAACCTGTAATTAGACGGGTTGAGTCTCCTTTTCACCTTTATTTCAAAATTCCTGTGGAGGTCTTAGTATTTAGGGTGGAGTTTAAGGATCTGTCTCTCACCTCAATCTGAGTTCTTTCTAAAGAATAAAAACACAGACTTTCTGTCCCCCTCCCCCATCTTGCTGTGGATTTTCCAGTAGGAGGCTGAGCTAATCTGGGCTCTGAAGTTTCTAGAGGACCTGGAGACCCATAGACTCACGGTGTCTTGTCAATGTGCGGGTCTCCAGGGAGACTGCTGCAAGATTACCTTGTCCTGACTATATCCAAATGTTTCTGCTTGCTTCTCTTCCCTTCAGCTTCTTACCTGGGGCGGGTGGGTGTCCCACCCTCCCGCCCTCTTTCCTCCCTGTGGACTTGGACATGCGGCTGAGTGACGTCCAGCACCGTGGACAGCTCCTGGCGGTGAGTGAGAGGGCTGCAGTTGGGAGGGTGAGAAGGTCCTTGGGTTTCTCCACTCTGGACAGGTGCTAACTGGTCTGAATCTGAGGACGTCTCAAGAGAGGCTTGTCCTGGTATGTGAGGCTGAATGAGAACATCCATACCAGTGGTAGTAACTATAAAAGTCAGAGGTCAGGAAGTTTTCCATCCGAGGCACATAAGACACGGAGCATGCAATCAAGCTGCTCTAAAACAAGTCTCACTGTCATTGTCCTCTCAGCACACAGACCCCCCTCCCCCAGTGGAAGCATCGTGGCGCAGGTCACCTGACTGATTAGGGGAGCATGAAGGCACAGGTTCCTGAATTCCTCCCTTAGGAGACCCCCGCTTCTGGGAAGGTTCACTTGGGTCATCCTGGTATACAGAAGGACGGGGTATGTGTCTGGACTTCTGAGGTACCCATAAGAGCCAGGAAGAGTTGGGATTGACTCCTCTCCCTGTCTGAGAACTCCTGGAGGGAAAGGTTACAGAAGGTGTGGGGGAGGCTTACCTAGCTGTAGCTGGCAAGACATGAGAAAAGAGGCCGAGGGGGCTACCATCTGCCAGGGCACAGAGGCCAGTGGGTGGCTACAGGAGTCTCCAGGGCCAGCAGGAGTCATGCAAACTGGAACCAGGCCTGGGAAAGGCCCTTCTGTGTGCCCATTCTTGCTCTCCCAACACCGTGAGCCTAGAAACAAAGGGACCATTCTCTTGGATTTGATGCTGCCATCTCCGGCTGGCAGTGCCAGGTGGCGGGGGCATCAGGGGGTGTCAATCCATTATCTACCCCCAACCCTTCAATCCTCAGGGGCCGAATGTTGGGGAGGTGGGTATTCTATACTATGTTGCCATGGTAACCATCCCCACCCCCACCCCCAAAGCACAAAAAGGAACAGCTTTCACCCCCACCTCTAGGAACAACCTGGGTCTGGCTGGGAATCTTCCCTCGGGAATCCTTTCTGATGCTCACACATCGCCCTCTTAGCACCCAGAACAAAGCCCAGAGGCAGGGACACTAAGACATCCATTGCCCAAGCAGGATCGCCTCCAGCCCTCCTGGTCCTCGCCCACAGCCATGGTGGTTCTAGGCTTTCCCAGCTGAAGTGAAGGGTCGGGGCCTTGACCCCCTCCTCTTTCCCAGAACCAAGGGACACCCCTACCTCCAGCAAACCTCCAGGCTGTGGGAACAGAAAGGAGGAGGGAGCCATTCCTGACACCCTCCAGCTGTACCCTCCGCCATTGCTCATTAGGCATTCTGCCCCCTCCTTCCGCTCGTTAAGCCTGATTTACATATATTTGCATAATGCAGTTCATTTGCATTGCAGGAGGCTCATGGTAGAAGCCAGGAAAAAAAGAGTGGGGGGTTTGGAGAAGAGAAAAAAGGGGAGAGATTTTGTTTTCATCCAAGTGTGGGGGGAGGGCTAGGGAAGGTGGCAGGAAGGGGCTAGAAATAAAAACTCACACTGCTAGCTTTCTTCCCTTCTACCCTCCCTCCCCGGGTTGGACTCAAATGCCAAAGAGAGATGCCAAGGGGCCGGCTTTTCTGTCCTTTTTTGTCTTGCTTCCTCCAGCCTTGGCTCCTCAGCCTGGCCCCCCACTTTGTCGGAATCAGGCTTCGAAAGAAAGAGGCAGGATAGGAGGCAAGGCTGTGGGAACGGAAGCCGAAGGAGAAAGGGAGGTCGCCATCTTAGGTAGCTGGGGCATGTAAAATGGCCGCCTCCGACAGGTGCAGGCTGAGTGGCAGACCTGAGTGATGGGCCTGGAGGTAGAGGTGGGCACTGAAGGGGAGGATTTCCTGACTAACCAAGAAGAATCGAATATTCCTACTAGTGCAAGTAGGAAGGGAGAGGAGGAAGAGAGAGACCAGGAAGAGTGACCCCCAGCAGAGCTGAACCCCAGGCCTTAGCACTGGACTAGATCCCAGAGGACTCAGGAAGATGTCATCAGTGCTAAGGGGAGTCAGCTGAGAAGGCTGGAAGAGAGGCAGCAGGAGCCTAAGGTTGGAGGTCTCGGGGCTTTGAGAGGCTGCGGTGTACTAGAAGTGACAGTCTATGTTTTCTCCTCAGCCCAGCAGTTCACTGCCATCTTCACAGCTCTGGTGAAATGGCGTCCTCTCAAAGGCTTCTCTCAGCCAAGCCCACTGCCTTCTGCTGTGGATAATTTTATGTCTCCCTGTCCTCACCATTGACCGCGCTTGTGTTGCATATTTGGCCATTCACTCTTAGTTCCATTCAGTGGGTTGCCTGAATCAATTAGCACCACAAAGAAACGTCATCTATCTTCTCTTCTTCCATCTTTTCTTTCTTCACTTCAACTGTCTTCTGAAGTTAGAAATTTTTACTCAGTTCCTTAAGCTTAACTACCTAAAACTGCAGGCTCACATCAAAACTACTGCCCAAGGTCCTGCCATTAGCTCCCAGATCAGAAACTGGGGTGGACACATGCCCAGGCCCAGCCCCTAGCTACAAGGAGCCCTAGAAAGGTGCTTGTGCTTCTGGCTTCCGAAATGGCAGAGATCTGAAGGAGTCATTCCTAGACAGTTCAGACTCTCCTTGGCTTCAAGCCCCAATTGCGCACACCCCCTTTTCTTTCTCTCAATCCTGACTTGCCCCCCATCCAAGTCCTTCTTATGGCACCTCATGTGTCCAGGCTTTTCCCTTACTCTTGTGGCTGTGCGGGCTCCTACATCCGTTGAGCACTGTGAGTGTTGGCTTCGTGCTAAATGCTAGGGGTGGCGGAATGGATCCCAGGGCTCTACAGAGTGAGCAGTCTAGTGGAGATTTCAAAATCTAACCACCCCTTTCCAGTGGTTATATTGTAGTCCTGTCCAGGGTGTCCCAAGTGCTGGGAGAGAGCTGATGGCCTCCTGGAAGGTTCCAAGAGAGAAGTGAAATAAGGTGTGCAGGAGTTTGGGGAGGTAGTTGGTTGGCAGTAGCCCAGAGAAAGAAAAAATACATTGTATTTGGGGACTAGCTTGTCTCCTCAAAATCTGTAGCACAAGGAGGCAGAAATTGAGCTAAAAGGTCTATCGTTGCAAGCCTTAGATAATATAGCAAGGAGGTGGACTTAACGATGGGGTTGCCAAAGGGAGTCATGCAAAGATTCACACTAGAATAGGACGTGGCTGGGAGCAGCATGGGATTTCCAGGAGGGACATATACCCGCAACTCACTAGACTCTGAGTTATTTCAAAAGGTTTGGAGTGTGTGTTTTGGGGATGACCTGGGGGTCATTGGCTTTGCATCTACCCATTGAGCCATCTCAGCAGCCTTCTAAGCTTACGGTATCTGTGAAATATGTGAAGTCAAGGACTGCAAGACCAGGGGGCGGGGCAGAGTAGAAATTTCCTGAAGGAAGTGAGAAGCGAGAGCCCGGGAGGGATCCAGGGTCCAGACAGATGGAACTCTTTTAGAACAAGGAGGTCAGGATATATTGCTGGCCCCCAGTCTGGAGTGCACAAAGGTCTCTCAGTGAGTGGTCTTGGAGTGGCTATCAGGTGAGGGGACTTAGCACTTAGAGCCACTCGGTAGGTAGAGGAGGTGGCAGGAGGAGCAAGCCTCAAGCTTTCATTAAGTCTGGGCAGGATGAGAGAAGAAGCCAGGTTTAGCCAGGGTCTGCCAGTGGGCAGTTCCCAGATCAACTCCTGTCCACTGTCCACTCAGGTCCTTAGGTCTACCACAAGGCCCTTCCCTGTCTACCTCTCATTCTTCCCAGCCATATCTCCTGATCCCGGAAACCTCTCCTTCCCCCGTTCCACACATGTTCTCCCCAGACTTGTGTGTGTCTGGCCCCACAAAGACTCTCTTCTGGCAGAGAGGCTGTTACCAGCAGCCCTTTCAGGGAGGGCTGTGTTGGGAAGGGGGGGAAACAACACAGAAGCACAAAGGAGTCTCAGCTCACTTCAGGGTCCAGATCACTCTTGTCTTCTTCGGGACAAGCTTTTTCCTGCATTTCCCCCAATGTCCCTCATCACCAGGCCCTTGATACCCATCTGGCCCTTCTAATCATCATTAGAGGCTGGGGCACGTGAAGCGTAGCATGACCATAGACACACGTTCTGCCTGTAGCTTGCTTATGGGTTGGCTGCACGGAGGGCTTTGTCTTTAGGAAGGACAAGAAGAGAAGGTTTGGAATTGTACATTGAGTTGAACAGCCTGGTGAAGATACAAATTCTGACCTTCCTCATTTGCTAGCAGGGGACCTTAGGCAAGCCACTTTGGGCCTTAACTTCTTACCATGGGGACCTTAAAGGTCAAACACAGCGGTGCAGATGACAGGCTTTTGTAGGGTAATATGCACATGTGCAGTGTTCCATGCTGAATTCTTAGGGGCGCAGTAAGAGGGACCACCGGGGGTCAGGGAGTGCTGGGGAGAAAAGTAGGTGCTTGTCTGGAAGGTGCTGCTGGGTTCTGGATAGAGTTGTCTCAGCCTAGGGTTCTGGGTCTCCAGCAAGTGGCATTTTGCTAGAACTGATTTGGGAGTGACAATTAGGTGGCAAATATCATTATACAGTTTCATGCATCCTTCTCAGGAAAAGAACATGCTGGCCACATGTAAACGCCTCCTAATAGTATGGGGCACTGTCTCCCTAGATTGCCACACCCACCCTGCTCCTTCTCTAAGCCCTCCCCTCTGTGTTTTCCAGAATAAGCAAGCCAGACACCTTGGAGTCCTTATCGTGCAAGCCCTGCCTCCCCTCCAGCTCAGCTTTGCTGGGTTTTCTGGCCCCTTGACACTGACAGGACCCAGCTAAGTTCAGTCTGTTCTGATTCCTAGGCCCTTAAGCCACAGCAACTTTGAGTAAAAGAATCTCTTGTCTTTAGACAGTTGTTTCTGCCTAAAGAGACAACTTTAAGGTCCCTCTGCCTTAAAGAGTGAAGAAAGGGGAGGATGGTGGTGGCATCAGGACCCACACATAGCACAGGAGCAACCTGGCCTGGAGGGGAGGGCCAGGCCATGGCCGACATGGAAGAGAGCTGGGCACTGCCCAGCTTCATTGGCTGGCACTGGCTTCTGCTGAGCTGTCCATCTGGCACCAGCTGGTATCCTAGCTCCGCCCCCACAGCCAGCCAGACTCCTTCCTTCTGCCGTTCCTATGACAACTGGCTGCCATCTTGTACTCCTAGGCATTACCACCTCTCTGGATTTTCCCACAGAACTCCCTGAGAGCAGGAGACAGGTCATCCAGAGACCTCTCTGGTTCAATGGATAGTCATTGGGTAAAAATTCATGTCAATACTGAACTTTTGAAAATGGGCAGGTTAAAGTAGGCATGGTGAATTATACCTGGAATACCAGCCCTTGGGAGGCTGAGACAGGAGGATAATAAGTTGAAGACCAACCTGGAAACAGAAGCTTTAAGCCAACCAGAACTACTTAGTGAGATTCTGTCTTAAAATAATAATTTAACATCACCAGGATTGGGGATGTAGTTCAATCTGCAGAGTTGTTCGCCCAGCGTGCACAGGACATTGCATCTGATCCTGATTCAAAAAAAAATATTGAATTTAAGAAATATATTGAAGTGGTTTGGGCATAATAGCTCACACCTGAAAGCAAGAGGATTGTCACAGTTTGAGGACAGCCCAAACCATCTCGTGAGTTCCAGTCCCTCCCCAGCTACAGTGAGAAGCTTCGTCTCAAACAAAAAATTAAAATGGCCCAAAGAAGTCATCATGGCTTGCTGTGCGTCAGGCTCTGTGCTGTGTGCTATTCGGGGTGTCTAAAAATAATGAGGTAGTATTCAAGAAGTTCAGTTCTGATTCCTTGCTTCTGAGAGATTTTTTTTTTTCTTTCTCTTCAACCCGGAACTTCCACAATCTTTTTCCAGGCTTGAGAGGTTCTTCCCAATGTCTAGCCAAGAAATAGCACCAGTTCTTTGATCCTTAGCTTCTCCTGTCTGAGTTGATGGAGGTTGGGAGAGGGGCTGACTTCCAACTCTTTACCCACTCCATAGAGATTTCTGGGCTAACCTTTGGGAAAGAAAACTGAGTCTTAACTAAACTAGGTCTCAGCATTCCTTAAAGACTTGGGGACACCAAGTTTCCCCAATATGCTTTGAAACTCCCCTTCCTTGCTCCCAATCAGCACCTGAAAGGAGGTAGGAGCTGGAGACCACTGAACAGTGGCTTTGGGACCACCCTGAAGGCTAATAAGGCTTGAGAGATCCAGTCTCTTCCTTCTTCCACCCAACCAGAAGGCGTGGAATGACTGTCTTGGCCCAAAGTGCGCTGAGCCGGGCCAGCTGGCTGAGAAGCAGGTGGAAATGGAAAAGAGCACTGTTCTCTGCTGAGGGGGCTGGGTAAAAGGGACTGGGTGGGCAGGCAGGGTAATTTATGATATCATTGTTCTCGTCCCTCTTCCCAGCCCCCTGCCACTCTACCATGGTTGCTAGGAGATTCTGGCTGATCCTGTCATCTGGATTCTTCCTCCCTAACCAGGGCCAGTGTCTCCTGTTGTTCCCCTAAATCCAGCCAGTTTGGGGGTGGGGCCTCCTGGCAGAGCTGGAGTCAGAGTGTGCAGGGAGGGCGCCAGGCTAACAGGCTTGAATTGGCTATGTCTGAGGGACTACACTCAGACCTGGAAGAACCTGTGTTTGGGAGAGGCAGTCCTGACTTTAGGGGGTCTCCTGGTACGATGATGCACCAGGCAGACTTCTTATCCTAACTCCTGCCAAGGTCAAGGTGAGTGAAGTAGGAGGATCTGGGGAGTACAGAAGTGTGTAAGGAAGACAGAGGAGGCCCCAGACAGCAAGAAGGGTACAGCAGCAAGTGGAGCTGGGTGCCTCAGGGTATGGCTGAGACCCCCCCCCTTCTTTTCTGAAAATCCCTTCTCAGATGTCCAGAATGGGGAGAAGGCTGGTGAGAGAACTCTGGGGGCTTCCAGAAACTATAGATCATGGTTACCAGTACTTCTGAGCCTCATTTGCTTGTGGCTCTTTCTCGGTACTGCCTCTGTCCCAGAAAGAAGTCTTCGGCCTTGACTTGGCTGCCACTTGGTTCACGAGCCCTGTCCAGGTCCTCACATCCACACGAGCACTCAGAGCCTTGGGAAGGATGTTTAACAAACCGAGTGAGTTGGGCTTCTCAGCACAGCTTAGAAGCACAGAGCACAGAGGTCCAGACTCCATAGGACCGGAACTCCCCCAGGGAAGCACCTGGGGTTGAAGACTGGACTGGGAACGAGGCCACCTGAGCTTTGGAAGTCATCTAGTCTAAAAGAAGCACACGCCTGCCTTCTAGAAGCAGGTTCCCTGGTTAGTACATATTTCTAGAATGCCTGGAATCTGAGCTCTGCCCCACCTTTAGCACGCTGGGAGCCTAGTCACCTTCCTGGTGGCTCACTTGCCATGGATTCCAGCTCCTTGTCTAGAAAGGAGGGGGTACGGGGATACCCTCCCAGGCCACAGCTCATTTTTCTTCTGACTACTTTCCAGGTCTCTACCAAAAAATATTTGAGTACTTTCCTTCACTTGTATGTGAATGAGTGAGAGTGGTAGTGTGTATGTGTGTGTATGTGTGTGTGTGTATGCGCATGCCTATACACACATGAAGAGTTTCTAGAGTGAATGTTTTAGAGTGTATGTGTCTGTTTTAGTGTGCATACATGTGTGTGTATTTGCATATGCTAGTGTGTATGTGGGGGTGCACATGTTTACATATGTGAGTATGTATGTGTGGGGTATGTGTGTGTTTTGAAGCAGGATATCCTTGTATATAACTTGGCCTGGCCTTGAACTTGTACCTTTGGCTCCTGAGATTACAGACTTTTTCCTGCTCTTAACAATTTCTTTGCAGACCAAGAAGATGCAATCTCACACTGCAGCCCCTCCGGAGTCATCTTGTATTGCTGAAATGCTCAGGCCCAGCGAACAGAAGCAGACAGAAGCAGAGGCATGACCTGGACAGTGGCTCCCAGAGCGCTGGAGAGAGTTCCTTCCTTGACCAGATGTTGACTGCTCAAGCTGTCTACCCCAGCCTGACTGTTTCCCTTGTGTCCTTTCAGCCAGGTCCCCGGGGTTCCATCCCACGTCTAATAAAGAGTCTTGTGTAAATAAAGAATCTTGTATATTGTATGACAGTGAGTGTGTGGGCAGGACTAGAAGGGGTGAAACCCAGCAGGGGGACACCAGGCTCTCCCAACCAGAGTGTAATACTACTAAGGAATATGGTCACACAAGGGAGGTTTCTTCGAAAACAGAAGTCCATTAGTAGGGTTAAAGGATGAGTGAACAGTGAGACTCTTCCCATCTTTCTCTGGCATTACCCCTGAGAACATCAAAGATCGTAGGGCTACCATTCTGTCTTAAGAATGGGCTCATGTCTTAGTCAAGGTAGCAACGGACAAGGACCACCAAGATATTCCTGTGGAGAAGGCCCCTGAGGGGGTCTCCTCCCCTAAGAAAGGGCATTTCCTCAGAAATAGCTTCCTGATCTGACCAGTCCACAGCTAGGGAGCACTCCTGTTCTACAGATACACACTCTTGTTCCCGTTCTATCATTCCAGCGGAAACTGATGAAAATGAACAGGGCTAGCAAGAGTGACTGAGGTTAGACAGCAGGTAGGCCTTTTCAGACTAGGAAGATATGGGAGGGAACACGGAAGAACAATAGCAACAGACTGGGACCTTGCTCTTGATTTCATTTCCCCAGCAGCATAGCACCTTGTGTCCAATATGCTCCTGGAAAGACCTCACCCTCAGAGACACTGCTGGAGCGGGAGCACAGCCCAGGCTGTAGAACCTTGTAAGCTTCCCCACACTCTCCAGAAGTCTTCCCTGTCTGATCACAAGCCCTCCATGAAACTTCAGTTGAACGCCAGAATTTCTCTAAGTAAAAGTTTATGAGGGGTTGGGGAAGATGACGCAGCAGTTTAAGCATTTGCTGAGCAAGCATGAGGACCAGAAATAGTATCCCCGGAATTCACATAATTGCTGAGTGGGCATGGTGGCCCACTTGTAATCCCAACACAGAGAAGGCGGAGACGGGGGAATCCCCAGAGCAAGCTAGCTAGTGAGACTAGCAGAATCACCAAGTTCTGGATTCAACTGAACCTTCCTCAAAGGTTAAGGGAATAGAGAAAGATTCCCAGCATCAATCTTGGGTTACACATGCATGATGACATGCATACACGCACATATGTAAACACATATAAAAAAACTTACAATATTAATGGGACGATTCTAACAACACAAAAAGGAAAAGTAGGTTTTGGTTCCACTGGTGTGCCCAGTCACTCACTTCTCCCAAGACCTTGGTCTAGTCCCAAGACCTCTCTGACTTATTCTACATTTACTCAGCAATGCGCATCCTCCCCTCTTCCTCACCCAGCATTTAGTACCTCTCCATCATGTAAGAGCCAGCACAGGGAGGGGGGAGTGGCTGGGATGGCCCGGGGGGTAGTTTTGCCTGGTGTGCTTTGGACTCCACCCCCAGCACCAAAACATCAGCACAATGTGCCCTGGCTAAGCCCAGCTGCTCATTTTACAGAAGAAACAGGCCATGGAAGAGTCTTCAGCAGTGTACCCCCAAAGCACCTCTGGTCCCTAGTGCACATGCCTAAGAGCACAGAGACCCTACAAGGAAGAGGACTGGGGACTATCTGGGGCAATGGGTGCTGATAGTCTACTTGAGAGGTTTGCTAAGCCAGAGGGTGCTTCCAAGGGTTCTAATCTTTTCAAGGGACCTTGCCATGGCCAGCCTTGTCAGGATCTCCTATGAGCACGGGGGTGTGTCTCTAGGTAGGCAGGAGAAAACTAGCTACCTCCTCCGTGTTCTTCTGTTTATACTGAGCCAGAGCAGCAGACAGTCCTCACAGCCCTGGAGATGGGAAGTGGCAGCCAGCCCTGAGCCAACCTGGGGTCTGCACTAGGAGCCCCTACATAGCTGGCAGTCTTGTGGGACCTTCAGAGGAGGTGGGGGATCATCGATGGGATCCTCTCACTCAGCACAGGAAAGGAAGGGGGGTGGCAACAGCAGGCCAAGGTGTAGACAGAGAATGGACTGTCTTTTAGAAATGAATGGAAAGACCCTGACTCAAGGATCCATTGAACGTGGAGGGGTCCCTCCCAGGATTGGGATGCCAGGACTGGGGTGGGAGGAACCAAGCAACTATTCCAGAATGTGCTCTCAGAGCCCCACTGAGTCTATGCAGATGAGCCCGTCTGTATGCAGATGAGCCCGCCCGTATGCAGATGAGGAGAGGACATTCTTTTCAGGGTTACCATAGAGCCTTCTCCCTCCCTTTCCCTTGAGCTTCAGCTGCAGGGTAGCCTTGGGAAGAAGCCAGTCATGGGAAGGGGCAACCTGAAAGGAAAGGTTAGACTTTCAAGAAGCAGTGACCAAAGGGGACAAAAAAAAAAGGCCAGTTCTTGGAAAGGAACCAGAGATGAAACAAATCAGGCAAAAACGTCAAGGGTGCTCCTTGGAAGAAATTCCCAGGGCCGGGAGAACACAAGCCTGCCAGCGGAAGGCTCGTGACAGAGGTTGGAGTGGTGAAGGCAAGGCAAGAAGGGGGGCGGGGGAAGTGCTAGAACTCAGGGGTTAAACCTCAGACTCAAAAGCGAAAGGATCTGAGTTTGGATCCCTGATCCCAATGTAAAAATTAATTAATTAATGTGAAGGAGGAAAATGGGGCAAAGTTTCAGAATCTTAAAAAAAAAAAAAAGGAAAAGAAAGGAAAGGAATGTCAGGTTGGGCCTCACGGGGTCACTAGTCCTGGTGATTACCCCTCCAGGCCCTTCACAGACATCCCCAAGGAGGCTGAGGGACTCCTTTAGTCCACACAGTGTGCAAATGACAGGCCCCTGACTTCTACTACTGCAGCATGGGGCCAAGGTGAGCAGCCCTTCTTGACTCTGAGGAAGGTGAAGGGCCTCAGAGTTGCAGGAGCATGCTTGGAGGGTCTGGACCAGACTTAGGAGCTCCAGACTCAGCTGAGGCCTAAGCAGAGCCAAGAACCATCAGAGGGGTGGAGGGCAGAGCACCCTGTCCCCAAGAGGGAACATCGGGGTTGAAAAGGAGGTCAAGGAACCATCCAGTGGGGGAACCCGAGGTCCAGAAGACTGGGAAAGTTGCCCCCTCACTCAGCAGATCCAGACTCAATTTGGACCTGAATCCAGCCCCCGGATCCCCAGTTTAAGCCCCTTCCTAGGAACACAGGGGTCAGGGACCTTGGAAACAACTTCCTTCTTCCTCTAGTGCTTTCCCTCCTCCCAACCCCAGCATCCAATGGCACAGCCAAGTCTTTTGTGGGGAGGCCCTGGGGAAGAGAGGCCCCCTTGTCACCCATTCATCCTGCAGAAGCCTTGGCCCATGCCAGCCCCTGCTGGACTCTCCTTCCTGGTGGTGCCAACCAGCCCCCACTGTCCCCATGACTGCCCCCCCCAGCTCTGCTGTTTCCTGGATCCTCAAGGCTTTGGCCATAGTCCCAGCTGAAGGATTGTGGGGAGCCCCAGTTTCCACGCCCCCCACACCTCCTCATTCACACACTGGCACCAGAGCCGTGGGAACTCTGGACAGCAGCTGGGCATTGGTGCCTGGCTCTGCCCACCCCCAATCTGACGACCTCAAAGGGGGAAAAGGAACAGGCTGCCCTCAGAAAAGCCCCTCCACCAAGGGGCCCTGGAAGCCCCTAGCACTGATTATGAATCTGGAGACAAATGCATTTGTAAGCCAATTAGTGACAGATCTTTCCCAGGAAAGAGCTTCCGACAGGGCCCCTGCTGTGTCACCTTGCCCCTCCTCCGGCCTCTGACCTGCTTGCAGCAACACCAGGGGTGGAGGCTGCTGAGGTCCTGCCAGTCCCACTGCGGCTGAGGGCTCCAGGTTCCTGAGACTAGGAGGGCCGCGGGGACAGTGAGGTCAGTTGAAGGTCAGCATAGGGTCAGCACCAGGAGGCACCCATTCATCTATCCTGGGCTGTCTATGACCTCTATTCCACTGTGACAGGACTTAGGGGGCTCCTAGAAGGAGATGCCGAGGAAGCAGCTGGCTTGGTAGGGTGGGCAGGCTTGACAGGAAAATAGAAGCTATTATGAAAGAGCTGGGGGAGATGGTCCCAGAGAACTCAGAGAAAATAGGACAGGAGGAGACCTGGAACAAGGGGAAAGACAATCAGTCTTAGGGATCCCAGGGATTGTACCTAGGCCTGGAGGCGAAAGGCAGTATCTGTAACTATAGAGAGACTTACAGTAAACCGAGACTGCCACCTGGAGCCACTCATTCCTGCCCAGGAGACGACATCACATCTCCTTGCTAGCAGGAATGCTGCATTAGCTGGGAAAGGGGCTCAGTGCAAGGAGTAGAACCCCTTAATTGGGGGGAGAGAGGAAGGAAAGGGTTATGCACAGCAAAGGTCCTAGAGCAGCCTGCCAGGGTGAAAAATGAAGAGATTAGAATTGGAATGTGGATCTTGGGCTGGGGCTATGCTAAGAATCTGATTGCTTGCAGCCTTTAACAGGGTGTGAGTCAGGGTCTGGCTCTGGCTCTGTAACGACTGTGGGTGTTTTTCAAGGGAGGTGGGTGAGAAAAGGCAGAGGTAAGGGATCAGGCAGGGGTGCTTTTCTTCTTCCCTTAGAGACCGGGGTCTGCATGTTCATGTGCTCTGCTCCTGCTCCATACCCACCCTCCCAAGAAAGCAAGATGGAAACGCTAGACTAATGGAGTGATGGGAACCGTGAGAAAAATTTGGAAGCCAGGCAAAGAGTTCTGTTGCAGTTATTCAGCTTTGTTGCTAATAAATTCATGACCAAAGATTTTTCAAATAAATAAAATATTTATTTATTTATTTGTGTGTGTGTGTGAGAGAGAGAGAGAGAGAGAGAGAGAGAGAAAGACAGAGAGAGAGAGAAAGGCACTGTGTGTCCCTGTGGAGGACCAGTGGTGACTTCAGGAATCATCCTGAATTGCTTCTACTTCCTTCTTGCTTTGCTCTGGGATTTCCCAAGCTCAGCTTATTTTCTCTTTTGCTAGTCCAGTTACAGCTCCCTGTCCAGCTTGGCAGGAGAGCTCCTACCAACACCTAGGGCCAAGAGAATTGGCCATATTATATTCACACATCCACAAAACTGCTGAGAGAGGTATAATCTCTACTTGCCAGATCAGCATGTTTGGCCAAGCATACCTGTTATACCAAGTATAACTCCTGGTAAAGACAGAGCAGGAGAAACCTGTTGTGAATCCAGCACAACTCTCCAGCTAAGTAAATACCAGAGGTCTCTCTGACTCTTCTTACTGGTAAAAAAAACAGATGTCCAAACCCTCTGTAGCTCAGACTGGAGATGGGTATCAAGAAACAGGCAGATGCAGCCCTCTGGTTGTGGGAGTCCAGCCAACTGGCCTATGCACGTCTTTGCCTGCATGCCCAGGGTGCACTGTGGACCTGGGCACACTCTGGTGTCCTGTCTCCAAGCATTTGCACATGCTGTACCCCTCTCTTTGGAAAGTTACCACTCTGTTCACTGGCTGTCCTGTGACATCCACTCACTTGATTCATCTAGACTCTTCTTTCTATCTCCTGATGTCTCCTGACAACTGAGGATTAGTGGCTGCTCCCCAACGGTTAGGAGAGGCTATTTACATTCATAGATAAGAGACCTGAGTCGAAATAGTTCTGGGAGGAACTAGGTTCATGGCTAGTCTGTCCCCTGCACAGAGACTGGGCTGTGGAGACACAGATGGAAGTTTTCTTCCTATAAAAAGACTGGTGATTCAGATTTTTCTTTTCTGGAACTGCGGATGAAACCCAGGGCCTTGCACATGCTAGTCAAGTGCTCTACCGTTGAGCTGTGCTCCATCCTCAAATTTAATTTAAAATAATATTTTTTTTCATAAGTTGAAAGGACAGTGTTTAACCACAAAAGCCAGCATATTAGAGAACCAAGAGACGCTACATTTGAAAGGAATCAGCGGTGTTTCTCTCTCCCTTCCCCTTCTGTCATGTCTTCCGAGGCCCAAAGGCCTGGTCATGGGCCCCACAGTCTGCCAACATCTTCCAAGCAGTTTGAGGGATTGGTCCCTCTCTGCCTGTGCCTCTGACCAGTTGGTACTGTGGTGAGGCACCCTGATTCTCTTCAGCTGAGTGCGTGTGGGTGTGGTGAGTTAGTGAAGTACTAGGCCAACATCCTCACCTGCCTGGCATGGGCATGGGGGTACACAGAGATGGCAAGGGTCACTTTCTGCTATTGGCTAGAGAGAAGTGCGAGTCCCTGTTAGCCTACCTAAATCTGCAGTCTCTGCCCCAACAGGCTGGAAAGCTGAACCCGGCTAGTCACAATGAACATATCTCTCTCTTCTATTTTTATTTAGCTCTTAATTGACTTTTGAGACTGGGCGCGGAGCTGGAAAGCAAGCCTTTTCTGTGTCCCCGGAGGGAAGCCTACTGCTGATTGTTAAGCTGAGCGCCCCTTTCCAAACCTTGCGTTCATTCAGCACATGATCGCAACCTTCCCTTCCTTCGCTGAACTCTTCCTTCCTGTACATCCGAGCTGAGGACAAAGGCGTTCTGGTGGCAGCTTCTTAGCTTTCTCACCTGAAAAATAGGAACAGGACCAGCAGCTATTTCCTAGAGCTCCTGAAGAATGAGGTGAGTCCATGTGTCTAAAGAGCTTAGTCCAGCACAGGGGGTGGGGAAGCAACGATTCACAAATGGTGATTGTTAGTATAGTTATTAAAACGGGAGGGACCTTTCCAAGTGCGCTAGTCTGAGGAAGGGACTCCTCATTATTGCTCCGGCTGGGATTAATGAGACCCCATGATAATGGCCCTCGAGCTCCCAGACCCCTCTGACAAAAGGCCAGGGCGGCTGTGGCCTGGCGACAAAGTGAGAAGCGAGTGGTACATAATGGGCCACTCAAGAGGCTCCACCCAGGCAGGGCATGGTGAAGGACCCTCAGCTGTGGCTCAAGGTGTTGAAGGACCCCATGGGTCAGGAATGGAATCCTGACCTTCCTTATTCCGTGCTCTGAGGCCCCTCCTCCAAAAGCCTTCAGACAAGGGGTCAGCCAAGGCTGCACTAATCCCCCTCAGTGGCAGGGTGGAGGGGACAGTGAGGAGGGACAAGCAAGTGGCCTGGTTGCAGGCATGCACCACCTGAACAAGCATCAGAATAAGTTAGCAAAATGCAAGGACATGGGCAACGCATGCCAGGAGCACATAGCTTAGGGAAGAAGAACAGGGAAAGCTTCAGGAAGACTGCAGTTTGACCACCTTTTTCTTCTGTGCATTTTTGGCTAGTTGCAAAGAAAACAGACTCAAGTAAGAAGCTACTGCCTGTCCTCAGGTTGCTGTAGCACCTGCCAATCACCTGCCTCTCTCCACGCTCTGCTGAAGGTCTGTGTCCTGTCAGGGAAGATGTGACTGGAGTACAGCCCGAAGGAGCCAGGATGATGAAGTGGTCATTTGGGAGAGAAGCATTTTGGACAGAGACGAAGACAACGTAAAAGCGCTGTGTCTGGTATTTAGAGGACCATCCTACCTGAACTGGGAGTCTCACCTTGCACAAGTCTTCTAACTGCTAGGGGTTTCAGATGTGGGAAACAGGGCTGGTACCTAGTCACATGGAAATTCTGGAATACATTCTTTTAAAACAAGGGGTAAATCTTTTACCCATCAAGCAAAAGGACCTGAGTTCAGACCCTCACATCCCACATAAAAATTCAGGGTGGATATGCAGAGGCCTGTAATTCCAGCCCTGGAAGGCGAACCTGGAAAACCTCAAAGCAAGGCAATAAGGGGGAGGAGCAATTCAGGATGATTCCTAATGTAACCTTTGTCCTCTACTGGCACATACTCAAGTGCCCTCTTGCACATATGTCCTAACACACAGACACATACATACACACATCCCTATGCAAAGTGCATGTGTGCAAAAAGAAAGGAAAGGAAAGGAAAAGAAAAAAAAAAAAAAAAAAAAGAAAAGAAAAGAAAAAGCAATCAACAGTCAATGTTCCCAAGCAAGGTTGGCCCCAGACAAACTGTCCAGGGGACATGAGACCAGGCCACTAGGTGTCCGTGATGAGGCCACAGCTGGGGAGGTGGAGGGGAGTAGCCTGAACCCAGAGCTGGCCATGTTTTCTGCCCTTGCCACCCACCCCAACACACACGTGATAGGTCGCCAGATCCTAGTGGAGACATAGAAGGGTGGAAGGCTTGAATGGCCAACTGTTCTCCAAGGAGGCTTACAGACCCCCTTTGCATCACACTAAGAGACCCTTAACTCCCATCCTCTGGCAGGATAATGGGCCATTCACACCAAGGGGACCCCAGCCCCACACCTGGCCTCTCAAGCAGACCCCATTGTCCCAAGTCCGTTTTGCACCCAGCTCCAGCTCTGGGGAGCCAGAGCGTCCCCCCACACCCACCAGCTATGCACTCTTGGCCCTTCCCCCATCTTTCCAGCAGCCTGGCCTGGGGTAGTCTGGGGGCTGGGAGGTGGGCCACCATTCATCTCACACTGGCTCACTCTTCGGAATTTTGCTCCTTGAGAAAGAGAAAGTCCTTATAGAAAAGTCCTCTGGAGAGCGCTGGGAAAATGGGCGGGAACAATTAGGGAAGCCATTAACGGCCTGGCCCATCTGAGAGGGATTAAGGGATTACAGCTTTCCGACCGCTCCCTCCTCCTTGAGGTTGTGGCAGGGTTTTGTTTTCATGACTTTAATTTTTCCCTGGGTTGGGGGAAGCCTAAGGCCTTGGTAGAGTCTCCCTTCAGAAGCTGCAAGAAAAGTCAAGTTGCTGAGGTCAGGCGCAGTGGGGAAAGAACAGAGACAGCAGGTGTGAGGGGGCGGCTCCCCTCCCACTTTCTCCTGAGCTTCACTTCAGGGCAGGAGTAGGGAGCCGAAGGCCACAGAAACTACAGCATGCATGCCAGAGGAGGCCCAGCCAGCCTAGCAGTGGATCTTCTATATCTCTAAAGGACCCCCGTGGCAGTGCATAGCTGGCAGTTTACAGACTCAACTTGGCCATTGAGAATTGAGCCTTTAGGTACATTTATGAAGATTTAGTCAAGGCAAAGCTCTGATAAAGGCTGTGGGAAATTATCTAATGGACGAGAGCCACCACAGAGCGGGACCATTTTCTGGGTAGGTGAATAAGATGGGATGAGAATTGGCTGGTCTTGGCAGAGATTGGCAAGCTAGAAAGTATGCTCTTCTCTCAGCTTTTCCTTCATTTCCTGCTATTGGTATGAAATCGGCCACTATGGACCATAACATGAAACTATGATCCTGCAAGGTCTCCATGCTCCCCTAAATTGTTTGGCTTATGTATTTATCACAGCACCAAATTATGAAACTGAGAAATCCTCCAAGAGCTTGACCTTTCTAAGCAGGCCTGGCACATTTCCTCTGGACCTAGCAGGGGGCCGGCAGGTTCCCTGTGCTCCCAGATGAGGCGAACCCGGCCAGGTGTCATGCCTGCTCCAGAGAGCTGGGGCTGGAAGTCAGAGGAGGCAGCAGGGGGAATTCGGTGTTGTAGAGGGACAGCCCGCTGTAATGACATGTGAAGGGGGATGGTGCAGTGGGGTAAACCATCAACAATGCACAGCTCAGGCTGGCTGAGATGGCTCAACGGATACAGACAAAGCAAACCTGGAGACCTGAGTTTGGTCTCTGGAAGACCACATAGTGGAAGAAGATAGAACTGACTTCCAAAAGTTGTTCTCTGACTGCCACATGTGCACCTGGGTGGGGCTGAGGGCGTGTTCAGAGGAGGCAGGCCTCACCCAGTCTGGAGACATCAGAAGGAGTCGTCTTAAGAAATGGCCACTGTTTATTTCTGAGTCTCTCTCCCTAATGATAGGGGAACTTATAACTCAGGTAACAGTTACAGTCAGGTAGGCCACCATGTCCTGTTACAGATTGACTCACTGTCACACTGAGATGTCCCCCTACAGGTAGGCTGAAAAGCCACAAGACAAAATTTAAGTATCACCCCAGTGAGGGCATCGAGTAAGTGGGGGCTCTGGAGGGCATGAAGTGATCTGTCAGGGCCTGCACCCAAGCACTTCCCAGATTCTCCACACACTGTGTTCTGGATTATTGATCATGTTAGAGAAGAAAGAAACCCTCTCACACCCACAAACTTGCATCCCTGGATCTGGTCTTCGGGCAGCCTGGGATAAAGGTCACCCCTCCACGGCTGTGGAAAACTCAGCTAACCCTCCCCCTCAAGCCTCAATACCCACCAATACTCACCTGGCAAAGGCTGAGGCCAGAGCTAAGGAGAACAGTTCTTTCAAAAATGCAGGTGGGCAGCAGTCCCTGCTTGGGCTTTGCTAAAGGGTGGGTGTTCAGGTGAGGGGCGAGGGTGCAGTTATTGAGGCCTACATTGGTGATCTTAGCTAGCACCCGCCCACAAGAAGCCCAGTGTCAACTCCACCAGTGTTGGAGGCTTGCCGAGTACTGAGCAGGAGTGGAAGAAAGGACACACGGCTTGCAGCCTGAGATAACACTGCATGCCCGAGCTGCAAAGGCCAGCTGGGGGCAGGGGCGCTGGACAGATGGAGGAGAAAGGACCCTGCCCCCACCCCAGAATTCTTTGACCCTCTATAGTGTGGCCTCCTCCACCATGTTGGGGCAAAGAGAGAAAGTGCAGGGAGGAGGATCCTCTGTCTGCACCTTTAGACCCAGGACCCGGACAGCAGCCATGGGATGGAGGCCAAGGTTTGTAAAGAATGCCGGTGAAATGAGCTAGAAGGGGATTGGAAACAAGCCCCGCAGTGTCCTGAGGCGCATTCCTCCCTGTGGGGAGACGGAGATGGATGGTACCACACAAGGGAAGGAGGGGTACTGGGGTGGGGCGGGGAGCAGTGGGGTGGGGAGGCTTCTCCCATTGAGAGCTCTCCTGCCAAGAGCAGGGTGAGAAAGTACGGCTTCAGAATCCAGAGGATGCCCCTGCAACACAGACAACACAGCCCATGTCCCTTAGCCTCAGAGCTAAAAGAGGGACCTGCTTGGTTCCTGCCTAGGGACCAAAGAGCCAAGTGGCCCAGACAGCACTGAAATGCAGCCCAAAGAGTGAGGACTAGCAGGGCAGGAGCCCTGGCAACCAACCCTAGGCTCTCTGGGGCTGCCCAAGCAAGCTGGGCATCTGAGAGGCCATGTTCTCTGTGTTCTCTGTGCTTTCATGCCTCTATCAGAAGTAGCTTTTGGGCTTTCTGGAGCTGCTTCTACCAGGCTAACCTTGGAGAGCTTTCAGGGTGAATTCTGGACCGAGAGTCAGCTTACAATGGAGTAGTGGGTGCAGATCTCTGCCCTCTTCTTGGGCACCAGGAAATGCCTCAACTCTCAGCTGGTCCCCTATTCCTTCCTTCCTGTGTCGGTGTCCTGAAAGCTTCCCAGAAGCAGAACAAAGGAAGGAACAGCTTTTAAGGCTAGCCCTAGGCGCTCCCCCAACCCCAATACTGTCTGGTGGCCAGACTGTGGCCTCTCCCTTCTCCTCCCAGCCTACCTACCCATTACCAGGAAGCCCTGGAAGCCCTGATGTTCATCTACTTTGGTTTGGTTTTGGTGACAGAGTCTCATAGCCCGGGCTGGCCTGAACTTTCCATCCTTCTGCCTTAGCCTCTAAAGTGCTGAGATTACAGAACGTGTGGTTGCATCCAGCATGCTTTTCACCTTAGGGTTGTGCTGATCAATTTTGTCTAGAACCACGACAAATCCTGCAAGTAGCAAGAACCCAAGAATCTTGAGTGACCCTTGCCTTAAGCAGCATGTGCTGCTCAAGACTTGTACACAAGTCTGGTGGGCTTAAAGATACTCTGGCTCTGTGTCTTCTTTTTGCCCCATGTGCATGTGTGTGTATCACAGGGTATTGTGGGTGCCCATAGAGGCCCAAGGGTGACTTCAGGAATCATTCTGGATCGCTCTATCTCCTTTTTGCTTTGTTCTGATGTTTCCCAGGGACCAGGGCCTGAAGTGCAGGCTACCACCATTTCTACCTAGCATTTTTCCCCTGGGATCTGAGATCTGAACTAAGGTCCTTCTCCTTGCAAAGCAGAGGCTTAATCCCTGAGCCATCTCTCCAGCCCTTGGCCCTGTGTCTTGAGTCTTTTCTTTCTTTCTTTCATGTATATGTGTATGGGGTACATGCATTAGGGGTGTGTGTCTGTGTCTCTGTCTGTGTATGTACATGAGTGCACTTAAGTTTGTACGCCTGTGAAGATCCAAGGGTGATATCTTGAATATATCTCGTCTTTTTTTCTTTCTTTTATGTATGTGTGCATGAGGTTCATGCACTGGGTACGTGTGTATGTGTGTGTGTGTGTGTGTGTGTGTGTGTGTGTGTGTACAAGTATGTTTCAGCGTGTGCTTGCCTGTGGAGGCCGAAGGGTGACATCTGGAATCATCAACAATTGCTCTTCCATCTAATCGTTGTGAACCTGTGTCTGTAACTCAACCCAGAGCACTGTTAGGGCTGGTCTAACTAGCCAGCTGCTCTAAGACCCCAGCTCCCAGGCTAGAATTTCAGGTAGGCTGCTACACCTGCCCAGCATTTTTATGTGAGATCAGGGAATCTGAATTCAGGTCCTTTTGCTTGAAAGGCAAAATTTTTAACCACCAAGCCATCTCCCCAGCCTTGAGTCTTGAGCCCACTTCCTGGAGCTCAGCCTAAAGCTAGAGACTGATCACCCAACACTCCCTGGGGACTTTGCTCCCTATCTGGACCACTGCCTTGGTTAGAAGCCACAGGCTTCTGAGCTCCCATCCCTTCCCCCATTTCCATACCACTGGAGAAGTTTATTTGGTTTGGAGGTGGCTCACCTTTTTCCTAGTAAAGGCAGGGCTCTGAAAGACAGACCCGAGTGGGCCTGAGGATCCCCATCACAGATGATCCTTGGGGCGTTTCTCCTAGTAATTTGTTGTATTTGGAGACACTCTGAGTACTTCTGCTCAGAGTTTTAGGAAAGCATTGACCCTCAAGACACCTGTCGGGCCCTTGGGATCCAAGTGATGTGCGGAAAAAGCCCGAGATGGGGTCGAACCCTAGCCGGGGTGGTTATGAAAAGCTAACTTGAGCGCGGTGTGTCCGGTGCTGTGCGTGCGCGCCTCCGCGGTCTGACCCCAAGTCCCGGCTGGGGAGCACGCGGGCGCCCGTGGGGGGGGGGGGCGGCGAGCGGCACAGACAATGGCCCTCTGTCCCGGGGCGCACGGCAGCTCCCCCCGCGCCACGGCCCCCTCCCTCTCGGCTCTTTCAGGCTGGAAGCCGGCGGCGGGATTCTCGCCGCCGTTGGGCATTTGCATAGCCGGCGCGAGGACAGTGGGCCGCTTTGTTGGCGGCGGCGCGGGGCGCGGGTGGCGAGTGCGGCGCGGCCAGACAAAGCCGCCGGGGGAGGGCGGCGGCCACTGGGCCGCACCTCGGACGCCGCGCCGTGTCTAATTCCTCCCGGAGCGGCCCGCGCCGTGACGCGAATTCCGATGGGCCCGGCCTTTCCCAAGCGCGCAGGTTCGAGCGCCGGGGCCTCAAAGCCCGCGAGCTGCCCACCTTGGGCTTGGGAAGGCGGCTGTGCGGCGGAGGCCTCCTGCCCGGATATCCTCGGGGCGAGGACCCCAGTGGGGCCGGTACACAGGGTGCCGAGCGGTGGGCCGCTTCTGGAGAGTCTTCCTAGGATACCCCTGGCTCTGCAGGCTCCCCCTGACCCCAGCAGCTTGCCTCCAGGCATGCAGGAGGTGAGGGTCCTGTGCCTCATTGTCTATCGAGCCCCAAGGCTTGAACCCTGGGGACAGAGTTCATGAATAGAAAAATGTCCTCTTGTCCAGCATTGAGAGAGATAATGGTGCTGATCAGAGGGGCTGGGCCTGAGGGGCAGAGCCCTCATTGTCCTGAGAGATGAGGATGAAGCCCCTATGGCCCCTGTCCCCAGCGTCTCCCTGGCCTGCTCATTGTCACCCTGTTGACCCAGCCTGAATGGTTAGGTCACCTTGTGAGGAACAAATAGTGCCGAAGTAGGGGCTCCTGGCAAAAAGGGTGTGGCTAGCTTGTTGGCGGGAATACCTGTCTTTCCTGTCCTCTGGAAATTCAGAGCAGACTCTAAAATGGGTGGGATGGAGTGATCTGCAGGGGGCCCAGCCTAACCTGTGTCCCTGCATTTAATGCAAAGTGGAAGGGGGGGGGAGATATGCAGTAGGAAATCAAAGATTCATTTGGTACAGGGGTACAGAGACTGCTGGTGGATTTAGTCCCATGTAGGCACAACAATTGGAGCTTGCAATGACTGAGCTTGAACTCACTGACTCCAGGAGCTCAAGATAAGCTTCACCCTGTCCCTTTTCTCAGAGACTTCTTTGAGAGGCCATCCTGGGACCTGGAGCCTTTATTCCCAAGAGGCTGGCTAGGCAATTGCTCTGTCCCAAAGAGGGTTCATTTGTCTCTCCCCAGTAAGCCTTCCTGGATTGATGTGGATGTTCACCGCCGCCCAGACCACTCAGCATTTGCGGAACCCTAGAGAAAGGTTGGTGGCTGTCCAGGAACGAGCAGTAGAGAGGGCTGGGCTGCCAGGAGTGAAAGAGTTCATAGCTTTCCTCTCCCCAAAGGGCTGTGCAGCAACTGGGGACTTTCAGGCCAACCCAGGCCGGCTGGCTGCGCCTCAATCTTGTTGAACTGGCAGCGGAGGCCTCAGCACCCCCTCCATCCCGGTGGGATTTCATG
Organism: Typhlomys cinereus; assembly: GCA_023101885.1. Classification (NCBI taxonomy): domain Eukaryota; kingdom Metazoa; phylum Chordata; class Mammalia; order Rodentia; family Platacanthomyidae; genus Typhlomys; species Typhlomys cinereus. The sequence continues at coordinate 11,607,079 of JALPQD010000022.1, forward strand.
ATTTGGTACTTCAGCCTGGAATGTCCCAACATACCTAATTCAGCCAGCAATGGCCGAAGGCTTAGAGCAGGAGAGCGCTAAGGGAGGGAGCGGGAGGCTGGTTCCTCATAAGGTTCGTTCCTGGCCCCACTCTCTCCAGCTGCACTGAATATGCATGCAACAGACAACTTTGTCCTTCTTCCAGGACTGGGCCCCAGGATCTCCTGGGGTTCCTAGGTTTAAACAGTCGTGGGTTGGTCAGACAGTCATCTGTAGTCTTTAAATCCGGCCAGAAGCCTGTCTGCGGATCAACAGAGGCCAGAGGGTGCCAGTCTTTCCATGGGAAAGGGACTATCATTTGCTGGAGAAATGGTTTTTTTGACGTTATCTGACATATGGGTGGAAACACAGGAAAAGCATGAATGCCCGGGGAATAGCATTAAGGCTTCCAGGAAGGTTAGGTTGTAGGAAAGACTGGATCTTGGCAGATAACCAAGGTGAGGCATGAGGCCGTTTCTTTTGCTGGTTCTGGAGCGCCCTCTCATGGTCAGATGGCTACAGGCCATTGGAGAATCTGGGCTGTCTCCCTCCTTTAGGCCACAGCCTAAAGCCATGAAAGTCCCTTTCTATGCCCCACCCAGCTGCCCAGCCCAGCGACAGAAACGTGAGCTTGGCCAGGTGATAGCTACTTTGATCAGCTGAGGGTTAGTAGCTAACCGCTCTTTATGATGTCCCTCTTGGGCCTAGGGGGTGTGGCTTCCTACTGTGTTCAGAAGCAGCCTCGGTTGAGGGTCAGTACAGCAGCAGCTGGAATCCAGAACAGGTTCTCTGGCAGCACAAGCTGACTAGAATAGACACAGGCTTTCAGGACAGAAATGGCTACTTGTCCTTGGATTAGGTGAGACCAAGTAGGGCCCCCATCCAGTAGGACGTGGCATCTGATGTAGAGTCCCATAGACCCAAGGAGGAAAGATTTTTTTTTTCACTGTTAAAATCTTTGCCTGGAGCTGGAGAGATGGCTCAGGGGTTAAGACTCTGCCTCTCAAGCAAAAGGTCCTGAGTTCGGGTCCTTGGTCCCATGTAAAAACTATGTGGAAAAAAAACAGCAGCGGCCTATACTTCTGATCCTGGTAGGCAGAACCTGGGAATCCTGAAGTGAAGCAAAAAAAAAAAAAAAAAAAAAAAAAAAAAAAGAGGTAGAGGCAATCCAGGATGATTCCTGAAGTCACCCTTGATCCTCCACAGGGACACACAGTGCCCTCTGAAATACACACACACACACACACACACACACACACACACATGTAAATAAATAAATAAAGTATAACACTAAAAAAATCATCTTTGCCTGTCCTAAGGTTCTTGCCTCTGGAGTCAGAGGAAGAAGCACAGGCAGAAGTCATCAGAGTCCTTGGTGATAGGGGTGTTTAACACCCCACTTTCCAGCCAGAGTAGGCCCAGCACAAGCCTCACTGGAACAGAGCGACCTGGCCGGGTGGGCCTAGCTTCGGCCTCTTCTACCCACAGGGGCAGACGGGCAGGTCACAGCTTGGGA